>CM044897.1:93735186-94029967 GCA_024500145.1 Gentiana dahurica var. dahurica | reverse complement strand
TTGTCTTTCGGCACTACACCTAACAATCTCCCACTTGCACGAAATGACAAGTAATGATTGTTTTTAGAGCACACCCTTTCTCATCTTATTCACAACACTCTCCCACTTGCTCTAAAAGCAGGTGAGACATATCTATCAATGCCGTACCCTCCAAGCACTCGACTTGGTACACTGATTAGCTAGGTTGTTGACTCGAGACGATCTTTAGGATTGAAACGTTGTCGGTCCTTCCAATCAGGCGGTACTCTCTCTCAATATGCTTTTGACTTCTTGTGACCGAGAAGATCCTTCTAAGCTATATCTTCACTGTTTTCACAATGAAGTGATATCGGCTTATCAGACCTGGAATTACTCCCAGACCAAAAAGGAAATTCTAAGCACTATGAGTAAACACTGAGCCCGAGATCAACTTAATGATCATCCTTAATCTGACTACAAGTCAGAATCAGTGTGGTCAACCATATTCAAGTTTGCACCTAAATATACAAGCATGTCATTCCTCGTTCTCTAACGATACTTGAGGACATACTAAACCGCTACTTATTGCTTGAATCCAAGATTCAACTGCAATTGACTTATTATGACCTGACTTGCCGTTATCCAAGAGAGACTCTATCCCATTTTCTCTTTATCCGGAGATTTAGAGAATCATTCCTGAGATGTAAGGTAGGACTACTCTCGATGAATGTTGCATACGTATATGCATGATCATCTTATTCAATAAGATAGGTGGGATAGCCAATGACTCATTCTCGTGAATTTGACCGAATCAGATTCTTAGAATATAGTCCAATTCTCTCATCCGGAGAATCTTGGCCTGTCAGTTTCCGACTTCGGATAGCACACACATGTTGTTTCCAACTGTTTCAGTGTTATCATTCATGAACACTAATGCTACTACTTTACCAATATTGATATCCAGTCTATGGAAAAACTTATCAATATTTTGGTCAAGTCCACATATTTTAAAACATGTGACTTTTAAATGACCGAGAGGTTCTCTTAAATCCACAAAGGATATAAGCCATGGCAGGCTTCCTACCAATGGTTCTTTCTGAATAAATTAAGATATCGTTAGTCTCGCAAAAAAGGTCTTAGGGAATCACCCCTATCTTCTGCTTTGTAACGAATCCGTTATTCATTCTTAGCTAAAACCCTTCTGTTCTGAATGAATTCAGATTCCGTTGTTCGGCAAGAAAGTCTCAGGGAATCACCCCTATTTTCTGCTTTCTAACAAAATCTAGCAAGACTGAGTGGTGAGAGAGTTCAAGGTCTGGTTAACTCTCTACTTGTCAGGGAATCACCCCTATTCCACTCAACTTTGCGCTGAAAGTTTAAACTTTCCTATTCATTCGACTCTTTTCGGCGCAGAACCAATTACTCCCACTGGGCCTGAGACACTCAGGTGGTTCTACAAGAGGCTGAACAGAACTGGAGTACCAAAACTCCATTCACAAGGATAAGATTTTCGAACCAACCTCTCTGATCAGAATCCTATACAGCCCACAAAGAGCCACAGGTTATCAATCATCCCAGCAGACTATAAAGTCCATACAACCATAATGGGTCAATGGTTAAACCATACTCCCACTGCGTTCTGGGTGGATTGACATTCTGGTCTAGTATTTATCAGTGTAATCACCAACAACCGATGTTGGACGTGGTCTGATTAAATCAGATAGTAACTTCCTTTGGGTAACCGTACTCCAAGGTCTAAGGCTGTTACTTATAGATTCTATCAGAAGCCTTGTGATAGTCCAACTGTCACTTTCTGATCTCAATAATCTTACAACCAACCTTCACTCGTCTCATTAAGGCATTTCACGAACAGTCAAAATCTGAACGTATGTGCAAAATCTCCAGTCCTACCTTCAAGCATTAAATGCTAAATGCCTACATTTACGGAAGTGGTGTGAACCGAATTCACACCTTATCCATAAATTCACTAGCATCTTCTAGGTAGACTTCTCGGTTTACATAATAATGTTAACCGTTATTTTGCAACCAATTATCTTAATCGAGTTTAACAGTGTATTGTAGCACATTAATAACTATATCAGGCAAGTCTATGGTTTCTTCTTCTGTGAGAATCATTCCACTAGGAGGCAGGCCGAGCATCAGTCCCAAGACTATGCGATAGCCTATTTCTGAGCATGGAATACTCTATTCTCTGCTAAAATCAGAGACTCCTCCTCGTATTCTTTTGATAAACTAAATCACGTTTCAAGTAGTTATCAGACAAAATGTCACCACTCAGAAACTCCTACTAGCTTGTGTCTCTCACTAGACCCCGAAGGTCATGATGAACAAGCTATGTTACCCCTTCAAATCTATTACCCTTTCCCGATTGAAAGGAAACTTACTCATTGTTCCTTTGAGATAGTTTTCCTAGACTGGGAGATAGGAATCACCCTTAGCCAGTCGTGAGGTCTTTTCTCTAGGATATATGCACTAATTAATAGATATTGAAAGGTTGTTTATCTTAATACGGAACTTTTACCTATAATAGTTTTAGATGTGTTACACATACCTATTCAGCTTTTCTTAGTGGTTCTGTCTTTATCAAACAAAAGTCCGAGTCACAGATTCGTACTACAAATGTCATCTTCACTTTGTTTAAGGCAACTGTAGTATCGAGATGAAAGTGAATCCATTTGTTTCAACGAATCTGTAAACAGAAAAATAAAATTTTCTGTGATATTCAAGGATAGAATCCGAAATTCATTTCCTTATATCACTCCCACTATTATAGCTGAAATAACTGCCCGTTGTCTACTTTATTAATTGTTAATGCACAGCTTCCTTGTTCTTCCAAAGAACTAAGCTACCGAGTCAAGTTACTCGGTTAAGAAAGTCGCTAAGGATTCATTGGTTAGTGATCCGAATTCACTTTCCTTATCCTATACTTTCTTTAATTAATGTTTCGGTTTAGCCTCATAACTTCAGTTAAGATGATTAACACTTATAGACATTCTTTCCCATTCTTAACTTTCCTTAAAAGGAAATAGTCTTGAACTAGCAGTTCGTATGAGTAGACACTACTCGTGAACTGTGGGATGTCTAATGAAAGTGTTACCCAGTGGGACTGATTTTCTAATAAATTAGAAAAACATAATATAAAAGCTCCCACTAGTTTATCGGTTCCAAATACCGTCTAACTAGCGACACTTTAATTTATGATTCTCCAATTTTTCTATCAGAAAATTTCTCGTGTAGACACTACACAATTCACTAGAAGAATTTTATCGTCCCAATCATCTTTCAAACTAACTACGGTTGTCTCTCGTTCTGCACGAGTGACAGCAGTGACATGCCTATTTACGTCACTTAAGTTTTGAAGGCTTCAAGAGAAATATCTCTTCCAAAAAATTAATCGCATGTGAGATTAATAAATACAACGTTCTAGTTACTTACCACTTTTTAACGAAGTCATTACTAGTCAATTTCACATACACTAGCAGTCTAGCACCTTAGAAAGATATATATAACAGTTGTAAATAAAATTGACAGAAAATAAATCCAAATCATACACTACTAACATTTTAGGAACATAAACTAAGTACTTATAGTCTATCCTACCGTTCCAAGGATTTAATCTAATGCCTCAGTGCCGCCTTAGGGTAGGTCAAAGAGGTTTCGATTAATATTGAAGATCATATTGAGAATCGAACATCACATTTGTGATCGTCAATCACCTTTCCTTTTTCAGCCAAGGTACTACCAAAAATACCCTTTATGAGTGTGACCTACTGTCTCAGATTTTTAGGTAGACCCCGAGTGTGCCGCCTTAGGGTCGGTCGGTGACCCGACGAGTACCCAAAATCCTATCCTTTCGGAGACCAAGCCTTGAATTTTGATAGCGGTGAAGGCCTTCCTTAGGGAGGCCGGTCCCAGGCCGGCACGAGGCGTCACCATTCTCTCACGTTGCTTGTGTCAACAGTAGAGGCCGTGGGGTCGGCTGTCGCCTCTCCCGCTCCCACTCAATATTTTGAAAAAAGTGGTGGGTTTATCGATCACGTTTTGGACTTGATGTTACATTAAGGAACAATAATTCATAGGCCCGAATGTTGTCGGTTATGTGGGCTAACCCACCCGACCTATTCGTTAGAACATATGTGGCCGTCGGACGGGTCAAGGCTAGGAGAGGTCCGTTGAGCCGTAGTGGCTCTACGGATGATTCAGTATTGCGAGACCCCCGTGCAAACGCCACACGTGGAGGGTGAAGTCGATCGAGCCGTAGCTACTGTTGACCACCCAACCGTGGTTAAACCACTTTCGAACCTGTTTGCCCGTGATTATCCAATCCTTAAACATCAAACTTTCACGTAGACACTACGGAACAAAAACGTAATCTCGTCTTAGGTAAGGTGGAATTCACCGAGAATCCAACACCTTAACCACGAGGTTTCGGGATTTTACTCCTTATGCTTTCGCAGAGTGGGATTCACCGAGAATCCATCACCCAACCTCGACGATTGAAAAAACCCATGTTCCTCGGTTTTTACCCTAATTAGTTTCTAATTAATATCAAACAATTAATTAAAACTAATCGTGTGTTTTATACATGCCTAACTAATTCCTCGAATTAATTTCTACATGTATGCATATGGAGTGGAATTCATGATATGATGCATGTCATGGCAATTTTCCGGTTCTACTCATACAATCTACACATGTATACTAGTGCGGAAAATAAACACCGAGATGGACCGTTGGCACCCCCGTAACTAATCTATTTGAAAATAAATTAAAACTCTAATCTGCAGCTGTTAAGAATCTTCGACGATCGGCATATCAAACGAACTTGGATCGGGATGAAACTTTCCAGATCTGATCATCATTCTTCGGACTTCAAGATGGACGGTCGGATCGGAGCTTTGACTTGTCAATCTTTCTCAGTGAGCCGCCCAACTTGCTGCTGAAACAGACTCTCACAGCAGCGCATCATATACTTCCCGAGATCGATCGGGGATGAAGATGAATCCCGATCGTCCTGAAAATTTTATCTCACGTCCAAAACTCCATGATTATCGATCTGACCGGTCGGATTTTAATTTGAACGGTCTAATTATTCCCAGAAAATCGAAGAAGTCACAGTTAGGGTTTCTGTGAATCCTGCGTTTTTCTGTTACAGCAGCCACTTCGCAGCAACTAAAGGAAAACCAAACGGACTCTGATCGACACCAAAATTTGTGGGATTGTTCATTAACTTCCAATCTTGATTCTGACCGGAGGGATCTTCGTTTTAACGGCTCAAACAACGGAAAAAACGAAAAGACTAAACATCTAATGTACAGATCTATTTTCTGGAAATTAAAATTGCAATAATACATAAATTACATAATTTCCTATACTCATATGAACGAATTTTCATCGTTTATATGAGTTTACAATAGATCTAACGGGTAAACAGTGCCAACCCCCAATCCATCTCTTCAACCATAGCAATTAATCATTATCAATGCATAAAACAATAAATAAAATTTACCTACATGCAATTCCACTCCTTTAAATCGTTTAATCATGATTATGACTATATAAATCGTGGAACCTTTCTCCGATACCACATGAAGGATGCAGGTTCTTAGATCTAACCAAAATTAGATCTATGCGCAGCGGACGGATCACGATTTACATATCATAAAACATAGTTAAAGGATTTAAAAACTACAAGGGGGTTAAGATCATGTTACCAATATAAGGAAGAGAAGCCTTGATCTTCCGATGTGTTCTCCAAACGGCGGTTGGTGGACACCCTTCTTGATACACGAGCCTCCTTGATATGCAACCAGAAAAATCCCGAAGATTTTTCCAATTCGAACCCTAAGAATAGAGGCCAAATTTTTCGCCAATTTCTCTCGGTGAATAGTGACGTGAATAGTACCTTGCCATTAGACTTGGGAGAACTCTCTTTATATAGGAGAGTAATCAATGTCCTCCAAGGATTAAATAATTAAGTGATAATTATCACATTAATCCTTTTCCAAATAAAAGATAAATAAAATGATTATCCCAAACAAATTAAGATAAATCATATTATTATCTATTATTCCATGAATTATCATTTAACAAATAAAAGATAAATCACATGTTAAATAATTATCCAAGAAAACTAATTTCTCTCTAATTATTAGGACATTAATGGCGCCACATATTGGGTCAAAAAAGCCCACATAAAATGTCTTTTATGTGTATTATATTATTTAGCCCAACTAAATAATATCCATGCATATCAATTAATTAGACCAGCCAATTAATTATCACCGAGGCCCAAATAACAAGATTATTAGTCCAATTACGGAAGCCACATCGGGGACCATGGACCTATAACCAGTAGCTCAATAATTAATTATTCATCGAACAGAATAAGTACATTAATTATTAATTCCGGGATTACGCCACCATAAACCCGAAACTGAACTCTACCGATTATAGATGTATACTTATACTCAACCCATAGAGCGAATAAGCGTCCATTGATATAATCACTACATACGAATTAACCCTCCATAGACTGTCCATTCTGAGAGGAAGTCTCCGTGAACCCGACTCAGAATATCTTATCCTTATTTACCATCAACCCCCTAGTGATCAATTAGTTCACATATCCGACTAGTAGCTAATTAGTCTAAATATGAACTCGGCCGATCGATCACTTTCTCAAGGCTAACAAATAAGGGGACTGTCTCTCTACTTCCCGCAGGAAGGAATGGATTCCATGTCTGTGAAAATCGGAACTACTCACTCATCCGGAGATAGTGCCAATGAGAAGTGGCTTGGAACACATTATTTAAGTGAACCGTAACTAACACATCAAACACTACCCCGGGACAAGCAAAGACCCTGTGATCACCTCGGGATTAAGGTTGATCCATATATGATCATCTAATGATTTAATAAGATTCCTCGATTACGGAATTATATCGAGAAATTCAGATTAAATCGGTCCAGTCCTATATGAATGCCATCATATATAAATGCCCCACGTAGGTACCCTCTACCGACAGTCCGGATAAGACTATCACACCCTAAGGTGTTCTGGGCGCATTATTGGTGTTTTAATCAAGAGACCCTAAACTCTGATTAAGTCCACCACGGACTAACAGTTTAAGTATATCACCACTAACTCAATCCTCACGTGTAATCCATACACTGAGTTAAGTGGTTACATATTGATATACTTAGGGTTTGCAGCAGTGTATTACTTTACAAGCACAAAGCAAGTAATAAGTTGAGATAAATTCTGTCATTCATTATTAAAAACAATTACACAAATTGTCTTTCGGGCACTACACCTAACACGGCCAACATATTCGGAAGCCTATCGGGTCACACACATAAGAACATCTAGCTGGATTAAAATGCGGTTATAGTGATAACCGAATAAGGAAAGTTTATTTCGACTATAAAGTGTTATAGTGATTAAATTAATATGCTGGTATTTATTTATTATGGATAAATTAAATACAAGATATTAATTATGTTGATTAATTAAAGAATAATCCGGATGCCAATTTATGGCTATGAAAGGCGCATATTTTAAGTATATAAGATACACTTGTATTATGCAATTTAAGTAATAGTATTATCATATATTAATATTAGATTATTAACGATTTATACATAAATAGTTTTATGGTAATATAATAAATATAGTCAATATTAGATATTGACAATATCTTGGAGATATTTAATATAAGATATTGAATATGAATGGGATAAATCTAGAATATCTATTTTCCTTATTTTACTAGTAAAATGTTTTCTTTCTCCTTACTCCACGCAAGAAGCTTTTCCCATTTGGAATGGGACAAGGAGGGGCGCACCACAACTCTATATAAGAGAGGGGTTGACTAGCTCTTTTGTACATCACAATTCCAAGAGTTCATAATTCGTGTGAAAAATAAAGAGCTTCTTAGAGAGAGTATTTAGAGAGAGAAAAGGTCGGTCTAGCAACCGAGTTTTCTAGTAGTAATCCAATGGTGAATTCCGGCGTGTTGTTCGTGTGGACTAGCGGTAGAGACCGAACGCTTGGGCGGCTCCGTGCACCACAAATACTCTCCGTAGACGGCCAAAACGTCGATCTTTTAGATCAAGCAAGGTATATTAATCATCTACTACTTATTGTGTTTATTGTTTAAACGAAGTCGATCTTGGTAAAAGGAAATAAATTTTAAATTCCGCGGCGTTCCCGCATAGATTTCATAACCGTGGTATCAGAGCGAACTTCGAGCTTAAGCAATAAGCTTTAAATAATCTGCGTAGTAATTAATTCATAGATGCAAGATTTAAATTCGTGGAACGAAGAACAAAAAAAAGGGGTGGTGCATCAGCGGTGGGGCTCCCCGCAGCAGCGCCGCACCTTGAGTACGGCGGCGGCATCACCTGCCCTTGTGATGGTCGGCGTCGGCTGGTGGCTCTTGGTGGATCCCGAAAATTTTGTTTTGTTGTTTTGTGATTTTTTTATAGTACATTGATATCTCTCTTTGTTTAGTTAATGCATGTGACTAATGAATGGTTCAAATAGTTTGGACCATTGGGATGCCATGTGGCACCACTCAACTTGTTGGGTGGAAGAGTTGGTTTATGGTTCTTGACCTATGGTCCACAATTGTGGACCTAAGGTTAGCCTAGGTCATTCCAAATTTATTTTTGGAATAGGCCTAGGCTCTTTCCAAAATTTTGATTTTGGAAAAAGGCCTTGGAATATGCCTTTTGGTTTAGGAAACCAAAGACATCTTTTTGATTAGGAATCAAAAGAAAAGAAAGAAAATGGGGCTTAATTTTAATTTTGATTTTTTTTTTGGAATAATTCTAATTTAATTAAAATTAAAATTGAAATCGTTTTAAAATTAATCGTTAATTTTATTTCGATTAAAATCATTTAATTAATTATGTTAATTAGTTAATTAGATAAAATTATTTAATTGATTAAACGTTAATCGATTTATTAAGACGCAAGTTGGTAATTTTAGCATTTATCATTTTTATAAGATTTTATTGTATGGATTAGATATTGTGATTGATATAATATGATTATATGGACCTGATTGATCCTGGACTCGACCAATAGGATAGATAAGAATGTTTTATTTTATGTTGGTTTCAAAATTGTCCTAGGACGTTATGAAGAATATGACCTAGTTTATTTTCTGCATTTATCTCATTCCCGTTAGCTCCCTCCGTGTGCGGCGGGTGTGTTTATTTTATTAGATAAAATTTATGTAACAAGAATGGAGCAGAAGACGAAGGCCAAAGAAAGACGACATAAAGATCCTATTGACGGTTGCAACTACCCTTAGATTGAGACCCGCGGTTTCATCAGTTTGTATTCTAAACCACACTTAGGATAAGTCCATGATCATATCGGTTACTTTACGCATTCATTTATTTTGTGCATGTGTTTATTTTATATGATATGATAGATGAATGACTATGCACGATTTAGATGAATGTGTAGGATGTATGTCTATATATATAGATATATTTGATGAGACCGTAAATAATATTAATTAAGAGATTTAATTTTTAAGATACCCCCACTACAAAAATTAAGTCGGAATTTTGTCTCACAATATTATAAAAACGGTGAAGAGCCCTTGATCGGATCCAACTGATCGACCACCGCTGGGAGTTGACCTACCTCGGGTATATCGTCATTATTGAGATATGATCGTATGAGATCTCGTGAATATTGGGTTATGACTTAACTAAAATTTGCGGTGATTGGCCTTCGTTAGGATCGCCTAATTTTAGAGACAAGGGGTTGATTAACACACGGTGATGTGCATTGTCAAAGAGTTGACTAGTCAACCACTGTGAATTACATAAAAGATGTGATTGGTAAAGAATTACCTACCTTTCTAAATTATCTTGATTGATCGACCACGTCGGGAATCGAGTTAACTAGATTGGATCTCAGCCACTAAAGAATTTTGGGAAATTCTTGAAAGTCAATGAGAGTAGTTGACTAGTGGGAGCAAAATCATAAATCAAAAGACCATTTTTGATTTTACGTTTATAAACAACAACACTCTTTTTATCTTTATTTTTAATGTTGTGGTTTTTAGCAAATTTTTATTTACGTTTTTTTATTCTCGGTTGTTAAAACCAAATTAATGACTGTTACCTTTTGAGAAACGTTCTCAAACTAGGTTAAGTAATTTTAATCATTTTAAAATAAGCAATGACACGAGCAATTACGTTATAGTAGTTAAAGACAATGATACTACGTATTTCTACTTGTAATCATTGAAGAAACCTTGTTTTGATCATTTGGAGTAATTTTGTTGAAAATCTTTTGGTGTATGTGAAAAACTCTTTGAAGTGAATCCAATTATCTCTCTTGAATTTCTCGAACTCTCTGTTTTGGGAACTTATTTCCTTAAGTTTAGAGTTAAATCTATAGTTACGGGACTTTTGAATGACATTATGAGTTTAATAGAAATGATAATGAAAAAGTGATCATAATGTTTGTCTTCTATGGTATATAGGGAACTACAAATCTTGTTGCAAGTATCTTGTGTTAGTTGAATTTCTTTGCTTGAGACTATTTCTTAGTTTGTGTTGGATTCACGACCTAACATACGCACATTTAGAAAATGATGAGACCGGTTGATTTTATATACGAGCACTATGAGGAGTGATCTCGTCAAATCTTGATGAGTTTCAATGTTTTATCTTTTGTACTACCTCCGTCCAAAAATATAAGTCGTTTTGGGTGTTTTTACACTAATTAAGAAAGTGGTTGAATGACATAAATTTCACATAGTAATGACTAAAATATCCTTCGACTATTATTAATGAAATGATTATAAATACTAAAAAATAGTTGGATTGTTAATAATTAGGGGTAAGATAGAGATAATAGTAATAAATATTTCATTGGTAATGTACAATGACTTATAATTTGGGACAATCAAAAAGAGGTAAAATGACTTATATTATGGGGTGGATGTAGTAATAGAATAGACATTTGAGTTTTCTAAAAGTTTGTAATAGTATAAACTATTAATCTCTTTTGGTGAATTGTCATTAAACTCTTTTAATTTATTGTTGTAATTGACTCAACATTGGATTTTCTATTCTACCCCTAGCATTATTATGTAAATTCCGAGTCGTATTATCCTCCGCAAACTAAACTCGATGTTAGATTTAGAGGCTGACGTATATATGTTAATTAAAATTAAGTTATATAAGTGTCGGGCGTTAAATTTCTAATAAAGACTCGGTATTCGCGAACGGAACATCACAGTGGAGATTTGGGACTCTGCAAAATGATTTTCTTTCGTGAGAAAACAATTTCAGGGTCGGGGTCTAGGTTTGGGAGGGGGGGGGGGGGTAACTTTGGGAGTTCTCAAAAAACATATTTTGTGTTAGAAAAAAATCCGTGAAGTAAGGGTAAAATTGGATTATTGAATAAGTAAGTTGGGGAATTTCTTTTCTGATTTTACTCTTTTTTGTTCATTCTCTTGTTTGTTTTAATAATTTTTATAAGTAAGGGTAAAATTGGATTATTGAATAATATAGTACATTTTTCGCCTTAAAAATAAAGGATGAGAATTTAAACAAACTCACTAGTTTTTCAGGCCTTCTGTTCCGATCCTTTTAAAAGAAAACATGAAAAAATACTAATAAAGGACAATAGGGAGATATTTAAGTATAACGAATTTTAGTTTATTACGTGTATCCAACCGACTGGAAAAAAAATCCTCCGAAGTATAAATCGATCAAGTATCAAGAATTGATAACTCAATGACTATAGAGAGAAGTAGTAGTAGAGCGTATTAATGGGCTACAATAGGAGGACAATTGTAGAAACAACTACAAACGAATGTCCCAAAAGATGCACCGGGGGTACAAACTCCATTTCCATTGTGCATCTTCAAGCATTTCTCTCCACAGTCTAGACGATTACATCCACTTGGGTCCAATACAACTTGACATCTATGTTGTCCGTTTACTTCTGGAGCCATCTGTGAAACTGCAAAAACAAGAAAATTATTGTTATTTACATATGAAGCTATTTTGCATATTTGATTGATATCTTTCTAAAATAAAAAATAGTCACGCATAGTTCAATTCAAATTGGACCAATCAAATCAAAGGAAGATGTACGTTGATGCAGTAGCTGCTTGAAGCCTTTCCAAAAATGAACATAGTTCAAATTATCCAATACTCCAATCTCATTGAAAAAATGTAGAGACAGAAAAAAAGAGTAAAAGATGTTAAACTTTTAAGTCTTATGCCTTATTTTATCACCTTAAACATTTTGACTTCTTAAACCCTTTAAAGTTTATCTTAGGGGTCCCTGAAATCGTATATGATTTGTAGTGATCACAAATTTGAGATATTTTAAATGTAGACATTGAATATTCAATCAGAAAAATGCTAAAAAAACTATAATGCTTTTAATGACAAAAGGAAATGTACAAATTAGAAAATTCAACAAATTTAAAATCTGAGATAGAAGAAATGATAAACCTAAAAACACAAGCATGAGCAGCCACAATGAAGAAATTGAGAACTTTGCCATTGCTTGCAAGAATAGATTCTTATAAGGTGAAAAGAAGAATGTTTATTTTTCTTTGAACAAGGCTTTTACAATTTGTTTTTTAGGTGGTAGTGAGAGCACTATTTATAAGTTGATAATTATGCTTATTTGTATTTCCTCATAAGATTGGTTTGCTGAATATTCAATGTATCTGTAATTTATCAAGTTATGTTTGGTTTCCTTTTGTAAATAAATAATGCTTTTATAGTACCTAAATAACTTCTCGTAAAAAAAAAACCTAAATAACTTGCCAATTATTTCCTTTACAAATTAAAAAAAAAAGGCTACTTCTTAGTGAAATTGTTACTATTGAGCAAAAGTCGGACTTTGTGAAGCTGGGGTGGAGACATCCTTCAGGCATCGACCGAAGCCACTCTTAATGAATTTTTTTATTTGTTTAATTTTTATATGTATGTATGTCAAATATTAAGTTTATTGGCGCCCGCCACTACATGAAGAATTAAATGCATCTAAATGGAACAGTGTCAGAAGAAGAGTGGAGCACGCACCTTTCCTGTGTGACGCCCGCCACCAACCTGGATTGTGGAGAGCCAAATTTAAAGTCATTTCTCAAGCGCATTCATTATCCATTCATCAACTTTCAACAACCAAACTCGAAGGCATCCCTTCGCTAGGATCTTCTAGACAAACAGTAGGCATTAGATTAGCATGTATTTCTACTTGTAATCATTGAAGAAACCTTGCTTTGATCATTTGGAGTAATTTTGTTGAAAATCTTTTGGTGCATGTGAAAAACTCTTTGAAGTGAATCCAATTATCTCTCTTGAATTTCTCGAACTCTTAGTTTTGGTAACTTATTTCCTTAATTTTAGAGCTAAATCTGTTGTTACGGGACTTTTGAATGTCATTATGAGTTTCATAGCAATGATAATGAAAAAGTGATCATATTGTTTTGTCTTCTATGGTATATAGGGAATGACAAATCTTGTTGCAAGTATCTTGTGTTAGTTGATTTTCTTTGCTTGAGACTATTTCTTAGTTTGTGTTGGATTCACGACCTAACATATGCACATTTAGAAAATGATGAGACCGGTTGACTTTATCTACGAGTACTATGAGGAGTGATCTCGTCAAATCTTGAAGAGTTTTAATGTTTTATCCTTTGTACTACCTCCGTCCCAAAATATAAGTCGTTTTGGGTGTTTTTGCACTAATTTAGAAAGTGGTTGAATGACATAAATTTCACATAGAAATGACTAAAATATCCTTCGACTATCATTAATGAAAAGGTTATAAAATATTAAAAAATAGTTGGATTGTTAATAAATTAGAAGTAAGATAGAGAAAATAGTAATTAATACTCCATAGGTAATGTACAATGATTTATAATTTGGGACAATCAAAAAGAGGTCAAATGAGTTATATTATGGGACGGATGTAGTAATAGAATAGACATTTGAGTTTTCTGAAAGTTTGTAATAGTATAGACTATTAATCTCTTTTGGTGAATTGTCATTTAACTCTTTTAATTTATTGTTATAATTGACTCAACATTGGATTTCTATTCTACCCCGAGCATTATTATGTAAATCCCGAGTTGTTTTATCTTCCGCAAACTAAACTCGATGTTAGATTTAGTGGTTGACGTATATATGTTAATTAAAATTAAGTTATATAAGTGTCGGGCGTTAAAAGATTCGATATTCGAGAACGGAACATCACAGTGGATATTTGGGACTCCTGTAAAATGATTTTCTTTCGTGAGAAAATAATTGCAGGGTCGGGGTCGGGGTCTAGGTATGGTGGGGGGGGGGGGGTAACTTTGGGAGTTTTAAATAAACATATTTTTTTGATAGAAAAAAATCCGTGAAGTTCTGGGGCAAGTTGGGGAATTTCTTTTTTGATTTTACTCTTTTTTGTTCATTTTCTTGTTTGTTTTAATAATTTTTATAAGTAAGGGTAAAATTGAATTATTGAATAATATAGTACATTTTTTGGCTTAAAATAAAGGATGAGAATTTAAACAAACTCACTAGTTTTTCAGGCCTTCTGTTCCAACCCTTTTAAAAGAAAACATGAAAAAATACTAATAAAGGACAATAGGGAGATATTTAAGTATAACGAATTTTTGTTTATTACGTGGATCCAACCGACTGGAACAAAATCCTTCAAAGTATACATTGATCAAGTATCAAGAATTGATAACTCAATGACTATAGAGAGAAGTAGTAGTAGAGCGCATTAATGGGCTACAATAGGAGGACAATTGTAGAAACAACTACAAACGAATGTCCCAAAAGATGCACCGGGGGTACAAACTCCATTTCCATTGTGCATTTTCAAGCATTTCTCTCCACAGTCTAGACGATTACATCCACTTGGGTCCAATACAATTTGACATCTATGTTGTCCGTTTACTTTTGGAGCCATCTGTAAAACTGCAAAAACAAGAAAATTATTGTTATATACATATGAAGCTATTTTGCATATTTGATTGATATCTATCTAAAATAAAAAATAGTCCCGCATAGTTCAATTCAAATTGGAACAATCAAATCAAAGGAAGATGTACGTTGATGCAGTAGCTGCTTGAAGCCTTTCCAAAAATGAACATAGTTCAAATTATCTAATACTCCAATCTCATTGAAAAAATGTAGAGACAGAAAAAAAAAGTAAAAGACTTTTAAGTCTTATGCCTTATTTTATCACCTTAAACATTTTGACTTTTTAAACCCTTTAAAGTGTATCTTAGGGGGTCCCTGAAATCGTATATGATTTGTAGTAATCACAAATTATGAGATATTTTTAATATAGAAATTGAATATTCAATCAGAAAAATGCTAAAAAAACTATAATGCTTTTAATGACAAAAGGAAATATGCAAAATAGAAAATTCAACAAATTTAAAATCTGAGATAGAAGAAATGATAAACCTAAAAACACAAGCATGAGCAGCCACAAAGAAGAAATTGAGAAATTTGCCATTGCTTGCAAGAATCGATTCTTATAAGGTGAAAAGAAGAATGTTTATTTTTCTTTGAACAAGGCTTTTACAATTTGTTCTTTAAAAGGTAGTGAGAGCACTATTTATAAGTTGATAATTATGCTTAATTGTATTTACTCATAAGATTGGTTTGATGATTATTCAATGTATCTATAATTTATCAAGTTATCTTTGGTTTCCTTTAGTAAATAAATAATGCTTTTATAGTACCTAAATAACTTTCCAATTATTTCCTTGACAAATTAAAAAAAAAGGCTACTACTTTGTGAAATTGTTACTATCGACCAAGAGTCGGACTTTGTGAAGCTGGGGTGGAGACATCCTTCAGGTGTCGATCGTAGCCAATCTTATTGATTTTTTTTATTTTTTATTTTTTATACGTATATATGTCAAATATTAAGTTTATAGAGGTGGCACCCGCCATTACACGAAGAATTAAATGCATCTAAATGGAACAGTGTGAGAAGAAGAGTGGTGCACGCCACCTTACCAGTGTGACGCCCGCCACCAACTTGGATTGTGGAGAGCCAAATTTAAAGTCATTTCTCAAGATACATTCATTATCCATTCATCAACTTTCAACAACCAAACTTGAATGCATCCCTTCGCTAGGATCTTCTAGACAAACTGTAGGCATTAGATTAGCATGTATTTCTACTTGTAATCATTGAATAAACCTTGTTTTGATCATTTGGAGTAATTTTGTTGAAAATCTTTTGGTGCATGTGAAAAACTCTTTGAAGTGAATCCAATTATCTCTCTTGAATTGCTGAATCTATTAGTTTTGGTAACTTATTTCCTTACTTTTAGAGCTAAATCTACAGTGACAGGACTTTTGAATGACATTATGAGTTTCATAGCAATGATAATGAAAAGGTGATCATAGTGGTTTGTCTTCTATAGTATATAGGGAATGACAAATATTGTTGCAAGTTTCTTGTGTTAGTTGATTTTCTTTGCTCGAGACTATTTCCTAGTTTGTGTGGGATTCACGACCTAACATACACACATTTAGAAAATGATGAGACCGGTCGATTTTATGTACGAGTACTATGAGGAGTGATCTCGTAAAATCTTGATGAGTTTTAATGTTTTATCTTTTGTACTATTTGGGACAATCAAAAAGATGTAAAATGACTTATATTTTGGGACGGATGTAGTAATAGAATAGACATTTGAGCTTTCTAAAAGTTTGTAATAGTATAGACTATTAATCTCTTTTGGTTATTGTCATTAAACTCTTTTAATTTATTGTTGTAATTGACTCAACATTGGATTTTCTCTTCTACCCTTAGCATTATTATGTAAATTCCGAGTCGTTTTATCTTTCGCAAACAAAACTCTGATATTAGATATAGAGGTTGACGTTTATAGGTTAATTAAAATTAAGTTATATAAGTGTCGGGCATTAAATTTCGAATAAAGTCTTGATATTCGAGAACGGAACATCACAGTGGAGATTTGGGACTCTTGCAAACAGATTTTCTTTCGTTAGGAAAAAAATTCAGGGTCAGGGTTGGGTCTAGGTTTGAGCGGGGGGACTTTGCGAGTTCTCAAAAAACATTTTTTTTTGTTAGAAAAAAAACCATGAAGGTATGGGGCAAGTTGGGGAATTTCTTTTTTGTTTTTGCTCTTTTTTTTTTGTTATTTTCTGGTTTGTTTTAATGATTTTTATAAGTAAAATTGGATTATTGAATAATATAGTACAACTTTTGCCTAAAAATAATGGTTGAAAATTTAAACAAACTCACTAGTTTTTCCGGCCTTCTGTTCCGATCCTTTTAAAAGGAAACATGAAGAAATACAAATAAAGGACAATAGGGAGATATTTAAGCATAACGAATTTTAGTTTATTACGTGTATCCAACCGACTGGAAAAAAAATCCTCCGAAGTATAAATTGATCAAGTATCAAGAATTGATAACTCAATGACTATAGAGAGAAGTAGTAGTAGAGCGTATTAATGGGCTACAATAGGAGGACAATTGTAGAAACAACTACAAACGAATGTCCCAAAAGATGCACCGGGGGTACAAACTCCATTTCCATTGTGCATCTTCAAGCATTTCTCTCCACAGTCTAGACGATTACATCCACTTGGGTCCAATACAACTTGACATCTATGTTGTCCGTTTACTTCTGGAGCCATCTGTGAAACTGCAAAAACAAGAAAATTATTGTTATATACTCCCTCCGTCCCGCAATATAAGGGTTTTTGGGATTTACACACAGTTTAAAAATAATAATAAATGAGTTGCTTTTCAAAATTTTAAGGTAAAATATTGTATTGTTTTTTGTGAGTGACCTATAGTATTGCATTGTTTAATTGAAAGTGAAAACAATGCATTTAATATAGAATTGGGGTGTGAGAAGGCCTTCTATTGCGGAACAAAGACAAAAAAACTAAAATGTCCTATATTACGGGACGGGGAGAATATATATCAAGGTATTCTGCATATTTGATTCATATCTTTCAACAACAAAAAAGTCACCCATAATTCAATTCAAAATGGAACAATCAAATCAAAGGAAGATATATGTTGATGAAATAATTGCTTTAATCCTTTCCCAAAATTAACATAGTTCACATGATCCAATAGTGCAATCTCATTGAAAAATTTTAGAGAGAGATAAAAGTAAAATTGTATAATTTTTTAAGTTATATGCCATATTTTAGCACCTTAATCCTCTCTAAAGTTTATCTCGATGCATGGTTCTCATCTCTAAAGTTTATCTCCATGGTTCTTGAAATCGAATATGATTTGGGGTGATCACGAATTATGAGATATATTAAAGTATTGAATATTCAATCAGAAAAATGCTAAAAAAAACATATAATGCTTTTAATGACAAAAGAAAATGTGCAAAACTAGAACATTCAACAAATTTAAAATCTAAGATAGAAGAAATGATAAACCTAAAAGCACAAGCATGAGAAACCACAAAGAAGAAATGGAGAACTTTGCCATTGCTTGCAAGAATAGATTCTTATAAGGAGAAAAGAAGAATGTGTTTTTTTTTCCTTTGAACAAGGCTTTTGCAATTTGTTCTTTAAGATGTAGTGAGAGCACTATTTATAAGCTAGTAATTATGAGATAATTATATTGATATATGCTTAATTTTCATTTCCTCACATGTTTGGTTTGTTGATTATTCGATGTATCCGTAATTTATCAAGTTATCTTTGGTTTCCTTTGGTAATTCCTAAATCAACTTGCCAATTATATTCTTTACAAAACAAAAGATTCCGCTCTGGGTGAAATATGTACGCTCTCGATAAAAAATCACACTTTGTGAGCAGGAGCGGAGCCTTCAAGCATCCGTCGTACCCGTCCTCTATGATTTTTATTTTTTATTTTTGCCTATATATGTCCGATATTAAGTATGTGGAGAAAAAATTAAATAGACAAAAGAGTTCGCCGCCCATGATCAATCATTTCTGCTCGTTCCGGTGATTTATTTTATTACGTATATCTAGTATTAAGTTATGGTTTTCGAAAAATTTCAATGTACGCAATCAATGACTAGTTTTCTAGATCTACCACTGTTTGTGACCATTATCCAGAACGAATTTCAGATTAGGCAGAATAGTTAATCCTGATCCCCGAAGGCTCTAAAGAAAAAGAGAAGAAAAAATCTACAAGCACTTGAGTCACATGATTAGCTTGTTTACTATTCAATGTATGCTTAATTTATCTAGACCATTATTTTTCCTTGCCAAAAAAAAACGCTACAAGCACATGAACTGTGTCGTAAAATTAGACAAAAATCATCTGGAGACGTCACCAATATTTCAATGACTAATGCTCCCTCCGTCACGTATTATATGGGTTTTTAGAAATTTCACATTAATAGTTTAAGAAACCTCGTAAATAAGTTAATTTTTAACATTTAAAAGCAAAATATTATTTATATTGTTTTCTCGAAGTGGCCTATATTGTTTTATCGGACGTGAAAGTGGAAACACAGCAATTAATATTGTATTAGGATGTGAGAATATCTTATAATCGGCCCAGCGGTAAGTGCTGAGGTCATTAACCCGGAGGTTCGAGTTCCAGTAGGGACAAAATGTATGTGCGTATGTTTCTTTCGTATCCGTAAAATAAATATCTTATAATATAGAAAATAAAAATAAAAATCCAAAATACCCTGTAATAGAGGACGGAGGGAGTAGTTTGTTATACAAGACATGTTAATTGTTTGTAAAAATCTAAAACAAAAAAATGCCCCTTTTTTCCCTCAAACTAATTAATGACGCCATATTATTTTTTTGAGTGGAGATGACGCAATATTAAAGAATAGAAGCCCCTCAAAAAAAAAATCGGCAGATTATTGTAGAGCCAATAAAAATGGTTATTTACAAGCAGTGGCCCATGTCACACAAGAAGAAATTTAAAAGAAAAGTAGTAATATAGTGTGACAAGGGTACGAATTACACGACCTCATACACGTGACATTTTTCTGGTCATAGACAATCTAGAAGACCTTTTCAATTTTCAGGTCAGTTTAAAAAAGCAATTAAGAGGAAACTAGGACTTCATGATCACAATTAAGAGTTATCGGATTAAAACTAGAATCCGCAAAAACTTCTTGTTTTTTAAACATTGTTTACTTCTATAAGTTTCATGTTTCAGTTAGATAGCAGATTCTACGTACAGATCCATTTACAGACTCTACTGCAGTTAATTTCGGTACATCTGAAAGGTTTGGATACGTAATTCAAGATACATTGAAAAGCTATTTCTCTGAAACCAACACAATTTATGACTAGAGTAGAGACAAATGAAAGAATCAAAAGAATTCCACGTGCTTGACTTTCTTCAACCGTCACACATGAGCATGAAAATATATGCACACAATACAACAGAAGGTACCCACACGATGACGAGAATTACATACTGGAAATTGCATCTTATTTAAAGGGCTTACAAAAAATAAGGACTTCAATTTTCAACCTGTGCTTGAATTGGGAGGTGGGGCAGGGATTATGCCCCACCTCTGCCGAACGTCATCCAAATCCTCGTGAAAGTGCCGTTCGTAATAAACACACATTAGATCAGTACATTGCGCACCGGCCTTGAGTGCCCATGGAAAGTAATGCTGGTAAAACAACCTTCTTTGTTTATCGCTAAACCTTGCTGTACCTCCTACAACAGACATCAAACACATTGGAAGAAGCATTTGTTCAAACTCTATTACCTTTAGAGCTGATTCACCTATCAAATTTGTTGGAAGCCCAAACAGGGTATGCCAGAAATCGTGCACCTCACGTGCACGCATTGTAACGTAAGCCAGATCATCACTCTCCATGAATCGTACGGGTGGACGATCATCTGGAGAGAAGTTCCTAGATCCCATAAATCTTGCATAGGCAGCACCGAATGTATTTGCAGGCATGTCCCAAGCGTGTCCTACTTGTGTGGACAGCACCCGAGGACGCTCTTCTAGAATGGCTTTGCCTTCAGGACTCCTCTTCATCCTCTCAAGAACCCTTTCGAAGGCAGGTTTTCCTGTTGTCTCTCCTAAAGCAGCTATCAGGTCTGCTCTTCTGGGGTCCAGCAGTGCCCCTACTGCCGAACCGACTGCGACTGCAGCTCGCTGCCATCCATTCAGTCGGATTCTTGCTCCTTGTATCATTGCAGTTCTTTTGACACCGGACTATGTAAAATATGGATGATGGGCAAAATCAAAGTTAAAGGCTACACACTGCAGAGGCAAAGGTTGAGAAGGCGAACATTAAAAAATGAGAAGACATGAACTTGAGAAAAGAAAATATTTGTACCGATTAAGTCCATAAGATAGGACTTGTAAATCAGACTTATGCAATGGGTGTGTGCTTTCCATGCATGGTCTAACAGCAAAAGTCAATGAATTCCAAAATAAAAAATGAACATAGCAAATTAAAGCATATCATCAAGTTACCCGCTCTATATGGAAAAGAATAATCCCAACCTACAAGGAGCCTGTTAATATCATCTAGGCGACTTTTTCAGGTGGAAAACTGGAATTTGGATTATCGTCACTCATGCTGTTCTTATATGGATCAATCAAAAGAGTATATTATCCAACTATGTAGTATTATATATTATCTAAATCAACCAGCAAAAGTCTACTGAAATTATTAGCTAGCAACATTTGATTGCAGTCAATGACATGAAAAATTTGGTATAGTTTACCAAACAGTTGAACCAAAAACTAATAATTCAAAAAGCAATGAAAGGGAATGCAGGGATTAAATCAAAAGCTCCAAGTTCAACTTCTTGAAGCGTAGCATCAAGAACAAAATACAGTTCCAGGCATGAACACAATTTGCAGAGATTTAGAAGAAAGAACAAGCAATATCTTTTTCTTTGTTTAATGATAAGGAGCAAGCAAAATCAAAAGAGACAGCAGTGGAGCGAATTCAAAAGAGACAGCTATGTAGCAGATTCAGTTCCTAGGTTTGTCAACAAAATATATAATGAATCAATTCAACTAAAGTTCCTTGATTAATTGTCTATTCAGCCTTCACCAAAAAGTGTTTCAATCACTCATGCAAGTTTCACAAGAAAAATGTTTCCAAACGCCTGCAAGGACAATGACAGATTACCCCATTTTTAAGTACAGCCCAG
The DNA here is from genome assembly GCA_024500145.1 of Gentiana dahurica var. dahurica. NCBI lineage: Eukaryota > Viridiplantae > Streptophyta > Magnoliopsida > Gentianales > Gentianaceae > Gentiana > Gentiana dahurica. The sequence continues at coordinate 94,007,838 of CM044897.1, read as the reverse complement.
CAAAAGGGTCACATACAGTATTTAAAAGTTATCACACGTAGGCCAGCATAACAGATAAAGCTTGCATGAATTTCCACTTCTCCTACTACAAATAGAAATTAGATATGAATTTATCAATTTATCACTAGAGAGCCTTACAATTGCAAACTGAAACTACCACCACGAGTATGGAATTTCTGACGGTCCAGCAAAAATGTTTGACCACCCAAGTCTATGCGAAAGAGATTCAAGATAAAATAATTTTGGATTCAAATAAATAAACGACTAAACAGCCTACCCTAACCTTCAATATGCTATCCTCTAAATAAGGGTAAAACAGATCTTTATTAGCAATATCAATATAACCTTTCGAACAACGGATGGTGGAGATCGATTCTCCAAATGGTCACATGCGTTCGTATTCGCCTAACTCGTAAATTTCCATTTAGTAGTCTACGTTTAGAGGTTTAGAAGCAGACATTCAGTATACAAGCTTACAACTTTAGAAGAAACACCAAAGCCAATTTGCAATGCACTCTTCTTTAACCCGATGAAGTTTTCAAGCAGACTAGTTAGATGTGATTCTTCAAGTCAAATATCAAAATATCAATATACCTGTATGGTTAAAGTTCCGACAAAAAAGCCTACTTGCAAAGGTATTTACATGACGTCTTTGCTAAAAAGCTTCTGAAACAAGAATGATACGATTTTATAGTCCATTGGCACAAGCAAGGGGGCTAATACTAATCAGTCCTCATTGGCTGTGGTTATCATGCAAGACATGTGGCTTTGGAAACAATAATCAAAATTTAGCAACATTTTATTCCACCAGTTACTCTTTAGTTGTTGTTGTATCATTCTGGGCGGAACTAAGATACAAAAGATGTGGCATGTATATAAACATCATCTAAAAAATACTGATTCTTTGTCAAAAGCTAAAATACACTATTAAAACACCCAAATCAATGGTTGCAACAATAAAAGCACGAGTCAATACTGTCATCAAATCATCAGTGCTTGTCTACCCAATCAAGGAATCCTGCTTTTATGATTTTTCGTCTGCTTTTATGATTTTTTGTTCACAATATTCTGCAATAGTCATTTTATGAATTTGTAAAGCAAGTCCACTTAAATTGAGCCACTGCGCCCACTGTAATAGATGAGACCTAATTTCTATAGTACAACATACACAGTTTCGATGTTACAGAGTAACGTGACCCCTAGTGGGCTAATCCACCCACCATCCTCGATTATGAGCAGAAAAGTGAGATAAATCCACCCACCATCCTCGATTATGAGCAGAAAAGTGAGATAGGAGCGATTTCTTGACCTATTCAACTCCAAAAAACCATTACCACACAAATCCATATAAGCAAACTGATTTAAGCATAAACTAGCAGGAGTTGGCATAGTTTGCAAGACAATAAGCCATGCATTTTCACAGAAGGAACGATGTTCGATCAAGCAGCGCACAAAACGCAAAATACGTGGAAGATGTTGATAGCAAACAAGAATAATCTTATTTACGCCGAAAATCAGGAATATAATAGAAGAAATAAAGAAAGAAAAAACAGAAAATTAGTCTGACCGGCGGCGAAAACAGAAAACAGGCGACCGATGATAGGTTTACGGCGTCAGAGCAAATCAGAAATTCCTTTTAGTGGGACGCTTGCAGCTTGTCATTCTTTTTCGTTTTGGGGAGAACACGAATGAAATGGGATGAATCATGGGAAAAGAAAACAGGGGAAAATGACGTCAATATGTGGAGCCGAAGAGCTTAGAAATGACGTCGTTTTGTAATAAAAAAAGATAATAATAAAAATACAAGTAAAAGATAAAAACACATTACATTTTGTGTTTTTTTTTTTTAATATAGAATCTTTATTTATATTTACATACTCTAGTCTATAACACATAATTTTACATACCCTATTAAAAAAACTATATCATAATTTAAATAGATGGTATGAGTCTTATGTCGATTGACGATGCTGAAAATCGTCTAAACTAAATCCGGGTTTTTCTTTCTAGTGACAAACTGTCAAAGCTTCAAGAACAGTAAAAACGATAAAAAGAGGGTTATTTCTCAAACTGCCTACGTATCCAATATATGAATTGAAATCAAGTCTTCGTAGTTTCTTAGGGATTGTTTATATAGAGGGTTTGTGCCCTAGTAATTGCGTGTAGCGTGTCCTTGGTGGATTCTGATTGTCGTGTTCCCTAAAGAAAAGATAACTATGATTTGATCCCTGGATTTTAGGAGATAATTATAGAATATTTGAATATCAAAAGAATCAGAGCAATTATGATTAAGGATTCTCCCTACATTTATCCGATTTAGCACGTGTGTAAGAGGTTATGTCAAAGAAGGACCTGGGCCGACCTGTAGGATCGGGCCCGGGTAAGCTGACCTTAGGCATTGGCTGACCTGGAAAGGTCAGGAGAGAGTGGCCGAGCTTGGGCAGCTTGGATAACGGGGGTTCTGGCCCTTAAGGTGGATGTTTCTCTATCTTTATTTATAGTTGGACACGTGACTAGGTGCTGATCCGACCCTCGTCATCGATCAGTCAGGTAGAATTTAAAAAAAAAAAAAATTTAAAAAGGACTGTGTTACATGTTTAGGTATAAAATTCTGATGCAGATCGATGATTATGAATCTGAATGGTTTGGAAATTTTTTTTTTTTTTTTTACAGATATATCTTATTTTACGATATCTGTTACAAGTGTCGGATATATCTTATTTTATGAAAAAGATTTTTTTTTTTAAAGGTATGAAAAAGAATTTTAACTGTTGCACATTTATATCTAAGAATAAGTTAGGTATCAAAAAAACAAAAACAAAAAAATCCCCTTTGGGTGACTGATTGATAGCAGGGTGCTCCACATAACGGAGTGATTGAAAAAAAAAGATCATTTTGGGTGATTGGTTGATAGCAGGGAAATGCCAATAGGGAATGTCTTCATTTCACGGCAGGCATAATGGCTTGGGAAAGCTTTACAATACCGAGGTTGCAGACCCTTCCTCCTGTTATAAGACCATTCACTTAATTGCAATATCTTCTTCTTTGGTTTCCAGAGATTTGCTGCATTCTTGGCCCCTTTGACTTCTGGACGCGTGACCATGGCCGTGAGTGCAATTTATCAATCATCAAAGGTAAAAATAAGAAACCTAATTTAAACTCCCCATCCCCCGTGCTTTGGTACAGATTGTGTATGTTGATCAATTATATGTATCCAAGTGCTCATAAAACTGCCAATGAGGCAACTTTAAGCAGTATAACTGAGGTTCCAGTTCAAGAGGCCTTAGGTTTAAATCCCACCAACCCGTGTAGGTTAATTGTCCGATCTTTGTGGTTTCTGTAACGACATAAACATAAAATCATTGCACGTTTTGTGATTTGATGATAATGGATATCCGTATTAAAGACGATCCAGACCAGAATTTTCCTATATACCATCTCTCTTCTTCAAGACAACAACTGCTCATATTGCTATACGCAAACAATTTGCAGAATCCGAGCAATCCTCATGCATCATCCACGACCTTACTTTCATCAGTCATTCAATATAATATTGCTTGAACATGAAACAAGACAGGTGATGCACTCAGACCACTAATATAGCATTACTATTGTTGTCTTCTTTATACAAGAAAGACAACATGAAATTGACACAATAATAAAACTAAAGTTTGCAAACATCCAATTTTGTCTAGAGTCAAAAAAACAGAGAATTCCGCAGGATTCAGTAGTCTTAACTTGTTCCAAAAACAAACAGTAAAGCAACAGAAACAAAACATAAATACTTCTTAGTAGCCTCCCTTAAGATCATTAACCACATCATAAGGAATGGGAGTAACAGTTTCCAAAGTAGCACCTTCCACCATAAATCCAGGTTTGGGACCTTCTGGCTTTCTCTTTGTGCTGATCCTCTCACCTCTTGCCTTCGCCTCAGCTTTCAACTTGTCATTGTTCTTGATCCTCTGCCTGATCTCTTCGTTGCAACGGGATGGTTGGACATGCTCCACACGAACGTGAATCCTTTTCCTGATTATCCTGTTACCCACCTGGTCTCATGCATACACAAATGACAATCAGACTCCCGTTGCACTTCAATCAAACAAGTACACATTTTAAGAAACATACTAGGGAAGCTCGTTTTACGAACCACATTAGCCATATCCATGAGGCTATAGTTAAAAAAGTCTAGGGGAATAAAAATAACTATGAAACTATGAAAGCCCTGAATGCACAAGGCATGCAAAAGCTTAATCGAGAGAGGAGAAGCTGGGCTCCATTGAAAATACAATCCACTTCCCAGCAAGTCACAAATGAGAAACCACACCTAACAGGGAATCGAAAAAATAATCCAAAGAAGCATGTTTTAGGAACCAGATAAGGTGTGCACATTTTAGGAACCAGTTAGCTAAGTCTATAAGGTTAATTCAAAGAGAAAAACAACCCAAAGGGTACATGAATAACTACAAAAACCCAGAATCCACAAGGAGTGGAAAAGCTTAACAATACAATGAATCCAGGTTTCTTTTTCAATACAATCAACTTCCCAGCAAATCACAAACGACAAGCAAAACAAAACAATAAAACACTTGCTACAGGAAATTTACAAACTCCAAAACAAAGAGAACATTCAAACACATGCCTAACATCATCAGATGGTCTATGAAGTCAATTGCATACTTGCTGAGAAACTATCAACATGTTGATAGAACACAAAGTAGAGCACAAGGCAACAAAATTACGTTTATATAGCTGCTAATCTGATTGTATAGACAGTACATGACAGTGAATAAAACATTAGTCTTAAAATTTCAGCTAATTAAGCCTACAAACACAAATAAATTCAAATAAAGCGCTACTAATCTGCAAGCCTCAACAAAAATTACGGTTGGAGAGCTAGTGATCACCAGAATTTCAATAATAAAATACACAGAAACAGCTACAATATGCAACAATCAATAACACATTACAGACACCGAGCTTAAAACAGAAAATTTCAACATTAAATCCAGTTCTGGAGCTGCCTATCTGAATATTTCAACAACGAATCTATGATACAGAGAAATGACACAAAATCTAAACAATCGATCCAGCTAGTTGCCCACTGATATAAACTTCTAGAGTAAATTACAGATACAGAACTACCAGTCCGAAACTGTCTTTCAAACATCAATAAAGTACTAGAATAAAGAATTCACAACGATGAGCGACACGCCCCTAAAGCCAAGAGCCAGAAAAATGCTCAAAACACAATTAGAATCATTCATGAAGTAAATAAAGGAGTATTCAAAATATAAATAATCTTATAAAGAAATGGAAGATGCAGAAACCTGCTTGTTGACTTCAACACCAATAGCTCGTTTGGTGACATTCCACACGCGTCCAGTGCGTCCATGGTAGAACTTATGCGGCATACCCTTGTGAACGGCGCCATTGACCTTGATGTCGACGTATTCGCCAGTCTTGTAGGTCCTGAGGTATGTGGTTAGATGAATGGTACCGCGCTTCCTGAATCCTCTCGAGAACAAGTCTCGAGTGCGAGACCTCAACCCATGTCCGGCAGGCATCTTCCCCGGAGCTCACTGACGGATATGCTTGTGAGGAAATGGGAGGAACTGCGGGAAGTGAATACAGAAACCCTAGAAGAAAAATGGTGCTGCGTGTTTATATAAGAAAACCAAAGCCTAGGTTTGATCTAAAATTGGGTAAATTGGTGGGTTTGAGATGTTGGGCTTTCGACCCAATAGCGACTCTGAACATGTCCTTATAAATTTCTACTCGCACCCTTATATTTTCAGTATTATGTAGTTGTTTTCTTTTTATTATTACACCTCAAATTACTTCAACACCATACGGAATGCCTATGAATTTTATTACTATTGACATTCGTTTTGTATAAGAAACGTCATAATAGCGCATATTTTGTAATAGAAAAATGTTAATAGCAATGACGTTTCTTTTCGCGAAAAATAATCATGATTTTCGAAGTAACTTAAATGTGTTAAACAATCGTGGTTACGGAAATAAAAAGGGTTCGAAAAGAACGCCTTTGCTTTATTGTATCATAAGTTATTTTAGAATTTTCACACTTTAATAAAGTGATTAAATTTCATTATCATTAAAACAATAGCTTTAAAGTAAACAAAGTAAAATTGAATGAAATAAGCTAGATGTAAGACGAAGAAAATGGTTAGAAAATAGTCTCTTGATATTGTAAACCGAATTACATTAAAGGACAAATAAAAAAATTTGATATAATGACTTACATATATTTCGGGACATATGGAGTATCATGTAACAATAAACTTTTAAATGATTATTAATGATTGCTTGTACCATAAATTTAATTTAGAAGTGAGATGAACGTATTAATTTATTTATTTGATACAACCATGGTTATGGTGATTGTGCTATGAAACTTCTACCAAATTGCACGTTAGAATGTTTATCAAGGGTCCCCATGACATAGCCTGATGGTTAAAGAATTTGTGCTTAATGCAACTAGACCTTAAGTTGAGGCGTGGATGTTCAAACACCTTAAAAGAGAGACTTCTCTTAGTTCTTTGGTACAATGGCAAGCTAATGACTCATAGTTATTGGATTACTGATTAACATCTCCGCATATCCCGTAGGACAGGAAAGTGGAGACCCTTAATGTTGGGACTTGGGGTCAACATTTTTAGGATGTTTATCGAGGGATCGTGATTGTCATATTTTAGTTATGAGTATTGCAATGACCATAACCTTTTGTGGAATAATAGTTGACACTACGATATCACAACATTGATTATGACGAGATTTAAATATGTCAATAAGTTTTGCATCATTTTCAACAGTATAAAAATGCATTGTATCAATTGGTATGATAAAATACAGGAACATTTTCCTAAATTATTTCATTCTACATTTTCGGCTCTGCTTTGTATTTTAATTGGGCTCAAATTAAACGGAATGGAGATAATATTCACATGGTATGTAATTGTAACGGCCCATTCTCAATGCAAGGTAAAATGTTAACAAGTCGTTTTGTACGTGTTCAACTCAGAACCAATTGAACAGGTAAGTCTTGCGTGGAAGACTGATACTGATATCATGCATTAAATAGCAGAAGAAAAACAAAGAAAAGCACATAAATCAAAACAACAGTAAATAAACATAACTGATTAGACTCGAAACTGGAAGATGGAACAACATTTATTGTTCAAGACAACAATCTACCACTAATTCGGCAGGCCCCTACGTCGAGTCGGTAGAATCAAATGCCCATAACAATACCTCCTCCTTCAGAACTATATTACAACTCCGTAATAGCAAATCCATACTACTGCGAAATCCCAAAACAAAATACATACTCCAATCCACCGATGCCCAAAAGCTTGTCTACTATCTCTGTCACAAAGCTAGAACAAAAGGAAACAATACTGAAATGAAATAACCAACTAGTTTAGAGACGCAGCCCCAAAAGAAAATAAAGTATTGAATTGAAAGAAAGCATCCTAACAACAAGATCTCCAAGATGCACAATAATACCAGTTCATCTACACGCTCCTCTGTCTTAGCTAGTCTTACGGTCCCGTCCTCTTAAAATGTTAAGTAAGGTGTGAGTTCAACAACTCGGTAAGAAAAATATAATCAAAAGAGAACTATGAAAATATTTGGTATATACCGTCATAGAGAGAGATGCAGTAGTTCTTTAAAATCAGATTAATATAATTATTATAATCTAATTTAGCTGCAGTATAACAAAAATGAAATGAATGGAAATAAAAAGAGACAACCTACAAGGCATGACACTACTCATGAAATGAATTGATTGAATTGCATTAATCAAATTGACAAGGCAATGGAATTAAATGATTGTAATGCAATGTTAACCGGCATGCTTTTCGGGGACCTACATGTGGGTGGGCACTTCTATCCGGCCCAACACCCATTTGGAATTGCTGAAAATGAATCCTCATGCATAAGCCTATTGTATGAGGGTATTGTGGACTCTTGAGAAATCAGAGCATGTAATAATAAACCAAGAAGAATCCGATCATATGTAACACAATACCCCAAACTGATGCTACATGCCAGTGTAATTATTATTACTAAATAATAAATATTCTGGAAATCAATGCGAGTGACAGAGACTACAAACATGGCAATGGAAAGTGTACGGTGTAACAGACAACAACAGGTAGAAACAGAGTTCAGGGCCATCACTGAGGCAGTGGTCTGGAAGCCCAGAACTGACTGTTGCATATCTCTTAAAAGACTTATACCATTGAAATATTCGACTTAGAATCGTGATGAACAATGAAATTTATAGAGAATAATATTGCGAAAATACAAATTAAGTGCATATTTATTACAACGGATCGCGAATGATGTGCATATCTATTTGTTATGACGGATCGATCAAGAAGTGATGGTGATTGTGAGTAAAGACAAGCAATTAACAAGTAAACAAACACAGAAACAAGAAGAACACATATTTAACGTAGTTTCCGGCAATGTGCCGACTACTCCACGGACAAACGAGGATATTTTATTCAGTCTGCTGACTTCATTCAGTAGAACACCAGACTCAGCAGGCACCTTCATGCTCTGCTGACCACCACAGTTTCCCCAGACTCTGCTGAGTATTACACTCAACAAACCAAACTCAGCAGCATAGTTTAAGTCACCATTTCACTATTACGGTCTGCTAACAAAAAAAAATTGTATTAAAATTTTCACGTACATGCAGTTTCTACTCCCTACAAAATTTAGCGAATGCACAAGAACTACACTTCCCTCCAAACCATACAAAGCTACGAATCTGATTGTTTAACTCTTTTTTTGCTGCAACACGATGAACGTTGAAGCATGAGTGAGGATCAAATTGCTCAATCCAGTCTAAAGGTGAAGCACATCAGATCAAATACAATCAAAGCATACGGGTTGAGGTTCATTGAGACAATATCAAACACCGTGGACAAGTTTACGGTTGAAGTTAGGTTTTTTCTGTTGTAGCTAGTTTTCAACCTACTGTAATTAGTTTGTCAAAGCCTCAAATAAGCAAACTAAAGAACTAGCCATGTTATTATAGTGATTTATAATGTTAAAAAGCGCATCAGACCAAACATCAAAAAGGAGAAGACTTCGACTTCAAGATATGATGCTCAATCTGGTAACAATTTCCTCAACTTATGTACGAACATGTAACATATAGCCTCGTATGAAATAGTAACTCGTTGATGATGAGCTAAACCAAATACACACATATTTTCAACAATTTTCTCCACTCCACAGAAAAAACAAGAACAGAGTATTCAGAATTGCTTTGATGAAAAATCTGAGCAGCCATATAGGCCCCTGACCTCAGACAGGTTTGGAGTTCTAATCATTGGAATCAAAGATTCTGGGGCTGCAGCCTTAGCAAGTTTCCTTCAACAACAATTGCATATCTGGATCTTTAGAGATCAATTTTCGAAGGCTAAGTCTCTTCTAGATTGTGGAAGTCATGCAAAACGAAAGCATATTAATAAGTTTAAAAAAAAATGTTTTGTTTTCAAAATGGCAGCTCAAAAAAAAAAAAAAAAAAGCATATTAATACTACTTGAGATCATTTGTTTTCTTTCAAAAATATATAAGGAACAGATAGGAAATAGTTATACCTAATCGTCTCTCTCATTGTAGATCGAAACCTCAACTTCATTTCCCTGGTCCATCTGTTCTTCTTTTATATTAAGTGCTGAACTCTCAAGTGCTTCTGGGGAATATCTAATGACAATCTTCTTCAAGGTTGAAAGCTCTTCGAAACAGGACGGTAAATCTTCCAGTGCTTCACAACGAATAACAGTTAGTTGTTCCAGACTAGGCAAAGATTCAATTGTGGCATTCCATTCCACCAAATCAACTTCATACATTTCAAAGTATTTCAGATTTGGGAATGCAACATCTTCCATCTCCAATCTTGGCTCCGGGAAGGAAATCCGGTGTAGCTTTAAAACCTGGAGACAATGTAGTTCCGCAATGACTGGCACAGCTATCCAAGGTAGCTCAAACTGCACTAAAGTTAGTTTCTTGAGAGTTGGAGGGAATTGGATTGAGGACGGATTCCTCCTCCCTATTTGGGTTAGCTTCAACGACTCTAGTTCCCGATGAAAGTCCAATATATCTAGTGATTCTTCATCATATTCAGAAGAATTTTCCAAGCAGCAGCTAAGTTTCCGGACAGCTGGCAACCTTTGGAGAAGCCGTTGTACATCTTTTCCGGTAGATAAAATTGGATTTGAAAAGCTTACCACCTTATCCAATATAGGACGATATGCCTCATGCTCGTGGCCATCTGAAAATTTAAGGATGCATTTGTCGACTTTCACATGCCGAAGACTTTTCAATCTCCAAAAACTTTCTGGAAAATGTAGATTATAATCATTTAGGGAAGTCAACATTAAAGATACTATATTCCAGAGATTGGATATCGATGATGGAATATATATCGAGTTCGCCGTCAACACACTAGCATCTATATATCTCAGGTGAAGCAGAGAGCTAAGTTGTTTTATATCAAATTCTCGCCATATGAGATCCAAATCCAACACTTGAGCAAATCTAAACTCCTTCAAAGGGGCACTGATTATTGTATCTCGTTTTTCACTAAAAAAGAATAGAGAGCATGCATTTGATAGTGATGATCCAGTAGCAATAGTAACATCACTTAGCTTCTGCGCGGAAACACGATAGTGGTTATTTATCGAAGGGTCTGAGGAACTTGATGATGCAATTCCATGGTTCAACTGGAAAAAGTTTCCCTCTCGGCATTTCGTTTGACATAAATCATGTATTAGATCATGAACACGAAATGTTTTTATCCCACCATTGGAACTTCTCGCACTAACAATGATAAGGCTTCTGTCAACCAGATCATAGAAGTACTCTTTTGCTACATCTTCTACATTTTTTGTCTTGGATTCTTGTATGAATCCTTCAGCAATCCAAAGCAGTATCACCTGATTAACCTTGATCAGCCTATCCTCTGGAAATGCTCCGAGATAGAGAAGACAAGGTTTCAAATTCTCGGGTAAATGCTTGTAACTCAATTCTAATATTTTCATGCATCCCTCGTCAGACAGATAAGACACTACCTTTTCTGCAACTTCGCTCCACCACCTCAGACTTTTTTCTGTTCTGGCAAGAAGACCTGCAATTACAGCAATAGCTAGAGGAAGGCCTTTGCAGTTTTTGGCAATCAGCTTTCCAAACTCCTGGAGATGTGGTGGGGAAATGCCATCATGAAACACCTTCTTTTGCAATAACTCCCAACTTTCAACCTCAGACAGAAAACGTAGTTGGTGTGGGGTACAATGGATCTTGCATTTTTCAGCAACTTTACTAGATCGGGTCGTGAACATAACCCTGCTTCCGTTTGTGTCATTAGGGAATGAGCTTTTTACTTCATTCCATGCATCTGCGTTCCAAATATCATCCAGTACAATAAGATACTTTTGACGACTCAAACATTTCCAAAGTTGGTGAGCCAAGTCATCATCACTCATCTTAGAGGTTTTCTTATCATCCCCCATAATATCACGCAAAATGTCAAGTAATAGCCTCCTAGTGTTATGATCTTGCGAAACAGAACATGAGGCAGATACGTTAAAGTTACATTTCACTAATGAGGAACCATAAACTTTTTTGGCTAAGGTAGACTTTCCCAATCCACCCATGCCAACAATTGAAACAATGTCCAGTGACATACTTCCCCGTGTAAGCATGCCAATTATTTTTTTTGCCTCATCCTCGAAACCCACGACTATTTCATTAATTTGTGAAGGTTTAGCTTGTTCCGAGGGTGTACTTGTAATGCTAGCCGAATGAGGGAGGCTCCTTGCATTATACATGGTGTTCTCTTTGATATTTTCAAGTTTTGTCTTAAAAACTTTGATTCTATCAATAACATCTGAAAGATTACCCATATGATACCAGATTGGATGATCAAACGCAAACCACGAACTGATGCACGATTTGATAACATGTTCTGTTAGATATAACAAATTGACAACTTCGAACCATGTCTCGCTTAGTTCACTTTTCAAGTCGAGTATATGATTGAAAAAAGGACCGAGAGAAATCAATTCCTCCCTGATTTTTATGATCTTGTATTTTGCAAAAGGTACATACTTCCGGTCAATAATCATCCTCTCCTTCAAAATTTCAAGATTTTGTACCAGAAAATCGAGAAATCCTGGAGAAACAACCTTTGGAAAATTGTATAGAGATGAAGATGGGAATCTACAGTAAATCTGTCTAATATTAGCATTTACGGTTTCAATTTTCATCATAAAATCACTTAGAAGGACCTTTTTGTTGGAGAAATCCTCTTCCATATCATCAAAAGGGAGAAGACCGTACAGACCTTCCCAAAAAAGAACATCAATGTGGCTGCAAATTAATCCATCTGCATTCTCATTAGAATGATCATTGAGAAATGTCAGAAGAAATAGGATATCATCTCGAAGAATTTGAAAATCATCCTTCAAGGAAAGCACTGGATCCTCAAAGAAAAAGTCAACGAAACTCAAAGCAGTTTGTCCGAACATAATAGAATCAGATCGTTGCACATATAGAGCTTTAAGGGTTTCAAAGTACAATCTGGCCACATCAGGCGTTGCAGGTTTGAACCTTTGCATCATATGAGAAAACAAAGTATTCGTTTCAGTTGCAACTTTGTCATTTGCGTCTTTAGCCCAATAAAGAAATATTAGCCGTGCTGCATCATTAGCAAAGACTTGAACAAACATTTTAAATTCTTCCAACTCTTTACCATATACGCAATTCACGGTGAGCCTCAAAAAATCCTTTAGAAATACTAGCTTCTCTTCCAATGTTTCAATTTGCTTCCTGAATAGAACAATTTCACCAGTTTTGTAGCAGACGAGATCGTTTATATTTTCGAGGATAGAATCCAAAAACTTCAGGATCTTATAAGTTGTTGAAGACTTGCATCGAAATGACAAATGAAACATGTTTATCCACCATTCTTCAATTTCTAGCTTCGAAACCTGGATTTTTCCTTGTAATTCTAAAGCTAATGGATGCCAATCAGTGATATCTCCAGCACGTATTGCATGAAGGCGAGGAGCAAAAAGTTCCTTTTCTCCATTTGTTTCCCATATCCCTTGAAGAGAAGTGATCATGGAGCTCAATCTTACCTTGAATTCTTCGTCATCGTCGTCATCCCATGTCGTAAAGCATAGCAAAAACACCCTTAGGAATCTAAGCTCCATTTTGTATAAATGCAGTTCACCCTGCACTGGATTAGACCATCGGGCATGCTTCTCAATCGAAGAGAGCTCTCTATGAACAGAAACAAAATAGTTATAATCCATTTTCTCCACTTCTAATCTGATCGAAGAGTCTGAGAATCCGCAGTAAAGTTGTCTGATCTTAGCAGTTGTTGTATCTATCTTGATCATACAATCACTTAGAAGCATCTTCTTCTTGTTGGAGAAATCATCTTTCATCGCATCAAAAGGCAGAAGAAGATACGCATTCTTCTCACACAAAAGAGCATTGATTTGGTTGCGGATCAAATCTTCCACTTCTGCATTCTCACATGGAGGATCAATGAGAAATTCGAAAAGAAATATTAGCCGGTCTCGGAGAATGAGATAATCATCCTTCAAAGTAATAGCCAGATGCTGAAAGAAAAAGTCAACAAAACTTTCTGCAGCTTCTCCAAGAAGAAAAGAATCAGGAAGTTGCAAATCACCGGACTTTAGGATGCCAATGTACAAGGGTGTAATATCATACGCGAAAAGGATGAACTCCTGCAACATATCGAAAAGGACAATGTCCATTCCAGTTGTGATTTCTTCATTGGCTTCTTTTGCCCAGTACAAACAAGTTAAGCACACTGTTTTATTGGCAAAACCACAAGTGAAATCCAGAAATTGAAGGATTTCCTTTGTATATGGACAGCGTTCAACGTTCTTCAATGATTCATCCAGAAATACAATCTTGGATTTCAAGAGACTAATCTGCTTCTTCAACGGAACAATATTGTCAGCTCTGTAGCTAGAAAAATCGTCCAGATTCCTCTTAAGTTGTTGAAGAATATACCGGATCTGAGCAAATGTTGAAGACTTGCATTGCATTGGGGAATGCAACAGATTTTCACACCAACGTTCAATTTGTTGTTTGCTCTGTTGAATTTTCGGGTCCAATTCAATGATTGCTGAATGGAAATCTTGAATGTCGTCTGCCCATGTTTCACGCAGTCGTTTGATAAGAGATAATCCTTTGTGTTCGTTCGCCATATCACTGTAAGAGGATTGATAATAGATTTCAATGTTTCCATTCTTTCTTCATCAGTAGAAATAGAAAAATCCCATGATTCAAGGCACAAGAAGAACGCTTCCAGGAATCTGACGTCCATTTTCAGCATCTGGAATTGGCCAAGAACTTGATCAGCCCACGGGGCTATGTGCTGAATTGTTGAAAGCTTTCGAGAAATCGATACAAAGTATGCAGAAGTCCCTTTCTCTTCCTCCATTCTGATTCAAGTGAATTTAACTAACAATCACAGCAATTATTAGATAGTGAAATCCAAGTTGACTACTCTCTTCTCAAAATGTTGGGGGAAGTTGTCAGCTGCAAATCAACAAATAAGAGATCTGTATTAAACAATTGTCCACATCTGCATGTGTTATGTTTGACTGTGGAATTTAGCTCAATAATTTCAACAAACAACAATGTATTGAGCAGTAGGAAGTAAATGACACTATGGGCTAATTTAATTTATGTTTTCAAGACAAGTATTCAATGCATATATACACTACTTAGTAGATATATTGGGATAGAGATAGAAGATTCTTTTCTTAGCTGAAAATCAACACATGTACAGATACGCATATGGATACGCGGATACAAGATTTTGAAAATAAGATACAGGTACAGGGTAAATTTGAAAATATGAAGAAAAAAAAAATATAAGGACCCAAATGTAAATATATATAAAATAGGTTTCAAGAAAAATATCACAAGTTTTCACTTCCACCTCTCACAGGTTGAATTTTCCTTCAGTTATTTAGGCTTAGTTAAATAACCAGGGTGGATTCTAATGTACCAAAGAATAGTATGCTGTTTGAATTTGCAGATTATAAATAAAGGGAACAAAACAGCAGATAAAGATATACAAGCAAGAGATAAACTTACGTGTAGACTAATTAGGAAAATGACTTCACACTGGATTTGAATGTTCATCTACCTTGAAGCTCTCTTTTCACACCTTCATCGACATTGATGCTAGACAGTGTAGCAATATTGCTGCTAAGATATCGATAATTAATGTACTGATGCAAAGTAAAACAATTAACAATGTTAGCAAATAGATGGATCTCAAAATAGTATGTCTTGAAAGAAGACCTTTTTTTTTTCTTCTCAAAATAATGCAGTACTACTACTAGTATAGTTTTTGGGGAACGATGGTGTGAGCTAAAAGTCAAACAGACAGACAAGTGGTTCTATTTAACAATTGTTGTACAGCTGTTTTAACTTTGACTGTGGAAACTTAACCTCAATTATTTCAACAAAGATAATACTTTCATTCTTCAATTTGAATTTTTTTAAGACACCAGTGGATCAACCTATAGTACATCAACTTCCCCTTTAATCATAATTTTATCATTCAAAAATCATTACAAAAAAACCTCCTGGCTCCATTACTCTATGAGATGCCATCAAATTGTATCTGGTGGTAGTATAAACTTGAAGCTGGTTTTGGGGAGACTCGGTGTCCTGCTTTCGTTATTTGTTATTGCATGTTTCACTTTTTCTGTTTTTGCCCTGCTGTTGTGTTTTCGAGGCTGACATCTTTGCATTGTATACAATTTTGTTTTTTTGTTTTTTTTGCAGTGCAGGACTAGTTTGGTTATTGATTTTGGTTGAAATCATGGGCATTCCTTTTCAAGCGTGCATTCAAATAATGAAATATATAAACTCTTTTTTTTTAGTAGATAAACAACTTAAGAATTCTTTTAAACACTTCGACAATGGCGGAGGCAGGATTTCCATTCAGAAGGCATGAAACTATGCCAATTACAAATGTCACACTAAATCAGAAGGATATAAATATGTTTACAAGTAACACTAGACTTGAACATCGATAAGAGCAACACTAAATTGCAGTCTATATACAGAACAGAATAAATGCTCTCCCCAAAAGTATGCAAATCACCTCATAGTACAAATGCCAACTAGGGTTACAGAGAAAGTTAAAAGGATGTAACAATATAATGTAAACATGATTCAGAGGGTTGAAAGCTTAGCCACACAAATCTTAGCAAAGGTAGTCAATAACTTTGACAGTAGACCTTTCTCATTGACATTACCAATAACCAGATCAAGAAGCTTGGCTACCAATAGCAGAAGCAATCTGCAATTTGAATGAATAACGAATTGAATGAAAAAGTGTGCCAATAAACATAATAAATTCGAGAAAATACCTAACAGTTTTCTATTCCAAACCTTTAAATGATAAAAACTTCTCTCCAATATCTCCCACTAGGCAAGGATCCTGACCGACTCATTTGTCTATTAATAGAACAAACTGTAACTATGTATAGAATAGTCGTTATCGTTACATTCTCAAGCAAGCCTAACTGCTACGTAATGCATCAATATCATCAACAATATAAATTCATTTCTCTGTCTTTAGAATAACTGACTGCTGCAATGCACATATACCATATCCAAAGGGGGGAAGGGGGGGTGCATTGGAATTTAAGTCAATAATCCGAATCTAACCTATCAATATGATGCACATCTTCACAGATCTGAGGTCATTGGCCTCAGACCTTGTGGGGCTACAGCTGCCATGTTGATAACTCTTGGTAGCCTGCGCCTCAGAACAGCTTCAAAGCTGTGAGTTACTGGATGTCATGCAAAAAGAAGAAGAAAAAATTAAATGACTGTTTCAGGTATTCGTGATCATTGTTATTTATGATTTTCCTTTTTAACAAAGATATGAAATTTGTGTATGAGTAAAATGTTTCACCTATTGTATAGATCATAACCATTGAATATCGAAACATCAACTTCGTTACCCAGTTCAATCTGTTCTTCCTGAATCCATAGAGCTGAACTCTCAAGTTCTGGGGAGTATCTAACCACAATCCTCTTTAAGGTTGAAATCTCACCAAAACAGGGAGGTAACTCTTCTAGTTCAGAACATTCAATCACAAGTTGCTCCAGACAAGGCAAGGATTCAGTGAGGGCATTCCATTCCACCAATTCCTGATCATACAATTCAAAGAATTTCAGGTTTTGGAATACCACATCTTCCATCTCCAATCGTGGCTCCGGGAAGTAACAATATCGTAGCTTCAAAACCTGAAGACATTGTAAGTCCGCAATTACTGATATAGCCGTCCAGGGTAGCTCAAACCCTACTACAGTTAGTTTCTTGAGTGTTGAAGGAAAGTTTATCCAGCATGGGCTCCTCTTCCCCATGTGGGTCAGATTCAGTGAATCAAGATTCCTTTGAATGTCCAATGTTTCTATTAATTCTTCATCATTATCAAAAGAATTTTCCAAAAAGGCACTCAGTTTCTTAACAGCCGGCAACCTTTGCAGAAGCTGTTGTACATCTTTTTCAGTAGATAAAACTGGTTTTGAAAAGCTTACCACCTTATCCAATGTAGGATATGCCTCATGCTCGTAGCCATCAGAAAATTGAAGGATGCATTCGCTGACTTTTACATGCCTAAGACTTTTCATTCTCCAAAATGTTTCTGGCAATTTAATAGAATTTCTTGAAGTCAAAATAAAAGATCCTATATTCCACAGATTCGATATCGATGATGGGATAGATTTCGATCTTAATCCAACATTTATATATCTCAAATGAACCAGAGAACTAAGCTCTTCCATATCGTGTTTATGCAGTTGGAATTCTGAATCAAATACATGAGCAAGTCCAAACTTCCTCAAAGCAAAATCTCTAATACCATTATCAGGGTGTTCAAAAAATAAGAGTAGAGAGCGTGCATATGATAGTGATGATTTAGCAACGATATCAACATCACTTTGCTTTTGCATGGAAACACGATAGTGATTGTCTGAAGGTTTTAAGGAATTTGATGATGCACTTCCGTGGTTAAGCTGAAAAAAGTTCCCGTCTCGGCATTTCGTTCGACATAAATCTCGTATCAGATCATGAACACGAAATGTATTTATCTCTCCATTCGAACTTCTTGCACCAACAATGATGAAGCTTCTGTCAACTAGGTCATGGAAGTATTCTTTTGCCACGTCTTCTATGGCATTAGTCTTGGATTCTTGTACGAAACCTTCAGCAATCCATAGCAATATCACCTGCTTAACCCTAATCAGCATATCCTCCGGAAATGCTCCAAGGTAGAGAAGACATGGCTTCAAAATCTCTGGTAAATGCTTGTAACTTAGTTCCAAAATTTTCATACACCCCTCGTCCGAAAGGTAAGATACTACATTTTCTGCAACTTCACTCCACCATCTTATGCTTTTTTCTATTCTAGCAAGGAGACCCGCAATTAGAACAACAGCCAGAGGAAGGCCTTTACAGTTATTGGCAATCCGCCTTCCAACTTCAAAGAGATATGGTGTTGAAATGCCATTATGGAAAATCTTCCTTTGCAATAAGTCCCAGCTTTCTACCTCAGACAGAAAACGTAGCTGGTGTGGGATGCAATCAATTTTGCATTTGTCAGCAACATCACGAGATCGGGTTGTGAAGATAATTCTACTCCCATTTTCGTTATCAGGCAATGAGCGTTTTACTTTATTCCATGCACTCACGTTCCAGATATCATCTAACACAATCAGATACTTTCGATGACTCAAACACTGCCAAAGTTGGTGAGCCAAGTCATCTTCAGACATGTGAGTGATTTCTTTGTCAACCGCTTCAATATCACCTAAAATGTCAACTAATAGTCTTCTAGTGGTATGATCTTGCGAAACAAAGCAGAAGGCAAATACGTCAAAATTACATTTCACTAAAGAGGAACCATAAACTTTTTTGGCCAAGGTAGTCTTTCCCAACCCGCCCATGCCAACGATTGAAACAATGTCAAGTGACATACTTCCCCGTGTAAGGTTGTTGATTATCTTTTCTACCTCGTCCTCAAAACCCACAAATATTTCATTGGTTTCTGAAGGTCCGACTTGTTTTGTGGGTGTAGTAATGAAACCCGTTGAATGGTGGAGGCATGTAGCATTGTACATGGCGTTCTCTTTGATTTTTTCAAGTTTTATCTTAACAACCTTAATTTGTTGTAAGACATAAGACAGATAAGCCATATGATACCAAATCGGATGATCAAATACAAACCGTGAGCTGATGCACGAACTAATGACATGTTCAATTAGATGTAGTAAATTAACCACTTCTAACCATGTCTCATTTTCTTCACTTTGCAAGTCGAAGATGTGATTGAAAAAAGGACAGAAAGAAACCAATTCCTCCTCAATTTTTATGATATTGTAATTTCCAAAAGGTACATACTTCGGGTCAACAACCATCCTCTCCTTCAAGTTTCTGAGATTTTGTATGAGAAAATCAAGAAACCGTGGAGAAATAACCATTGGAAAATTGTATACAGATAAATCCGGGAATTCACAGCAATTTTGTCTCACATTGGTGTTGATAGTTTCAATTTTCATCATAAAATCATTTAGAAGCACCTTTTTCCTAGAGAAATCCCCTCGCATATCATCAAAGGGGAGAAGACAATACACACCCTCCCAGAAAAGAACATCGATTTGGATGCAAATCAATACCTTTGCATTCACGTTCGGAGGATCGTTGAGAAACGTCAATAGGAATAAGATATCGTCTCGTAGAAAATGAAAAGAATCCTTCAAAGGAATCACCAAATCCTCAAGAAAATAGTCAACAAAGCTCAAAGCAGTTTGTCCAAACATAAGAGAATCAGATCGTTGCACATAGATGGCCTTAAGGGTTTCAAAGTACAATCTGGCAATATCAGTCGTGGCAGGTTTGATCTTTAGTAACATCTGGGACAATATAGAATTCGTTTCACATGCAATTTCATCATTTGCATCTTTTGTCCAATAAAGAAATGTTAGGCATGCTGCATCATTAGCATAAACTTGAACAAACATTTTGAATTCTCCCAACTCTTTACTATATGCGCAATTCGTAGTGAGTCTCAAAAAGTTCTTCAAAAATGCTAACTTCTCTTTCAAGATTTCAATTTGCTTCTTGAACGGGACGATTTTACCAGCTTTATAGTCGACAAGACCATTCAGATTGTCGAGGATAGAATCCAGAAACTTCAGGATCTTGTAAGTTGTTGAAGGCTTGCATCGAAATGACCAACGAAACATATTTACCCTCCATGCTTCGATTTCTAGCTTCGACAACTGGATTTTCCCTTCTAATTCAGATGCCAATGGATGCCAATCTGTGATGCTGCCGGTACATATTTCATGAAAGCGGTGAGCAAGAAGTCCCTTTTCTTCATTTTTTCCCCATATCCCTTGAAGAGATGTGATCATAGAGTTCAATCTTACTTTGATTTCTTCATCAGTATCATCCCATGTCGTAAAGCATAAAAAGAACAACCTTAAGAATCTAAGCTCCATTTTGTATAACCGCAGTTGACCTAGCACCGGATATGCCCACCGGGCATACTTCTCAATCAAAGAGAGCTCTCTTTGAACCAATACAAAATATATGTGTTCCATTTTCTCTACTTCCAATCTGATCCAATAGTCTGAAAATCCGCAGTCAAGTTGTCGAATCATATCATTTGCTATATCAATCTTGGTCATACAATCACTTAAAAGCATCTTTTTATCAGCGAAGTCATTTGTCATCTCATCAAAAGACAGAAGAAGATACCTGTCCTCACGAAGAAGTGCATAAATCTGGCTGCGGATAATATCTTCTTTCAGTGCATTCTCACATGGTGGATCGGCGAGAAATGCAAAAAGAAATATTAGCCGGTCACGAAGAATTTGAAAATCATCCATCAAAGTAGTAGCTAGGTGCTGAAAGAAAAAGTCAACAAGGCTTTCAACGGCTTCTCCGAGAAGAAAAGAATCATGACACTGCTGCAAATTGAAAGACTTTAGGAAGCCAATGTATAATGGTGTTATATCATATGCGGAAGGCATGATCTTCTGCGACAAATCAAAAATAGCAAAGTTCATTTCAGCTGCAATTTCTTCATTTGAATCTTCTGCCCAGTACAAACATGTTAAGCATACTGCACTGCTGGCAAAATCACCAATAAAATTCATAAATTGAGGAATTTCCTTTGTATATGGGCAACGTTCAACGTTCTTGGAAGACACGTCCAGAAAAACAATCTTGGATTTCAAGATATCAATTTGCTTTTTCAATGAAACAAAATTGGCAGCTCTGAAGCTGGAAAAATCGTCCAGATTCTTCTGAAGATCACGAACAATTAACAAGACCTCCAAAAACATTGAAGTCTTGCATTGCATCGAGGAATGCATCAATTTTACGCACCAAATTTCAACATGTTGTTTACTCTGCAGAATCTTCTCTTCCAAGTCAAACTTTGCTGAATGGAAATCTTGGATGTCAATTGGCCATGTTTCAGCCAGGCGTTTGAGAGTAGAAAATGCTTCGTGTTCTTCCAGCCATATCACTTTAAGAGGACTGATCATAGATCTCAATCTTTTCATGGTTTCATTATCAGTAGTATAACCCCATGTTTCAAGGCACAAACACAACGCTTTCAGGAATCTGACGTCCATTTTTAGCTGTTGTAGTTCGCCCATCACTTGATCAGCCCACCGGGTACACTCTTCAATCTTTGAGAGCTCGTCATAAATCCAATTAAAGTATCTATGAGCCATTTTCTCTTCCTCCATTCCGGGCCAAGTGAATCCATTATCCTCCCTTCTGACCAAATGAATCACTTAACAATTCAGCAACTAGAAGACTCATCCTCAATTATGTAGTAGTTGTTGGGGAAAGTTTCAGCTGAAAATCAACAGACAAATGATTCTGTTAAACAACTACTATAGCTGTGTGTGTGTGTTATGTTTCACTATGGAATTTAGCTCAATCATTTCTCCAAACACTTGTAGTGCACAGTTGGGAAGTAAATGAGACTAAAATAACCACTATGAGCTAATACCCATAATTATCCAATGATATGTTTTCAAGACAAGTTTTTCATAACATATACACTAGTAGATCATCCTCTTCACTATTCTTTTGGATAGATATACAAGATTCTTTTCAGAAAACATGGAGCAGTTGGTGTAAGCTGAAAGTCAACACAACAATTAAACATTCGTGTACTGAACATCAGTGAAACAATCAGGATGGGACTCTATTGAGCCAAAAGAATAATTTGCAGATAATTAAGGAACACAACAGCAGATTACAAAATGCATGGCATGATGTTCTTAAAGCAAAGATAAACCTTACCTAGATTAGGAAAATGGCTTCCCTTGGATAATGATTAAGGTCTGATGCAAGTGAATCACGCACGATCATAACATTGCTGCTAAATAGATTGCAAAGATGTTTACAGGTTAAATAACAGGTGGTTGTAAATGTTCGGACTCTTTTCTTCTCAATAATGTAATAGTGTAAGCTGAATGTTTGTTAAGAGACAAAAGTGGTTATATATAATATTTGCTAAAGCTGTAGGTTCTAGTATTTAACAATTGTTAATGTACACAAGTGGTTGAGTTTGGCTCAATTATTTTCAACAAACAATTATGTACCAATGCCATTATTCCATCATATTTTTTCAACACAATCTTGTCATTGCATCCCTAGTAGATAAGCAACAATGATATTCTAGTTTGGGATACAGACACAAGATTCCTTTTCTCAAAGGGATATCCCCACAGACCCCCCTCATCTCCCGTCCCCGACAACTCATCTTCAGCAAAGGTATGCAAATCACCTCACAGAACAAATGCAAACGGATAACAGTGAGAGTTAGGACAACATAAATTGCTGAACCATGTTTTAGTGACACTTGGATGCCAAATTACAAAATCTAATCCTTCACGAAACATTTTATGCTTAATAAAAGGAACGGTAAATATGTATCGATGCTAGACCGATGAACGAGACATATAAGGCATCAAAGAGTTTAATACATGTTGAGTCGCCAAAACCAAATTTATTAGTTAGGCCGATGAATGAAACATAAGACATCCATCACCTCAATAAAGAAGTTTAATACATGTTGAGTCGCCTAAACCTAATTTATTAGTTAGGCCGATGAAGGAAACACAAGACATCTATAACCTCAATAAGGTTACCTCAATCTATTGATACTGATCAATGAATTTTCAATAACATTTTCCTGCCCACCTGCTTACTATGTTCTTTGTAATAGCAAAAAAACAAAACCAAAAAAAGGCGATTTTCCAGTTTACTGGCTAACTGATAGGGCATTCTTCAATCTTTCAACGAGAGGTGGCAATGTCCTGATGCTATCCTGTATTGACTGATCAACACACGACTCCAAATCCCTCATTGAATCGGTTCTGTTCTGCTGGAGTTTAGACGTTTGAATCTGTCTTGGCAAACCATCAAGGTTCTGTTGAGTCGTTCCTGAAATTTCGCCATCTCAGACTCCACAAGGTTCTGGGCTTGAAGAACAGGAACGGTGCAATACTCCACACAATTATTGATCTCATCTTGCTTCTTACTCCTATCAAAGCATTCGTATGCGCACCTAAAATAAGCTTGCTGCAAGGTGAAATTGATATGGTCCTGGACAGAGGAAAGCTGGGATTGAGCAGCTATGTTAACTTCATTCAACTTTTGCCTCAATCTCTCGCTCACTATTTGATCTTCCGCTGATGCTGCTGCACCATCCATCTTTTCCTTTTTCTATGTTTTCCACTGAAAAAAAAAGCCTCTATAGGTTAGTTCAAGAAAAACTGCAAATTCAACTACATTTTCCTTTATCATCTACCCCCTCTGCCCCTAAATCCACCTCCTCGAAAACCCACTAATACTTTAAACCATCCAACTGATCAAGGGCTAATATGTTGCAATCACGACATGTTCTATGTTTTCCATGCCTCTCTGATACTAAGTTATTATCTAATACAAAAAAAAAAAAAAAAAAAAACTGCAAATTCAACTATATTTTCCTTATCATCTGCAACTAAATCCACCTCCGCGAGAGCCCCTCGTCCACCTCCTCAGAAACCCATAAATACTTTAAACCATCCAACTGATCAAAGGCTAATTGGATATCCTAAAGGCTAATTAATTAGCTAAACGAGTAAGCCATTCGAATACGAGGAAGGAAGTAAGAAATTTGACAAGAAAACGAATGACTAGAGCAAAAGAAAGAAACACAAATACTTTACCTGATAGAAACGAAAACAGAAAAAGAAAACTGCAAGTTGAGTAGTCACTGAAGAGCTTGGCTTATGAATAGAATCCTTCCGGAATTGTTGCGCATTAACAACGTAGGGGAAAAAAATGGTGAAACTACTAGCCTGAGTACACCGTAGGCAGCGGCGACGGTGCAACTTCAATTTCTCGACAAAACGGGTGCGGTTTATATGATAGGTTTTCGTCGTATACATGGATGGACCATTGTAGTTGGGTAGATAAGTAAATGGGCCGGAATAAATATTTCTGAGACGATTCGTAAAACTCGAGAATTTACGCTGGTTTGGATGTAATTTTTTCAGGGTCCGGATCCTCGGCTTTGAGATCCCGGCTTCTCCCCTGTTTTGGGGACATGACCGGATCACAGCCGTCCGATCTCGAACTGGAGAGAGAGCACAACATATTTGGGTGGCCGCTGTTCGGCCACGTCGGCAAAAGCTGGGCAAAGACTGGGGTCGAAAAGCTGGTGATCCAGTCCGGTTTTTTCAGCTTTTGACGTGAAAATTTTCAGCAACTCTGCTAGGGTGTATATTTTGTACAGTTTTTATCTAATAAGATATCCGGTTTCGACCCTAAAAAAAGTGAGCCAGAATCATTTCGGGAGCGTGAATTCAGGCAATAAATACTATTTTGACTCAACATAAGTCAAAATACGTTTGATTATTATGACTATATTTCAGTCAGAACTTAAATATTACTAGACCCAATACCGGTCACAAAACTTATTTCACACATCTGACCCAAATTCGGGCATAAAAATCTTAATGTTTTGCTTAAATGTGGGTCAGAAAAAAAATATGTGCGAAAATTTGAAGAATAAAATTGGGAAAAAATTTGTGTGAAAAAATATTCGATATTAAGGACACCACAAAGAAATACTTGTCCACACTTTCGGGTTGTTTTGCGGAAGTCATTACATTAATTTTTACATAAAATCAATGCACATTCGACTACCATAAAATCGAACAATAATATTCGACAGACTCAATGTCGAATAAAACGTCATTTGAAAAATAAAATTTTTTTACTACAGCCTAGTTTTGCTGCCATAGAATCGTTGGTATTCGACTAACTCAGTGCCGAATGAAGGTTTATTTTATAACGAAATTTTTTTACTAGTCAAACCAAGCGATAGAAAACTTGAATTGTTTTTACTAGGTATTGTCTAATTGGTATATCCATCACTTAAAATACGTGAAAGTGTTTTACACATCAAATGTATTACTCCATCCGTCAAAATAACTTATGCATTCGCTAAAAACACACATATTAATATGTGAGTTAATGCTTTAATTTGAATGCCAAAATGACTAAAAAAACCCTTAGTCCATAATTAATGTGGAGTTGTATTTATTCTCTCACTCCTTGATAAATAAGGACAGATGTAGGAAAAACATAATAAATACGGGAATGTAACTGCCTCAGTTGTTTTGGAACAAATCTTTTTAGCAATTGCCTCAATTATTTCGGAACGGAGGTAGTAGCACATACCTATATTTATTTTCTTCAATTTTACACTTTTTCGCGTTTACCCAAACTTAAATAGAATGTTGAATTTTTATGCTCAAATTTATGTCAAAATATATTAAATATGCTTTATGTCCGATTTGGATCTAGAAAACACTCAACTTCTAACTCAAATTAAATTAGAATAGTCAAGGGCATTTCTAACACATGTTAGGTCAGAATATTGTATGATTTGAAAAAATGCTTCCTAACAATTTCATATGTGATTTTTATGTGTTGTGGTGCCTAAAAAATAAAAATAGAAACCATGGTGCAAAGGCTCCCAAACCAAATCTTCCCTCCCAAATCCTTCGTTCCAAAGAGGGGCAAACCAGCCAACGAGGCTTAACTCAAGTGTTTAAGTGGAGATATCAGAAATTTGAAGGTTTGTATTTTTATTTTTTCTCTTGCTAATAAGTAATAAGGTAATTTTGTTTGCGGGGAGGGGGCAGGGGGATTAAAGGGGCAAACCAAGTAATAACACACATACCAAGCTTTTTCTCATTTTTAATCTTCTTTCACATAATACATGTCACTTGTATTTTTTTTTTTTCTCATTTTAATTTCTTTCACATAATGCATGTCATTTTGTACAAGTCTCATATTATAAGTCATCATAACTTTATGCACAGAGATTAATGCACATAACTTTATTCACACTATGCATGTCATCATAATTTTATGCACAGAGATTAAGAAACTCAATAAATGATCCAACTTTAGTAGTCTTTGACTAAATGCCCTTAGACTGATTAGAATAATGTAAAATTTTGGAATAAGGAATAAAGGTAAAACAAGAAGGAAAAAAAAAAGTATTGAAATATGACAATGACTTATATTGTGGGACAAATGAAAAATGATTGCATGACTTTATAATATAGGAGGGAGGTAGTAGTTGTGTCGGTAAGTTTTTTTGGTTTTGTATGTAGGGCTTTTGATACTTTTAGGATCTCATATTTTAACATTGTCTCAAAATTGACCCTTATCTTTTAAAATGACAGTTTTAGGACTTCATGTTTGTGTTTTTTTTTTTTTTTTCACTTTTAGGACAATTTCAAAAATTCCGTCCAACTTAATGTGCTGGAACATTAAGATTCAGGCTGGTAGATCCTACTCGTTACGACAATAATCAGATTTTACGACAATATTATTGTTGTAAATTATTCTACGACTATTGTCGTTAAAACTTTTTATGACTATAATATTGTCGTAAAATTTCTTTTTAAGGCAATATTATTGTTGTAACGTTAAGTTGGACGGAATTTTCGAAATTGTCCTAAAAGTGAAAGAAAAAAAAACACAAATATAAAGTCCTAAAACTGTCATTTTAAAAGATAAAGGTCAATTTTGAGACAATGTTAAAACATGAGGTCCTAAAAGTGTCAAAATCCCTTGTATGTATCACCAATTTTACAGCCTGCTCCGACGAGAATCACCGATCGACCAGTGGCTTCTTCCCTCATTATCAATTTATCATTCGGATAGTGATTTAGGCACACACACTATCCACACAAATCATCCACACAACACTTTATAACCACGCATTTTAACTTTTAAACCAAAAAAAAAAAATAACACAAAAATTCTGGACCACACAATCATCAAATTCGGGGGATAAGGGTACCGACCCTCGGTGTCAAAATCATTTTCCTTATCATTATCAAATCGCGTCCACTACTTGTAAGACTGTCTCCAATGGGAGCCTTTTAAGGCTCCCTAAATGTGTTATAGGGTGAATACCCAACCCCTAAACCCACAACAACACCCTATCCATCTCCCTATCCCCAATTGAAACTAAGAGTGACCCCAGTGGTGTATTTACAAATTCCTTTAAACTGCTTTTAGGGTGTACTGTTCACATTTAAACCCACAGTGAACTTCATTTAATACCCTCTATCCTTTTATTCTACTAAGCTTCCCTTCATATTTGAAGGGTCTGCTAAATGAATAGTACACTCTTTATCTATCCACTTATCTCTCTTTTTACCCAATAAATTAATTTCACACATCAATATCATTTATATAATAATGTGTTATGTATCGAGTAATGATACGGGCACAACGGTAGTATCACAACGGCAATATTTAATCTGTCCAAATATTTATTTTTTTATTTTGAACTCTTTTTGTGTACGGATACGACATCTTTTTATTTTTTTTACCGTTGTGCGACGTATTCAAATGTCATTTCCTATAAGAAGTATACTACAGACATGCAAATAATATTTTTCCATAGATGAAAAAAAGATGATATCTCCTGACACAATTTTTTTTATTTCGAAAATAACATACGGCAATTTTTTTTATGAGCGGATACGATAAATATAAATTTTTTTTTTTGGCAAGAATGTCAACTATTAAAATCTCACATCGTAGGTATAAAATATGTCATTCCGATTTCTATAAAATAAAAAATGTGTTGATAAGATAAATTAATTAGTTGAGTGTGAGAGAAAAGTAATTTTAGGGAATAATATAGGGAGTGTTTATTGGAGTATGTTGTTTTATAGGGTGTTAAAAAGGTGAATCTGGAACGAAAAATAAGATAAGTTGGGAGTGGGATAGGGTGTACCACTGGGGTCACTGCTATTCCCTTATTATAGGGAGAGGGTTGGGGGTGAATAGTAACCATTTTTAACCACACAATTCACCTTTCTCTCTCCACCTATTTATCATAATCTTCTTCAACTATACTAAACTCAATTTTAACCACTTCGATAATAATTTCCTTTAATAAAAACAATACGACATTTATTAGAGGACATTTAATAATCCCCTAATTGGTTGTTTAAAAGCATACGATATTTTTTTGACAATAATACGACATTAAAATCTCATTTTGCAAGTATAAAATATTTTATTCCGATTTTTGTATTAAAAAATTAATTGGTTGAGATGTGAAAAAAAAAAATAGTATTGAGGAATTGTATAAGGGGTGCTTATTGGAGTTGGTTGTTTTATAGGATGTTGAAAAAATAAAACTGAAACGAAAATAAGATAAATGAAGAGTGTGATAGGGAGAAACCATTGGGGTACTGTAAGGGAAAAAAAAAAAAAAGAGAGGAGGAAAATGGGGAGAACTCCGATAGATTCACACCATCTGCAGGTCAAGAAATCCAGATCCACCTTCCGAATCGAAAATCCTTCCTCTTCCAATTCAGAATCGTTAAGTGGTATTCGACTCCCTCTTGAATTGATTACGGAAATCCTTGTACGTCTCCCAGTGAAATCTCTCTTGAAATCCAAGTGCGTCTCAAAATCATGGCTGTCTTTGATCTCAAGCCCAGAATTTATCAAGTCCCATATCTCCACATCTTCTTCCGGGGAAGGTCAGTATTCGAATCATCAGCTCTTATTGACTACCCTGGCTCCTAATTCTGGCATAAAGGGCTGTTTTCTTAATTCTACATTGCATGAGCCCTCTACCGATGTCTTTGATGTTGAATATCTTTATCAGAAGCCCCATGATTCTCTTTGGATTGTTGGTATAGTTAATGGATTGGTTTGCTTAGCTATTGAGGAAAATGATTTTTTTCTGTGGAATCCAGTTTTGAGAAAATCTAAGCATTTGCCTAGTCCGTATGTCAGTCATCCGAAAAATGGTAGCTATGTTATCTATGGCTTTGGGTATGATGAATCAAATGATGATTATAAGGTTGTTAGTGTGCAATGTGTATATCGTAGTGGAGGCACATATGAGACTGAGGTTAAGGTTTATAGCCTCCTGGCGGATTCTTGGAGGAGAATTGAGGATTTTAAAGGCGAAATTCCTTTGGATGACACCGGAAAGTATGTCAATGGCAAGATCCATTGGACTGTCATTGAATCTAGTGCTTCGTGTGAAAGCTGGAAAATTGTTACCCTAGATATGGTGAGCGAGAAGTATGGGGAATTGCAACGGCCAGGTTATGAAGACGGCGTGTATGATTGGGTATTCGGAGTGTTGGGTGGACGGCCTTTTGTACTCTATGATTATAACCTGATAAAGAAAACGGAT
This sequence comes from Gentiana dahurica var. dahurica, assembly GCA_024500145.1. Lineage (NCBI taxonomy): Eukaryota > Viridiplantae > Streptophyta > Magnoliopsida > Gentianales > Gentianaceae > Gentiana > Gentiana dahurica. The sequence continues at coordinate 93,977,947 of CM044897.1, read as the reverse complement.
TTGTGGGTGATGGATAAGTATGGAGTTGAAGAATCTTGGTCAAAAGTGGTTTCCATTCCTTATGTTGATGTTCATGTACGAAAGCCGCAACAGGTTCTTTGCATTTTAAGTCACGGTGAAATAGTTTTAGCAAATGGATCATGTTTGCTTGTATACCATCCTAAGCACAAAGAATTTAGGAATATTGAGTTGGGTGGTTGCAATTCATATTCTGAAGCTTTCATGTATGTTGAAAGTTTAGTTTGGCCTAAATGTTAGCCCCTGTTTGTAATGCTCAACTGATGTCATTGTTGACTGTACAACTGTGTTACAGACGTTTGGAATGCGGGGGTATTTGCATTATTGTTATTGTAATAATTTCGTAGTCTTAACATGTAGCATCTTTAATGATGACACTTTCAGTTTGAACTGTAAGGATTATGATGTATGTGTGTGATGAACACAACACAACAACACAAGCGGTTCCTATAAACACTTGATGTTGAGCTGAACCTGCGTGGATTACTGGACTGAATGGGAGGACGTATGTGGATGTAATGTGCATTAGCGTTACATCGTCGGTGTGGTTGAGGAAATGTAAAATGCTCTTTAACCGTCTTAAGTAGATTAGGAAAATGGTTTCATTTTTGTATATAAATGTTCATATACTTTAAAGCTCTCTTTTCACCTTCGTTGAGATCATTGACATTTATGGTTGAGTTCAACAATATAGCATTGCAGCCTCTTACACTTATTTCTATGATTTTTTTTTGTCTTTCAGCCAGCTTCATTTTCGATCTGTAGTCACAAGGCTTGAAATTTATCGGTTTAGGTCTTCCTTCGTTGCTTGTTTCAAGATCATATTTAAATTCCTTCAATGCTTCACTTTTAGGAAAATCATATAATTATTGATGTTGGCTACTAACTGTTAATGAGTTAGTTTCTCTGTTGTTAGACACGTTGTTATATTTAGCTTCTGCTATCATTAAATTGCTGATCTGTCTAGCATCATTTTTGCTTCAGGTGTCTTTCTGCTTGTTGCTCATTTTACTTGAGTAAAGACAATTTCTTTGGCCCCTTATTACAGTCTTAAGAAAATAGGCGCCCCTCTGTTGCATTTAGCGTATAGTATTAAAGACAATATCCTACTTTCATGTATTTTTTTGAAGCTCTTTTAGTTATTACAGTCTCTAGTAGTTGTTAGAGAATGGTGGTGTGAGCTATAATTAGTTAACAGACATGTGGTTCTGTTTAACATTGCTTGGGGCAGTCCGTTTTAAGTGCGTTTCTTGCTAATTTAATGCATTACATTAGCTTGCTTCTGGTTGAATTCATAGGCAAGTTTTGGCTGCATTATCAAGGGAGTCTGTATCATTAACTCCTTTGTACTAATCCACAAGCAAGCATACAACACAACTGGGCATGAGTTTGTCTGTGAGAAAGATCCGAGCTGCTTCACGTAGTTTTACACAATAAAGCTGTTATAACATGATAGGAAATCCAGATGACAAATAAGATAAAAACAAAAGTAAAAACATGAGATATACAGACATATGAAATGCTAAACCGGTTAATCACAAATGTGACACTAACACTTGACATGAAGGCACATAGAAGCTAGCAACATAAAACACTAATGGCAGCTAAGACAGGAACAATATATACTCCTGCATATATGTCTGAAAAAGTAGCCTATCTCCCAACTCTTCAGAAGGTTCATGTAATTCTCAAGCACCTGAAGACAGAAAGGGTGCAAACACAAATCAGTCAGCTAAGTATTGTATTTATACCATTTAAATATATGAGAATTGAATACAATTAAAATTACAAAATTAAAGCAAAACGTGTAGAATTTACGGGAACCCAAACAACTTTTTATTCAACTCTTCACTCTGAAATCCTTTTAAATCAGTAAAAGAGAACAGAAAAGTGCTACCAAGTTGGACTACCTAATTAATATGGCACATATTTCATTCCCACAAACATTTCCTGATCAATATGTCGGTTAGGCTTTTAGAGAGTCTTAAGTCGGTCATTGTATCTATATAAGGCCGCATCAACTGATTATTGCATAGCCCTTCATAAGTCTTTCATATCTTATTATTAAATATTCATTATACATTACAATTTGATGAAATAAAGTTATTCCAAGCTTTTAAGGAGTTATTTCTGGTTTTTCTCCCTTTCTCTACCATTTCTAGCTTGAGTAGATCGAGCTAGATCTCCATTGTTGAAGGTATGAAGCTTTGAACATTCCTTTTTGTCTTCAATATGGTAGATATGTTCGTATTTATGTGTTTTAGTTAATCTGCATGTTTAAAGACCCCATAATTTACTTAGAATAATCGTAATTGAGCAATGTAGATCCAGGGATAGGAAAAGCTGACCCCGGTAAACTGGCGGTCTATACCGGTTTACCGAGGCATTATTTAGAAAACCTAAAACTTGGATTCACTACAGCTACATTGATCGACAGATTTAATTAACAGTAGGTTAGATCAGGCCAATCTGCTTATTGTAATCGTAAACTCCATGAAATACAAATAGTGAAGTGCTAAGTTTGGACATAGTCCGATGGACCCTAGGAACGTGCTGATCAATGTCGACAACTGTCTAGGCGGGTTAGCGCTCGATATCGGCAATTCTAGTTCTTTATGCGTATGGGCTATTACGGACCAATTAAGGAGGGTAGCTTGCGCATAGATTGTCTACTACCATTGTCGGAGTAGATAGGGTTAGGAGTTGCACCCGTAGCTGATAATGATAATTAAATCAAATGCTTGCTCAATTAATTTAGGGAAATTATGTGGGGAAGTAAACGCAACGATTAACTAATCCAAGTTAGTAGATCGGTGAGAAGAGGGGGAGAAATACCACGTTTGTTTTCTGTTTCTTGTTGGTCCATGACCGCCTTTATGTTGCTTCTTAATTAGGTTAGAATCGTTTATACTTATAGTTGCATTGTCTCTGTGGGATCGACCTTGACTCGCATTTACTATACTATGATGTACCTAGTATTCTTGCTAGTAATATCGACGTTAGTGACTTAAACGCGATCATCAGGTCATTTAGCATACTATATCTGCCACAGTAATGCCTCCACTATTCCCACTCCATTATGGCACAAACTGTAAATCGTCCCATGATTTCAGTCATGTCCCTAATCACTGCTCACAAATTTAGAAGTCTATATTAATACCTTGATCCCAAATTCTCTAGGTACGTAGGCAGTCAATTACCCGTATAACGATCCAATTTCTTCATTGAAGATTTCAGACATCATCAGATACTATTGTGGATTTCAAGACAAACATAAAAGTGTAAGAAGTCGAATATATATAAAATAAAACAATAGCGATTTATAGAAATACAAAATTCTACTTTGCAACTCAATGCATAATAATGCATTTGTCGATACTGTGTTCTCTCATTCTTCATGTGTCATCCGCTTCCGTAGCATAAATTGGGTCATTAATAAGTGTAAAAACTTTGTGTGCTTTCATTCTTCATTAAAAGTGTGATTAACCCCTCCTTTCAAACTTTGTGTAAAAACTTTGTGTGATTAACCCCTCCTTTCACCTCGTGAATAGGGGAAGTAGGGACCCTTAATGTTAGGGTTTAGTTTGACATATTTTAGACGTCTTTAGTGACATCACAGTTACAATAGGCTTTCTCGTAGTCGGTATGAAAGTCGTTTAAAGAGCCGAGAATGGTTGATTGTTTTCGGTGTGGTACCATAGTAATAGCACTGTGGTGTCACTAAAGGCGCCTTCTCTCTTTTATTTCGGGACGCTTTAAAGCCAACCACACCTAAGTTACTGTGACAACACAAATACTGCGAGGGCCCTTCATTTGCGCCACACAATCGATATTTCAAAAGTCGATTCTTAACTAAAAATTCGACTTTCCGGGAGTCGATTGTGAAGATCGACCTTTTAAAATCGACTTTCGATCATCGATGTTACCTGCTTTATGCATTTGTTGAGTTCCTTCCTTGATGTCTTTCAGAACTATTCAAGATGGTTTGTGAACCTAATGAAACCGATATTGTTATCGGGATACCTACTGTTATGCTTCCGCAAGATGCTGGAGCAAGTTTGGGTGAGAAGCTGAGGAACAAATTTGTTGGTATACATGTCTATTTGAATTTTATTTGCTTCTTGGGCCTATATTGTTTTGCAGTTTGAGTGCATAGAAAGACAACAATATTGAACATGTTAAGTAGTTCGAGGTTAGATAGGTACTGATACTTGGGTACCGATACGCGGGTGCAAGATTTTCGATTTTTTTTTTAAATACATGTATGAATGGGATATGCGTGAATATTAAAAGTATGGAGACCAATTTGTATATAATAAAACTATAAGGATCAAAGTATCAATGCACCCTCAAAAAAGAGTATCAATGCAAAATTTGTAAACTAAAGCAATTTTTAGTGAAATATAGGCTACAATTATGGATGGGATATACGTAAATATTATAAGTCTAGGGACCATAATGTACATAATAAAACTATACGGATCACATTAACAATTTGAACTTACATAGACTAAAGCAATTTTTAGGGAATATAGGATACAAGTATTGATGGGACATGTGTAAATTTTAGAAGTATAAGGACCAAACTGTGTATAATAAAACTATAAGGATCAAATTATCAATGTAGAAGTTCATAATATAAAGCAATTTTTGCGTTCAAAAAAAGAAGAAGCGATTTTTAATGTTTTTTCTTCGTCTTTAGTAGCTATATTCATTAATTTTCTGGTAATCTGTTTTCGACTTCTAACAAAATTGTTTATTTTACATATTCGAGTTATGGATGTGCATATAAATAAATAGACTGTGTAATAAGGCATAAAATGCAAAACTGGAGTACATTTTTTTATTTGAGTTATATAGATGTTTTTCACATTTGATATAAATTATAATAGTTAATTTTCCATTGGAAAATGTGTGGAACCTATTTCTGAATTTGTTTTTCTTATTTGACGTGGAAATGTGGTTTTGGTTTTCATCGCGACAAAAGCAGAGAGAGACGTCCGGTCCATATTATCATTCTGCAATATTAATTATGTCATCTCTCTTTTGTAGTTCATTTAGAGGAGAAAACAGGGTGATAATGGCTTTCAGTTTCTTTTTTAGTTGATAGAAGAGTCCATATAAGCTCAGGCAATAGCAACTATTTGGGAGGCTCGATCAGGCCGCCCTTCTCTTGCTCAAATCGGTATCCCGGTATCAGACACAATTTTAGTTCGCTTCTCATCTGGTGTGCCTCATCTTTCCATGCACATTACGAGGTAGTTATTTCAAAACCTTTGGTGTATTGCGTCCGGTAAAAATTAGAGCATCTTTATATTTTTATTTTTCTTGGCATTGCTTCGTGTAAGATAAGGAAACATGTACTTCTTTTCTGTGAATAATGATTTGTTTATTTTTGTGGTTATCAAGATTGCTGATTTTAAAATATTTATCTATGTATTATCATTATGCAGGGTAATATAATCTTCTATAGTTGGGAAAATGTCATCACTCTCTTTTGTAGCTTTGATGATTGATATTTGATGAAGTGAAAATGGTGCTTAAGGGGGAGAAGACGGAGTTTCCTGCTTCAATTGATGTTTTTATATATTTTGGATACTATACAAAATGGACAGGTATACAGATTTAGTACCATACAAAATAGAATCAGATGAACTTTGGGACCTTTGGATGGTAACATCAGGAGCGTAAGGTATGAATTTCTGTAACATCTCAAAAAGGACAATGTCAATCTCAGTTTCAATTTCTCCATCAGCTTCTTTTGCCCAATACAAGCATGCTAAGCATATTGCTTTGTCAGCAAAAGCAGCAAGAAACTTCTCAATCTGGAGGAGTTTATTGCTATCTGTGCAAGAATCAGGGTTCTTCACGAATTCGTCTAGAAAAGCTAACTTGTCATTCAATACATCGATTGGGTTCTCGTATGGAAAAACATTGGCTCCTATATAGATGGAAAAACGGTCCAGAATATCCCGAATCATGCGAATAGGGTACCTCATATAATAATACGTTGAAGAGTTGTATTGCATCAAGGATGAGGAACACATGAAATATTCACACCATTGTTGAACGAGTAGCTTACTCTGTTGAATTTTTACTTCAAGTTGAAAAGCCAGTAACTGGAAAGCTTGGACGTCTACAGGCCATGTGGTATCGAGATTGAGATTCGCTCGTCCATTTTGTTTTTCTGACCATAGCACTTTAAGAGGAGTGATGATAGATCTCAACCTGTTTCTACTTTGTTCATCCCATGTTTGAAGACACGAGGAGAAGGAGTACAGGAGTTTGAAGTCCATTTTGAGGCCGTGGAGTTGGCCCTTAACTTGTCGAACATCTTCAGGCTTCAGCCCACGGGGCATGTTCCAAAATCATTGACAGCTCATCAAAAATGGTCAGGAATATTGAAAGGAAAGGCACTACCTCCATTCTGATCCAAGTTAACAAACTCAGAAACTACACAGATAGATAGATTGATCCCAAATATTTACCAAAGATGCCTTAACTTTGGAATTTTGCTCAGTTATTCAACATAAGGCAACTGTTTATTTTTCTCAAAGATGAAGTAGTCTGTAGTTGTTTGGGGAAGGTATGAGCTGAAAGTCAAACAAACAAGAATATGCTTGTTTATTTTAACATCAACTTAATTTCCCCTTTCAAAATATTTTATCTTTCAAAGTCACCAATGATGTTTGACTTCCGAATTTCGCTCAATTATTCAACAAAAAAGACTACACTGATTGATTATTTATAGCATGCGTTCTCATGAGGAGGATTAGTGAGAGCGAGCCGTGAAAAGTCGTCTCCAAGAATCAGAAAATCATCATAAAAAAAGACAATGTTCATCTCAGTTGCAATTTCTTCCTTGGCTTCTTTTGCCCAACACAAGCATGCTAAGCGTGTTGCATTGCTGGCAAAAGCCCCATTGAAATTCATTATCCAAAGGAGTTCCTCACTACTCACTACCTGTGAAAAATCAAGGTTCTCGCACAGTCTGTACAGATATTCTACCTTGTCATTCAAGATATCGATTGGGTTTTTGGATGGAACAATTTTGGCTGCTCTGTAGCTGGAAAAACGATTCAGGATATGTAACGCCCCGTTCCCGGATACCGAGTCCTTATCAGGAAAAGAACGTTCGGCACGTATAACGTTAACTAAATCTAACATTATACGTAAGCCTCTACGTCGTCGTATCGAGTTAAGCAAAACGGAAGCTAAAAGACTCGGGCAAAACATACAAGATACTAAGAATATAGCCATCCAAGTCTAAAGATAGAAAGGAAACGCTTACAACAACGATGTCTCAAATCTTTCAAGTACGAGTCTTACAAACAAAAGCAAACTTATCTTACACATGTCTTGAAGCAAAGTAAAACAAGTTTTGAAAGGAAAAGCATACTATTAAGTTACAACGTGATAGTAAAATATAACAACTTCGTAGTTAATCTATGCATGGCATAACATCATACGATAAAAAATCGCCCTCAAAGTCATCCTCAACATCCGGTTCATCTTGCATAGCTTCTCCCACGAGAAAACATACAAATATGCAAAAGATGTAAGTACAAAACGTATTTAGTAAAAAGTAGAAGCTATTGAACAATTAAGTTTTATAACGAAAGGTAGACACATTATTATCAGTTAGGGTTATCTTTCATGAACGCGACTCAAACTCTAGGGTTCACTTCATGCTCATCAACATGTCGTGAGGATCCTACTTTGTTTCTAACTTAGCTTATCTTTGTTATATCAAGTATTCAAGGGCACAATCCCCTCAAAATAAAAGTATTCAAGGGCACTATGCATGGTGCTACTCACAACGAAGCATCTGATTGCAACCTACTAGTGGAACGTGCACTAGTAGCCACGGGCTAGTCCCGATAGTGTGTGTGTTCGGCGAAGTCCCTCCACACTTGGGGTCTCTCAAGGACCTGCGGAGTTATTCACTTTATCTGACCATATCACACATCGCGATATTGTCTTGTGCCTTACCAAGAATAACATTGATGTTTATGCTTTTAACTACCCAAGTATGTATGTTATTAATCGTTAACTAGCCACCTACGTAATTTCAAGTAAAAGCTCATATAATATTCTACTCCTTCGTCTTATACATCTAGACAATCCTACCACATACACAGATATTGATGAATACTAACTCATCAAAGCACAAGGCCAAGCTTAGCTTCCAACGGTCCCGAACTTCAACTCTTAAAAGAATCCATTCGATGCCGGAACTAAACGCATCAAAAGCTTAATCATGGCTTTGTCATTTTCATTAAGTTGTTTAGATCCATTAGAAAGTCCCTAAACCAAGTCTAGCATTAAAACACAAATTTCATGAGAAACTGGGTCAAGTGTGCGCTTGCCCTGATCAAGCGTGCTCTTGTGTAACAACCAGCATTCTGTTTTTCATTCGGCCAGCGCAAGCGTGCGCTTGCCTTGAGCAAGCATGCGCTTGTGCTCTCTGTTAATTTTATTCGTATTCATGCCAGGCGTGTGCTTGGCCAATAAGCACCAGAAAAAGCCTAAAAACCTGCAAATTTTTTTTGCTTTCTGCTTGTTGCTCATTTTACGGTAGTAAAGACAATTTCTTTGGCCCCTTGTTTTTTTCTTCATTGGCCCCTTCTTTGGCCCTTATTAGTCTTAAGAAAATAGGCATCCACATGCCCCTCTGTTGCATTTTCATATAGTCTTAAGACAATATCCTACTTTCATGTATTTTTTTGAATCTCTTTTCTAACCTTCATTGAAGAGTTCGAGAAGGTGCAGCTGCTGCTATGGATTATTTGTTTCAGTACAGGTTTGCAATCAGATCAATCTCAAAGCTTTTGATATATATTGTTTTTTGGAATAGAGAGAGTAAAGGGCTTTTTTTTGTGTTTCTTGCTAATTAATGCATTACATTAGGAAAGGACCTTTTCAAGCACGCTTCAAACTAACTACTTGTTAGGATAGAGATCCTAACTAGGGTTTCGGAAGTAGAATTGGGGAAGAAGGGAAGGAAAACAGAGAGAAGAAGAAGTAAGGCGGGAAAGACAGTTTTATTAATATTCAACATGAGCAATGATACAATGCACACTTCCCTTATATACCTCTTGGCTCAAGGAGGTAAGGGACCCACACACCTATTCTACACTTAGAAATATCTAATTCCTAACATCACCCGCCCCTTGAGACCTTGCTTGTCCACAAGGAAGGGAAAAATCGGGAAACTGAGCTAAGATGAAGGTAGCATCCTCCCAAGAAGCCTGATCCTCATCGAGATTCAACCATTTGATTTTCCATTGTACAATTGCCTTATTATACCTCTTAACAGATCTAATCTGGAGCACTTTTTCTGGGTAGACCACTATCTCACTCTGCTGATTAGTAATAGGCAATGAGACTGAGGGTTGGACTTCAGCACTGATATACCTTTTGAGCATAGACACATGGAACACTGGGTGTATCTTGGATTTTGCAGGAAGCTGCAACTTATAAGAAACTTCATTAACCCTGGCCACAATCTTGAAGGGTCCAAAATACTTGGCAGAGAGTTTGAGATTCTTCCTCAATGCCACCGAGTTTTTCCTGTATGGTTGGAGCTTCAGAAACACCATTTCCCCCACCTGAAACTCTTTCTCTTTCTTATGCAAATCTGAATAGAACTTCATCCTGGCATGAGCTTCCTCCAGATGGCCTCTAAGTTCTTTGATAATGTGTTATTTCTGCCTCATAAAATCCTCCACCCCAATGAACTGATCTTGTGCAAAACTGCCCAAGGGCAAGGATTGGGGAATATACCCATACAGGGCTTCAAAAGGGGTGATATTAATAGCAGTATGGTAGTCGGTATTGTACCAATATTCTGCTAAAGGAAGCCACTTCTTCCATTTTCTAGGCCTCTGAAATGTCATGCACCTGAGGTACATCTCAATACACTGGTTTACCATTTCTGTCTGCCCATCAGTTTGTGGGTGATAAGCATAACTGTAAGATAGTTTCACCCTAGCTAATTTCATGAGATGGCTCCAAAATTCTGAAGAGTAAACACCTTGTCCCGGTAAATTACAATGCTTTCTGGGAGCCCATGCAGCCTGTAGATTTCCATAAAAAAAACAAGAGGCTACTGACTCAGTTGTGTACCCCTTGTCCATGGCTATAAAGTGTGCAAACTTGGTGAACCTATCCACTATCACCATAATCACTTTCTTTCCCTCAGATTTTAGCAAACCATCAATGAAGTCCATACTGAGCTGTGACCAAGCTTTTTCAGGGATGGGTAGTGGTTGTAGCAACCCCTGTGGTTTGTCATGTAAACTCTTGCATTGTTGGCAAATGACACACCTCTGAATCATCTCATTTACATCTTTCTGTAGGTTAGGCCAGTAGAACAACCTTTTAATTATGCTGTAGCATGCTCGGACCCCTGAGTGTCCTCCCATAGGACTAAAGTGTGGTTGCTCTAAAAGTTTCTGTCTTAATGGACCAGTGACCCCAACATAGATCCTCCATTTGTACTTCAGCAGGCCCTGGTGTAGGGTGTACTGAGGGTTAGGAGCTGTTGCAACCATCAGGCTCCTTAGTTTTTCCTCAACAGCTACATCATTTTTGTAGCTGGAAGATACTTCTTCAACCCAAGAAGGGGACACTAAGCTAATAGCACACAACTGCACAAGCTCTTGGCGACCCTGCACATGGTTCTGTCTAGAAAGGGCATCAACAACTATATTCTCACACCCTTTTTTATAGTCAATAGTAAAATCAAGTCCCATGAGTTTGGTGACCCTCTTCTGTTGTAATGTGGTGGTAGCCCTTTGATCCAACAAGAATTAGAGGCTCTGTTGATCTGTTTTAATCACAAAAGGTCTGTTTTGAATGTATTGCTTCCATTTAGTGACAGCCATGAGGACTACTAGTAACTCCTCATAGATGGACATCCCAATTTCTCTTGAATTAAAGACCCTGCTTAAATAGGCCACTGGCTGCTTATTTTGTTGTAGGACAGCCCCCAATCCCTTCCCACATGCATCCGTTTCAATACAGAAGGGAGTGTTAAAGTTTGGCAATGTCAGAACAGGGTGTGTACTCATTGCCTGCTTCAACTGTTCAAAAGCTTCCTAGGCTATGGGGTTCCAAGTGAAACCCTCTTTCTTCAAAAGGTCATTGAGTGGCCTGGATATGACACCATAGGAGGGCACAAATATTCTATAGAAACCTGTAAGGCCTAGGAACCCCCTTAATTCTGTAATATTCTGAGGAACAGGCCAGTTGACCATGGCCTCTATCTTTGATGGGTCAGCATAAACTTGGCTTTGATGGATGACATGCCCTAGATACTCCATCTTATCATGTCCAAATGAACACTTAGTCATCTTGGCATAGAATTTATTGACACTCAACACCTTAAGAACCACCCTTAAGTGCAACTTATGTTCATCCATAGTAGCATTATACACTAGAATATCGTCAAAGAACACAAGCACTGACTTCCTCAAAAATGGACTCAGAAGTTCATTCATATTCCTCTGGAATGTAGCTGGGGCATTGGTCAAGCCAAAGGGCATGACCAAGAATTCAAAGTGCCCATGGTGGGTGACAAATCCAGTCTTTTGTATGTCTCCCTCCTGCATCAGAATTTGATGAAACCCCGACCTCAAATCAATTTTGCTGAAAACTCTTGCTCTTCCTAGCTCATCCAATAAGTCATCTATTATTGGGATAGGGTATCTATCCTTAATAGTCATGTCGTTCAACCTTCTGTAATCCATCCCCTCCAAGTGCCATCCTTCTTTTCAACTAGCAACATTGGAGATGCAAAGGGGCTGTTGTTGTGCCTGACTATCCCCTGTTTCAGCATATCATCCACTAATGTCTCAATATCATCCTTCTGATTATGTGCATATCTGTATGGCCTTAACTTGATAGGGTCAGCTCCTTCCTTCAATAAGATGGCATGCTCATAACCTCTCTTGGGAGGCAGGCCAGTGGGGGTTAGTGAACACATCCTGGTACTCTTTCAACAGAGGCAACAAGTCATGTGGAGTGATGATGTCGGATGTCACCTACGGATCCAAATAACCTCTAAGGCAATACAATCAAGAACAGAGATAATGGGGATGGTAAGTTTGTGTGATTAAGACTGAGCCTGAGAGTTAGTTTCTCTCAAGTTGCCTACGTATCCAATAGCTAAATTGGAATCAAGTCATTCGTAGTTCCTTAGGGTTGTTTATATAGGGAGGCGTCTCACCTCTTTTCTTGTCAAACAAGTCGTATAATCCTTAAACCCTAAGGATCATCACGTGTTTATCTCTCACAAAAGATAATTATGATTATATTCGAATTATGGGATTTCCTCACGGTAATCCAGGGATTCTCCTCTAATATAGGCACATGTGTTATTTATCACTTAAGGAAAGAGCCAGTCGGCCTTCGACGGGCTCCTCAGGCCAGCTCGACCTGAGCTGCGTATCCTACCTCCAGACTAGACCGAGCTGCACTGCAGTGCGGTAGTCGGAAGGTCATGTACAGACCTCCCTCCTGGGATAGGGTCTTACTAGTGTGGGGCTCCTGGCCCTTAATGCTTCCCTCTTATCCTTCACTTCCAATCCTGGGACGTTATACGAGTGACACGTGGTCGTCTATTTCCACCATCGCCATAAGCCCCCCAGGTCCGGCCAGACCGCCTAGGAGCTGGGTAGACCTGAGATCAGCTCGGACGTCTCAAGGTAATATGCCTACCATGACACGTGTCCTTGCTACCGTTTAGACTGCCGTATTAAGTGCGTGAAACGAAGCGTCGTGACACAATAATGGGGCGGTTATTCCAAGATTTCTTTTTGGGGTTTTATAACTCCTAGTCTCATCAATCCTTTCAGACGTTACTCTTTAAATCAAGTGTGAAGTCGGGACGGTTGCCATTCTATTCTTCCATTCCTTCAATTTCTCAAGTAAGTTTTCTTTCTTCTCTTGCTTCTCTAAGTCTTTTCCATTGTTAATGAACGAACCTATAATTCTTACTGATAGTTCCATCGAGGCGTTGTTTGAATCGGAGCCGGAATTAGAAGGAGAAATCACCACTACCAGGGTCGATACTGAGAGACCTGTTCTTTCTTTTTTTAATCCTCCCCCTTCTTCCTCATCTTCTAGGTTTGTCCTTTCCCTTAAAGCTTTTATGGCTCTGAAATCACAGGCAGCCTGCCATGGCATTGATACCAAAATAACTCCCACAGATTTGACCCGCATCTGTAAACAATACAACCTAACAAATCCACTTTTCAAACCCATTATCCCGGCCTCCGGCGTTTATGCCTATCAAGCTCCGGCAGGGTACTGCGCCGTGTACAGGGAGCAGCTTTTATGCGGTTTACGATTCCCTATCTGCCCAGCCATTTTATCTGTCCTGGAGCATTACAACCTAGGGTTGGCCCAGATCGTGCCCAACGGATAAGGGCAATAGTGGGTTTTGCCATTTGGTGTAGATGTGCCTGCATCCCCTTCAAAGTTCAAACATTTCGACTGTTCTTTCAACGCAAACAAGTGCTTGGGCAGGCCGGGTACTATCGCTTCCCTCGCCGGGGGGATTTCATGCCCGACGTTCAATTTACGGAGCCGGAGATACCTCATACAAAGGTTGGAAGACTAGATTCTTCTTCATATGTCCGGAGGTGGCCCGAAACCTAGGCAGGTGGAACTCCTCCGACCTGGATAGCGATCCGCGACCAACCGACGTGGATCAGAAACTGCTAGACGACATTCGCAAAAGTGGGGTTTATATCGAGAGAAAAAATATTCTTCCGAGTTGATTCTGGCTGCCCAGTTGCCTACTACGGGCCCTAACCCCTACAAGGAGTTAACCAAGGAAGAGTACAAGATGTGTAGGACTTTAAAGTCTGTTCCTTATCGTATTTTGCTATTTGTAAAACATCCTCTAACATTTCTTGTTATTTACATTGGCAGTGTCTTCCTTTGCTGATCTCTTGGAGGACGTGAATGATGAAGCGGTTCCTTCTGTTAACACCGACGAGCCTATCCCGGAGCCCGAGCAGCAGGAGCACATACAGCCGGAGCCTCTCCGAGCTGCTGGGACCGTCCTGACCCCCACCTCAGTCCATCTCCTATCCGAGCAACCAGACGACTCATCTGGGGAAGCAGAGAGGATAGATGTGGATGAAGATCAGGAGGCCAGAGAGAATGTGATCGAGCCCAGCCGGAAGAAGAAGATAGCCTCTTCTTCGACTCGGAAGGGTCGATCTAAGAAAAGGAAAGCGGGTCGTCAGACCATAGAGAACGTTGAGGACTCTCCTGAGGAGCAAACTTCCCCTGGACACAACCGGTTGTACGAGCTGTCTGATCAGGACCTCGCCGCTGTGGTAAGCTCTAGTGTACATATGTCAGTTATTCCTATGCATATTGTTTCCTTCTTACCTTTCCTACGTCTTTTCCAGGGTGCCCAGGTCGGTCAGGAATTCCTGGACCGCCTTGCCGAATCTGCAGCGAGTAAGGAGGCTTTACAGGGGACGATCGAGGAGCTCCGGGCTGCACGTGATAGGCACAGAGAGGCCTCCAAGACTAAAGATCAGGAGATTGCGGCCCTGAAGAAGGAACTGGTCGAGACTAGGGCCAGGTGCACTGCTGAACTCCAGGCCAAACACGACGAGTATGTGGCGGAGAACTCTGAGCTCGGGCAGGCGCTGGCCAAGGTCCGGGCTGAGCTCACTACTTTGGAAGCTTCTCTTCCTGCTCGGGATGCCCGAGTTGTGCATGAGTACAAGTCCTCCGATCATCTAGCTGGAGCTCTGAAGGTCTTGCTGAACCCTGTCATGCAGCATGGGTACACGACTGGTGTGGACGAGGCAAAAGAACAGCGCCCTGAGCTGGTTCTTTCAGACCTTAAACATTACCGCTCTATGTACAAAGAAGGGGCAGGTCAGATCTATGACGATCGTTTGAGAGAGTACAGGGCAGGTGAAGACATCGGGTCAAAGTATGCCAGACGTCGTCCTGCTTCTCAAAGTGCCGGTCCAAACCCATCTTCGTCAGAGCAGGCTCCAAGGACCCAGACCTGATTGTTTCCAGACCTGATTGTTTATCCTTGTTTCTGTTTTTTCTTTTTTTTTTTTGAAAACTTTGAAACTTTTTGTTATCCAAGCTTCTGTACTTTATTTCATACTTTATGGTGCCCTGCCCACTGTATTTTGTACTTTGAATTTACTTGGTTTATTTTGTGCTTAGTCATTCGCATTCTGCCTTATAGATGTCCCCTATTTCCCCCCAGTATGGCATGCATTACCGATAGTTAGGATGACATACTAAGTCTTGATTAAATTCTGGCCTGACCTGCAGACTTAGGAGGTTTGACTTTTGCAAACCTTCTGAGTATAACCTGACTCAGTTAAAGCCCTGTCCTGACTTGAGGACTCGGGAAGCTTGTGGTATTCAAGCTTTCTGAGTCTGACTTGCAGGACTCAGTTAAATTCTGGCCTGACCTGCAGACTTAGGAGGTTTGACTTTTGCAAACCTTCTGAGTATAACCTGACTCAGTTAACACCCTGTCCTGGCTTGAGGACTCGGGAAGCTTGTGGTATTCAAGCTTTCTGAGTCTGACTTGCAGGACTCAGTTAAATTCTGGCCTGACCTGCAGACTTAGGAGGTTTGACTTTTGCAAACCTTCCGAGTATGACCTGACTCAGTTAAAACCCTGTCCTGACTTGAGGACTCGGGAAGCTTGTGGTATTCAAGCTGGTCTGACTTGCAGGACTCAGTTAAATTCGGCCTGACCTGCAGACTGAGGAGGTTTGACTTTTGCAAACCTTCTGAGTATGACCTGACTCAGTTAAAACCCTGTCCTGACTTGAGGACTCGGGAAGCTTGTGGTATTCAAGCTTTCTGAGTCTGACCTGCAGGACTCAGTTAATAAAAAATAATCACAGTACACATCATAATACTTTATAACATGAAAGAATCAAATATTTTATTAAAACTCAAAGGTGTTTGATAACACTTTTATTGAAAAAGACAACATAAAATGAAAAGATAGAATCAAGCCTGGATTCATCTCAGGCATAAAACTTCCTAAGGTTGCTAGCATTCCAGCTTCTCGGTATGGTCTGTCCGCTGACGTCAGCTAGCTGGTAAGCACCTTTGCCATGAACCTTTACTACCCTGTACGGACCTTCCCAGTTCGGGTTAAGCTTCCCCTGGGGAAGTTGCTTGCTGACCTCGTTTTTCCTCAACACCAAGTCTCCTTCCCTGAAGTATGAATGCTTCACTTTAGAATTGTAATACTGGGATATCTTTTGCTTGTATTTTGCCATCCGGATGTAGGCTACTTCCCTAGCTTCTTCCAAGTTATCCTTGGCATGTCTGAGCTCGGTATCCTGGTCAGTACTTGCATGGAGCTCAGTCCTTGGAGAAGGGAGCCCCACTTCAGCTGGAATGACCGCTTCACAACCATAAGCTAAGGCAAAGGGAGTTTCCCAAGTAGTCGAATTTGGAGTCGCTCTGTATGACCAAAGGACGTTAGGCAAATGCTCGACCCATGCTTGTCCCTCTTCTTCCAACCTCTTTTTCAACCCAACCTTGAGCTGCCTGTTTGTTTGCTCCACCTGGCCATTGGCTTGAGGGTACCCGACAGAGGTGAAATGTTGGATTATGCCCAGCTCGGCACACCATGACTTGATTGTCCTATCTTCAAATTGTGTTCCATTGTCCGACACTAGGATCTTGGGTATTCCAAAACGACAGATAATATTCTTCCATAAAAATTTCTGTATTGCTTTCCCCGTGATGGTGGTCAAGGCTTCACCTCCACCCACTTAGTAAAGTAATCGACGGCCACGACCAGTAATGTAGGTTACCTGGAGCTCGGGGAAGGGGTCCAACCAGGTCTGCCCCCCACTGATAAAAGGGCCAAGGAGAGACCAAAGGAATCATGTTCTGCGTTGGCTGATGGGACAAATTATCATGCACCTGGCATGACTTACATCTCATTACCGGACCATTTGCATCTGCTTGCATGGTTGGCCAATAGTACCAAATAACCGGCACTTGCGAGCCGGTGTCCGGGCTCCCGCGTGGTTTCCACAAATGCCGAGGTGGATTTCCCTGAGCGGATAATTTCCTTCCTCCTGGGTAGCACACCTAAGCCATGGTGATATAAATGACCGTCAGATAAGATATCATCAAAGAGAGCATACCGCTAGCCTGTAGCTTGACCTTCCTGGATTGAACCTTGTCAGTTGGTAGAACACCGTGCTTTAGATAGGACGTTATGGGATCCATCCAGTGGCCTGTTGGCAAATCGGTTGAACTTCATTCAACGATAACTTCGCCGCCAGCCGCTCCACTAGAACTTTTTTATTTGAGAAGAAATTAGATGCCAACTTGGAGAGGGCATCAGCCTTTTTATTCTTGGATCGAGAGACCTGCTCTATATGAACCGACTTGAAGTTTTTCAAGAAATCGTGAGCGGCTGCCAAGTACTTCTTCATTGATTCCTCCTTTGCTTCATATTCGCCCTTAATATGGTTAACCACCAACCGGGAGTCACTGAATACATGCAGGTTATCTGCCTCCAGCTTGCTGGCTAGTCGGAGCCCGGTAATCAAAGCCTCATATTCTGCCTCGTTGTTTGTAGCCGCAAAGTTGAAACGCAGCGCATATGGGAATTCTTCCCCTTTCGGACTAAGGAGCAAAAGGCCCGCTCCTGCTCCTTCCTTTCCCGATGCTCCATCCACAAAAAGGGTCCATGTATCGACCTGACCCGCTGGCTGTTCTTTATGCGTCTCGACTTGAAGCCCTTCAGCTAGGAAGTCCGCTAGTGCCTGGGCTTTGACTGCTGTCCTGGGTTGGTAGTCCAGGTCATACTCTGCCAGCTCGATAACCCATCCGGCCAATCTTCCCGAGGTGTCTGGTTTCGCCAAGATCCGACGCAGGGGTTGATCTGTAACCACAATGATTGAATGTGCCTGAAAGTACGGTCGCAACTTCCTAGAGGCATGGACTAGAGCGAGCTAGCTTCTCTGCGTTGGTATACCTGAGCTCTGGTCCATGTAAAGCCCGGCTCACATAAAACACGGGTGTCTGCCTGTTTTCTTCTTCTCTAATCAGATCTGCACCGATTGCCTCATCAACTACTGCCAAGTATAAAAGCAGAGTTTCTCCCTCCTGGGGAGATGTTAGGGTTGGCAGCTCGGCCAAGTACTCCTTTAAATCGTCAAATGCCTTCCGACTGTCCTCATTCCACTGGAAGGGACTTGCTTTCCTCAGGATTTTAAAAAATGGTAAAGCACGCTGTGCCGACTTGGATAGGAATCTACTCAGGGCGGCCATGCGGCCGGTTAACCTCTGCACCTCCTTGATGCTTCCGGGTGGTGGCATTGTTCTTAAGGCTTCAACTTTATCCGGGTTAGCCTTAATTCCTTCTTTTGAAATCATGTAACCCAGAATTTTCCTGACCGACCCCAAATGTACACTTCTTTGGGTTAAGTTTCATTTGGGTCCGCCTGAGTACCCCAAATACTTCCCGGACGTCGATCATGTACTGATTTAGAGACCTGCTCTTGATCAGGAGATCATCCACATAGACTTCCATGCATTTCCCGATCTGTTTCTCAAGATCTTGTTCACCGCTCTCTGATAAGTGGCTCCTGCATTCTTCAATCCAAACGGCATAGTAACATAGCGTAACGTTCCTTCTTCCGTAATGAATGCCGTCTTTTCCGCATCGTCCGGGTCCATGGCAATTTGGTGGTATCCTTTGTATGCATCTAGAAATGCAAAGATTTCAAATCCAACCGTTGAGTCAACTAACCTGTCAATCTTAGGTAGTGGGTAACAATCCTTGGGGCAAGCCCTGTTCAGGTCAAGAAAATCTACACACATTCGCCAGCTACCATCCGGCTTTTTTACCAGGACTGGGTTGGCAAGCCATGTCGGGTAAAACACTTCACGTATGATCCCGGCCTGTAATAACTTTTCTACTTCCTTTTGAATGGCCTCCATTCGGTCTTTTGCAAACTGCCTTTTCTTTTGCCTAATCGGTTTCCGGGCTGGGTCCACATGCAACCTGTGTAGAGCCAGTTCGGGGGACAAGCCAGGCATGTCATCCGTCTTCCATGCAAACACGTCTTTAAACTCCTTTAAAATCTCAACGAGCTCTGTTTTAAACCGATCTGGGATCCATGATCCTATGTTGACTGACAAGCTTTCTTGTTCCTTTCCCAAATTTACTAACTCGATCTTATCATCTGATGACCAACTCTCTTCCTCCTCTGGGAGTAACTCTTCCACAGATACCTGTTGTACCATCATTTTTCCATTTACAGTGGCCGTGTAACATATCCTGGCTGTTTCGACATCACCTTTGACTTTGTCTGTCCCCTCCCAGGTCGGGAACTTCAAACTGATGTGAGCCGGAGAGATCACAGCTCGCAGATCTATTAGGGCAGGTCGCCCCATAATAACATTGTAGGCTGATGGGGCCCTGACCACCACATAACTCACCATGAGGATCCTGTCCCGAGGTGCTTTCCCAAAGGTGGTTGGTAAGGTGATCATGCCCATGGGGTGAACTGGTGGCCCTGCAAACCCGAATAGCGGGGATGATACAGGTGCTAGCTCTGCATCCTTTAACTTCATGGATTGAAAGACATTGTAGTACAGCACATTGACTGCACTTCCAGTGTCTACACAAATACGCTTCACCGTATGTTTGTTGATTACCGCCTCGATAACCAAACCTTCATTATTGCTGATGAGGGGAAGAGGATCACGAGGGCCATAAACGACCTCCCCTGACAACCTTTGTCTCTTTCCTGAGTCGGTGTTAGTCATTACTCGGCTACTACTCTGCTCCTCAGGTCGGGACGGTGTACTCGGACCACCTGAGATGGTATTAATGGTGTTGATGGGGCGATTATCCGGCTGCCCTTCCGGTCCAGGGGACGGGTCCCTCCTTCTCCTGTAATCATCTTTTCGGTCATGACCGAAATCTCTCCGCTTGTATTCCCGCCTTCCCCGAGGTTCTGGGTGACGAGATCTATCTATTACCTCATCGAGTTTACCTTCCATAACAGCAGCGTCGATCTCTCTCTGTAAATCCCTGCACTGCTCTGAGTCGTGACCAATGTCCTCATGAAACTTACAGTATTTGGTTTGATCCCTTTTTTCCCGGGGACCCTTCATAGGAGGTGGAGTACGGGCAATGCCTTTCCTCTGCATTATGGCGAGGACCTGCTCGCGTGATCGATTCAAAGGGATAAAGTCCCTCTCTTGCAGGGCCCCTTTCTTTCCGAGTCGGTCACCTATGGGCGCAGCTACTCGGTCCCATACTGGTTTGCGCTTTCTATCCGATCTGTCCTCTGCCTTCTCTTTCCTAGGGGCTTCCGACTCCCTTTTTAAACGGTTGGCCTCTTCACCTTGACAGTGTTTATATGCCAGATCCATACACTCATCCATAGATTTCGGAAGTCGACCATTGAGCTTTGCATACAACCTACCTTCTCGCAGACCTGCCACGAAAGAGGTGATCGGGAGGTGTTCATCAAGATTCCCGACCCGCCTAGATTCCTCATTGAATCTTTTCAGGTACTGCAGCACCGTTTCTTCTTTTTTCTGACGAATTGTGAGGAGGTACGTGACATTCCTCTGGAAGGGTTTAGCGGTGACGAAAGCCTGCAAAAATTTTCTTGCCAGGGTTTCAAAATTCTCAATAGACCGAGGTGGTAACTTCCGGAACCACTCACGAGCCCCGCCCGTGAGTAAGGCCGGGAAGGCTTTGCACTTCATCTCCTCGGGTGCACAGTCTAAATTCATGTGCGTTAGATACTGAAAGAGGTGGTCCTGGGGATCTTTCGTTCCGTCGTATGCTTCTAGTTTTGGGATCTTAAATCTCTCCGGGCGTGGGTAGTTCAAAATCTGCTCGAGAACGGTGATTCGATAGAGAGATCATTCGTTTTCTTTCCCAGGATCCCATCTAGTTCCGCCTGGCCGCCTCCTGGCCCGAGCCTTAACTTGTCTGTGCTGTGTTTGAGAGGTAGAGGAGAGAGTTTCTCCTCTGTCCTCTTTATTTGCCGCGTTGTCTTTTGGGTCCACGTTTTGTGGAGCTTCTTCTTCTCGCCCCTTTAGGGCCAATCCTAGTACACTTTTGAACGCTGGTACGTCCAAATTACGTAAAGCCTCCAAAGAAGGCCTGCTGTGCTGGATCTCGCCAATGTTTCCTCCGGATTGGTTTGCGGCTGGCTAGCAGTAGCCGTGGGGTCTATGTCTCCAGTATCTCTAGCTGCCGCGGTTTGGGTCCTTTTTCCGGTATTTTTTGGTGGTACCATCGCTGTTTCTTGATCAAATCGCAACAAAAGAAGGCCCTCCTTCTAGCGCCAATTGATGATGTCGGATGTCACCTACGGATCCAAATAACCTCTAAGGCAATACAATCAAGAACAGAGATAATGGGGATGGTAAGTTTGTGTGATTAAGACCGAGCCCGAGAGTTAGTTTCTCTCAAGTTGCCTACGTATCCAATAGCTAAATTGGAATCAAGTCATTCGTAGTTCCTTAGGGTTGTTTATATAGGGAGGCGTCTCACCTCTTTTCTTGTCAAACAAGTCGTATAATCCTTAAACCCTAAGGATCATCACGTGTTTATCTCTCACAAAAGATAATTATGATTATATTCAATTATGGGATTTCCTCACGGTAATCCAGGGATTCTCCTCTAATATAGGCACATGTGTTATTTATCACTTAAGGAAAGAGCCAGGCGGCCTTCGACGGGCTCCTCAGGCCAGCTCGACCTGAGCTGCGTATCCTACCTCCAGACTAGACCGAGCTGCACTGCAGTGCGGTAGTCGGAAGGTCATGTACAGACCTCCCTCCTGGGATAGGGTCTTACTGGTGTGGGGCTCCTGGCCCTTACTGCTTCCCTCTTATCCTTCACTTCCAATCCTGGGACGTTATACGAGTGACACGTGGTCAGGTCTATTTCCACCATCGTCATGGAGTGTCAGTGGTGAGCTCTCCCTGAATTTGACTGAGGCACCCCATGAGACCATATGTGCCCTTCCTTAAACTACTCATCAATTTCTTGCCACTGCTCATCTTCAATTGACCTTCAGTGGGTGTGTCCTTCAACACAAATGGTTGCCCATCCATGTGGATGATCATACACATAGTGTGAAAATTGAATGTTACTGGGCTATGTTTCCCCAACCAATCAACCCCAAGGACAATATCACATCCCGTGAGCTGAATCATCCTGATATCATGGCTAAAAGTGATCCCTGCATGCTCCAGCTGAGACTTGACACTTAAACTCACTCTTAAGGGTATTCCCATCAGCAACCGTGATTAACATGGGTTGGCTGGGCACCATTTTACAACTAGCTTCCTTAGCAACCTTTATATCCAAAAAGGAATGGGAAGCTCCACTATCGATCAGGATCACAATAGGCTTCCTTTTGAGCATCCCGTGGATCTTAAATGTATTTGTGGTCACTTGCCTAGACATTGTATAAACTGATAGTTGTGAAGATTTTTCAGTCGGATTTTCCGTAGTATAATCCTCCTCCTCAACAAAATCCTCATCCTCTGCTACAATAAAGTGAAAGTGTTTCAGTTTGCACTTATGTCCAGGTGTAAATTTCTCATCACATCTGAAACAAAGGCCTTGTGATCTCTTGTCTTGTAGTTCTTTCGGTGTGATTGCCCATTGTAATACTGGTCTGTGTTTTTTCTGGGGCATTCTATCAAACACCTTGGGTGTCAACTGTGTCTGCCGGATCTGTCCTCCACTGTATGAAACTCTAGGTAGAGGCCTGTGATTTATGGACAAGAGCACACATTCTTGACATCTAGCAGCCTCCACTGCAGCAGACATGGTTGCAGGTTGCAACATCCGGACCATAGACTTGACCTCATTTTTAAGGCCACGAATAAAGCAGGAGACATAGTGATATTCCGTAAGTCTAGGGCACTGCATCTGAACCATACACTTCAATTCTTCAAACTCTGCTAAGTATTCGTCCACGAGTCTGTTTCAATTGGTGGAACTCGTCCACCGCCATTTTCATCGATTTACAACCAAATCGCTTCAACACTTCTTCTCTAAGTTTGGACCGTGATAAGTACGGAGAACCGGAAATCAATCCTCCAAACCAAACATCAGCCGCTCCTCTCAAATGCATTTCAGCAAATCCTACTTTGTGATTTTCTGGAGTATTGTGAATCTGGAAAAAACGTTCGCTCTTGCTAATCCACTCCATAAGAGCTTCACCAGAAAAAATAGGAAAATCGAGCTTAGGAATCTTACATGCTTGTTCTGATCTCTCACTTTTCGAAGTAGTCTCAGCTGAATCAACCTGAACTTGCTCTTCTCGTCGTGGAGTAGGTAATAATCCATCTCCTAACACTGCTGCACCAATCGTCGTTGCGGGAGCCGGTGGCGGTAATGAGGATTCGAGCTTACGTTCTACCATAGTGAAGAGTTCCTTCATCGTTTGACGAAGAGAATCGCCCTGAGCTACAATTTTATGATCCAGTTCTTCGAATTTCGCATTGAACTCCTCATTCATCTTATGATGTGATGCTCTGAGCTCATCAATCGATTTGGCGACCATGATCACTGATTACAGGCGTAGGAAGGACTTCTCTGATACCAAATGTTAGGATAGAGATCCTAACTAGGGTTTCGGAGGTAGAATTGGGAAAGAAGGGAAGGGAAAACAGAGAGAAGAAGAAGTAAGGCGGGAAAGACAGTTTTATTAATATTCAACGTGAGCAATGATACAACGCACACTTCCCTTATATACCTCTTGGCTCAAGGAGGTAAGGGACCCACACACTTATTCTACACTTAGAAATATCTAATTCCTAACACTACTCTCACTAATACTGTGATGACCACTTCCCATGGGACTAGCACGTAAACTCTGCAAATTATAAATATAGAGGGAAAAAGAAGAGATATGAGCTACAAAAATGGAAAGAGGTTTCAGATCATCATTACTAATCACGGAAAGATTACCCTTTTCAGGAGCCTGGAAATAATGGTATTTGCCAGAGGACTTAAATTCAAACTACAAGTGAGGGAAAATGCAAGAATGTTTATACACACATGTACATACATGTGTGTGTATGCTAGAGCGGTTTTACTTGTGAATCACAGAAATCCATGACTAGATAGGCCATTGAACAAGGTTATCAAAATGTATGTTACTGTATTCTAAGTTGTCACAGGAAATTGCAGCAGTTTTTACCTGTGAAGTATAATATTCTTTCTCGGTGAAATAATTCTGAAGCAAAATCTCAGGTCTGATTGCTTAGCATCGACTTTTATTGTTGTTGTCAACAAGTTCAACGTGTGATGAGCAACAGATTTCTCGTTATAACTCCACCATGATAATGGGACGAAAGACATCGACTGCGTCTCCCAGAACGAAGCTCTGAACTATTTCTCTGACCAGAATTTCGAACACCAGATCTCTAGAAAGAAGGAACATGAATTAAAGTTCAATGTTAGAAGCCACATATGTTGAGGACTTGCACATCTGAGCAAATGTAATTTACCCTGTCATGTTGGAAATCAATGTAATCCAGACAGCTACTCACGTGTGGATTTCTGCCTTGTGTAACGTTTCTTGACTGTCAAGAACAAAAATCTTGTCTTCGAGTCACCTCTCAAGTTTGACGAACGCTTTGAGAGGAAGTCTTGTCTTATGGTTCGAACCTGAAAAAGTCGGTGAGCTTCATCACATATAACTTCATTAAATTTGCACTCTTAAAAATAAAAAAAATTGCAGTTTATTATGTTTACCATGAAACAGGATGTAATCTGTCACCAAGACTTTTGTCTTCAAGTATTCCCCATTAAGCATAAGTAATCCTTAGTCTGCATCTGAAACAATGGTTTGTTTCTACAGTTGAAGGAACAAAAATACATGAAGATGGTTAATACACCGCAAAGTCATTAACTTGATGTACCAACAGTATGATCACATAAGTTAGACCAATAAAACCATACTTGGGTTGGGACGAGAGCCTCACTGCAGCAACTGAATTAAGCATTCCACCAACAAGTCTGAATTATGCAATGTTGACCTGGTTAGAAAGTACAAAAATGAACATGTAAAAGCAATATAAAACCTGAATTCTCTGTTTTCTTTGTATCCTGGAAGTAGAGAATTAGCTAAAAAAACGTTAAAAAGGATAATGGAACGAATCTCTTGAAATTACTATTCAAAGTATATATATACGCCAAAAGCACATCCAAAGGGTATGAAAGAGGTATATATAGATCAAGGATCGAAGAGATATGTGAATACTAAAAAAAAAAACAAAAAAAACAAAACAAAAAAAAAAACTATACCTTATAGTCAATTTCTTGAACTTGGACAATTAGTTTGAAGCATAAGTTCCAGCATATAGGCATTAGAGGTTGAAAATCATGTTCAGCGAAATCAATATCATCAACATGAAAATACAAAGATCGAGAGATGCAACCAGCTGAAATAATTTAAGAAACATGTCAGTTATCCTACATTTCTAAATCCGTATAAAGAAGTGAAACTTTTGTGAAACCAATGAGTAAAATACCTGAACTCACAAGTCTCCAGCCTGAAGCAGTGTGACGATTAATTAATCTGTATCATACACATGCCATCCTTAATCTATTATTGCAGCCATCAGACATTAAACGTGAAATCAGCCAAGAATTCGAAGCAGGATAGATAGTACACCAACTAGAGAGATATAATTGGAATGTATGTGATGCTATTCAGCGGTAACTCCTCATCAATCTAACCTTTTAAGTTGTTGAAGTCCTCCTCATTGGCCTTGGAGCTTGCAGGGCTGCGGCTGCTTCCTCAAATCCACCTAGTCGTTTGGATAACATTGATAAAAATTCAAAGCCTCAGAACAGCTACAAAGTTCACTATCGCTTCGAGATACAACAAGTCATGCAAAACGATAGAAAATTGACAATTTAAGCTATTTGCGATATGATATTTGTTATTTTCTGTTTTAAGTGAGAGATACATGACAATTTGTTATGAGGTTAATCTTTCACCTTTCATCGATTGAAACTTCAACTTCGGTCCCCAGTTCCATCAGTTCATCCTGGATCTGAAAAGCCGAATTCTTAAGTACTTTTGCTGAGTGGTAAAGGACAATCCTCTTCAAGGTTGAAATCTCTCCAAAACAGGGCGGCAACTCTTCCAATTTTACGCAATATACAATCACAAGTTGCTCCAGGCAAGGCAAGGATTCAGTGGAGGCTTTCCATTCCACTAAATTGAAATCACTCAATTCAAAGAATTTCAGGTTGCGGAATGCCAATTCTTCCATCTCCAATCTTGTCTCCTGGATGGAAACACCTCGTAGCTTCAAAACCTGAAGACAATGCAGTTCCTCAATTGCTGATATATCCGTCCACAATAGCTCAAACCCCTCTAAAGTTAGTTTCTTGAGAGTTGGAGGGAAGTGAATCAAGTGTTGTCTTTTCTCTCCTAACAACACTGTTAGCTTCAGCGACTCAAGTTTCCTATGAAAGTCCAATATTTCTACTGATTCTTTGTCATTACTAGGACACTTTTCCAAATAACAGCCCAGCTTTCGAACAACCGGCAACCTTTGCAGAAGCCTTTGCACATCTTTTCCAGTAGATAAAACTGGTCTTGAAAAGTGTACCACCTTATCCAATTTAGGATATGCCTCATGCTCTTGGCCATCTGAAAATTGAAGGATACAATTTAAGACTTTCACATGCCTAAGACTTTTCATTCTCCAAAATGTTGCCGGCAAACTTATGGAAGCACCAACTGCATCCAACATTAAAGATCCTATATTCCAGATATTGCATATCGATTGTGAAATAGATGTCGAGACGGAATTCGAAAAATAAGCATGTATATGTCTCAGATGTACCAAAGAGCTAAGTTGTTTTATATCAAATTCTTGAAACGTCCGATCGAAATACAACACTTGAACAAGTCTAAGCTCCCTTAAAGAGAATTCCCGTTGGTCACAAAAACTGAGTGGAGATGATGATGCAAGTCCATGGTTCAACCGGATGAAAACGCGATTGTATTCGATTATTGAATGGTCAGAGGAACCAGATGATGCAAGTCCGTGGTTCAGCTGGAAAAAGTTCCCCTCTCGACATTTCATTCGACATAAATCATATATTAGATCATGAACACGAAATTCTTTTATCCCACCATTGGAACTTCTCGCACTAACAATGATAAGGCTTCTGTCAACTAGGTCGTGAAAGTAGTCTTTTGCCACATCATCTAAGCTTTTTGTCTTTGATTCTTGTACGAATCCTTCGGCAATCCATAGTAGTATAACCGTTTTTACACGATTCAAGCTATCCTTCGGGAATGCTGCAAGATAGAGAAGGCAAGGCTTCAAAATCTCTGGTAAATGCTTGTAACTAAGTTCCAAGATTTCCATACATCCCCCGTCAGAAAAGTAAGAAACTACATTTTCTACAACTTCACTCCACCATCGTAGGCTTTTTTCTGTCCTAGCAAGGAGACCTGCAATTACAGCAACAGCTAGAGGGAGGCCTTTGCAGTTTTTGGCAATGAGCCTGCCAATCTCATAAAGATATGGTGGTGAAATTTCATCATGGAAAACCTTTCTTTGCAATAATTCCCAACTTTCTTCCTCAGACATAAAACGTAACTGATACGGGCTATAACTAATTTTGCACATGTCAGCGACTTCACGAGATCGGGTTGTGAACATAACTCTGCTTCCAATTTTGTTATTAGGAAATGAACTTTTTACTTCATTCCATGCACTTATGTCCCATATATCATCCAGTACAATAAGGTACTTTTGACGACTCAAACACTTCCACAAGTGATGAGCCAAGTCATCTTTAGTCATCTTAGAGAGTCTATCGTCACGCCCATTAATATCACATAAAATGTCAAATAATAGCCTTCTAGTATTATAATCTTGCGAGAGAGAACAAAAGGCAAATACATTGAAACTACATTTCACTGATGAGGAACCATAAACCTTTCTAGCTATAGTAGTTTTGCCCAATCCACCCATGCCAACAATTGAAACAATCTCAAGTGACATACTTCCCCGTGTAAGCATGCCAATTATTTTTTCTGCCTCATCCTCGAAACCCACGACTATTTCATTGATTTGTGAAGGTCTAGCTTGTTCCGAGGGTGTACTAATAATACTAGATGAACGAGGGATGCTCCTTGCATTATACATGGTGTTCTCTTTCATCTTTTCAAGCTTTGTCTTAACAACTTTGATTCTATCAATAACATCAGAAAGGTTACCCATATGATACCAGATTGGATGATCAAATGCAAACCACGAACTGATGCACGAGCTGATGACATATTCAGTTAAATGTACTAAATTGACAACTTCCGACCATGTCTCGTTCAATTCACTTTGAAAGTCAAAGACATAATTGAAAAAAGGACGAAGAGAAACTAATTCCTTCTCAATTTTTATGATCTTGTATTTCGCAAAAGGTACATATTTCCGGTCACAAACCATCCTCTCCTTCAAGTTTCTAAGATTTTGTATGATAAAATCAAGAAATAATGGAGAAATAAGCTTCGGAAAATTAAACAACGAAGAATCTGGGAATTCACCGTAAAGCTGCCTTATCTTCGCATTGACAGTTCCAATTTTCACAACAAAATCACTTAGAAGCATCTTTTTCTTGACAAAATCCCCTTCCGTAACATCAAATGGAAGAAAACCATACACATCCTCCCAGAAAAGATCATCAAAATCGCTGAAAATTAATTCCCCTGAATTCTTATTAGGTGGATCATTGAGACATGTTAACAGAAAAATGACCTCATCATGAAGATTCTGAAAATCATCTTTGAAAGGAGTCACTAGATGATTCTCAATGAAAAAGTCAACAAAGATCAATGCAGTTTGTCCAAATAGTAAAGAATCACTTTGCTGCAAATATATGGCCTTTAGAGTTTCGAAATACAATCTAGCGACATCGGGCGTGACAGGATTGATCTTCTGCAACATATGAGAAAGCATAGGGCTAACCTCAGATGCAATTTTTCCGTTGGCGTCTTTTGCCCAATAAAGAAATGTTAGGCATGCTGCATCACTAGCAAAGGCTTGAACAAACATTCTGAATCTTCCCAACTCCTTACTATCTATGCAGTTAGTGGTGAGTATCAAAAAATTCTTGAGAAATAATAGCTTCTCCTCCAAGGTTTCAATTTGTTTCTTGAATGGTACAATTTCACCAGCTTTGTGGGTAACAAGATCATTTAGAATGTCAAGGATAAGCTTCACAATCTTATAACTTGTTGAAGGCTTTAATTGAAATGACAAATGAAACAAATTTTCGCACCATGCTTCTATTTCTATCTTCGACATCTGAATTTTTCCTTGTAATTCAAATGCTAATGGACGTAAATCTGTGGTGTCTCCTCTACGCATTGCTTGGTATGGAGCAGCAAGAAATCCTTTTTCCGCTTTTTCTTTTTGTCTACGTATTGCACGGAATCGAGCAGCAAGAAATCCTTTTTCTGCTTCTTCTTTTTGCCATATCATTTGAAGAGAAGTGATTATAGAGCTCAATCTTGCCATGACTTCTTCATCGGCGTCATCCCATGTTGCAAGGCATAGAAGAAACGCCCTTATGAATTTAAGCTCCATCCTGTATATGGGCAGTTGACTTCTCACCGGATCACCCCACTTAACATGCTTCTCAAGTAAATAGAGCTCTCTTGCAATAGATACAAAATATATATAACCCATTTTCTCTGCTTCCGAACTAACACAAGAATCTGAATATCCGTCAAAGTAAAGTTGTGTGATCTTAGCATTTGCGATCTCAATCTGGGTCATAAAATCACTTAGAAGCATCTTTTTATGAGAGAAAACCTCTTTCATCTCACCAGTGGGTAGAAGCAGATAAGAATGCTCACGGAAAAGAGCATAAACCTGGCTGCGGAGCCCATCTTCTTCTTCTTCTGCTGCTGCTGCGTTCTGATTAGTGAGAGACGTGAAAAGAAGTATGAGCGGGTCTCGAAGAATCAGAAAGTCATCATCCAGGTGCTCAAAAAAGAAGTCAATCGAAGTCGCAACAGTAGCCGAGAGAACAATAGAATCATATGAAGCTTGCAAGTTTTGGGAAATTAGGATGGTAACATCAGGTGCGTATGGTATGAACTTGTGTGACATATGAAAAACGACTATGCTCATCTCAGTCGCAGTTTCTTCGTCTGCTTCTTTTGCCCAATACAAGCATGCTAAGCATGCTGCTTTGTCGGCAAAAGCCGCAGCAAATTTCTTGATCCGAAGGAGTATATTGCTATCTGTACAAGTACACGAATCAGAGTACTCCACCACTAGATCCATAAATACTAGCTTGTCAATCAAGATATCGATTTGTTTTTCGAATGGAACAATTTTGGCAGCTCTGTAGTAGGAAAAACTGTCCATAATAGAACGGAGATTGTAAAATAAACTCCCGATATCAGAAAAAGATTCTGAAACCTTGGGTTGCATCGACGAGGAGCACACCAAATAATATTCACACCATAGCTCAACATGTAGCTTGCTCTTTTGAATTAATCCTTCAAGTGCAAAAGCCAGTGAAAAGAAAGCTTGGGCGTCTATTGGCCATGTATCAATCAGGCGATTTTGAATCAGTCCATTGCTTGTTTCTGCCCAAAGCAATCTAAAAGCAGTGATGGTATATCTCAATCTAATTCTACTTTTTTCATCCCATTCCCATGATTCAAGGCACGAGCAAAACAGGGACAGGAATCTCAAGTCCATCTGGAGCTGCTGGAGTTGGGTCAGCACTTGTTGATCATCATCAGCCCACGGTGCACTTTGCCTAATCCATGACAGCTTTTCCAAAATCAATTGGAAGATTCTTCGACTCATTTTCTGTTCCGATCAAGGGAATCACAGTTAACAACTTTCAACAACCAGACAGACAGATAGATAGATGGATGGATCGATCTCTATTTCAGTTATGTTGATGATATTTTATGGTGGTTTAGGGATAGAAACTGCTCAACTCTCTCAATTGTTCAGCCAGAAAAAGAAGTGTTCATTGACCAACTCAAATTCTGTGGACATATATATATATATATATATATATATATATATATGTATATATATACTAGCAAAGATAGACTAATTTATTATTTTAATTTTTTTAACATTATATCTATATTCTTGACCATTTGTTTAATTTATAAAATAAATATATGTTATCCAACAAAAAATACATAAAAAATATATTATAAATAATGAAATTGTTATAGTTCTCTTACTCGTACGCATAACGCATTGAATCGATCAAACTCGTCATGTTACGTTTTCATTCTTTTAAATATGATAGGCTTTTTTTAGTTAAACTCATATATTTATTGGTACATGAAGAATTGTCTCAAGTATGCGGTATATCGTTAGATATTCTCTAAATTCCTTCTAAACTAAAAAACATCATCAAAATATTATGTGTCCGAAAAATTGTGTAATGTTTCAATTATATACGTTTTTATACTAGCGTTTAAGTACAATTGTAAATACTCTTTGTTTAATAATTTAGTGTCAGTCAAATTTAATAATCATAAAGACAAACAATCATTAGTTGTGTCATATGAGTATTAGTGAGTTATAATTATTCTTAGATAACACTACATATACAAGAAAAATACCGTACAAATTAATTTAAAGGATATTTATTTTGATCATTTATGTATCATTAATGCTTTATTCCATGCTTTTGTGATGCTATCTGCCTCTTCTTCTCAAGTGGAATAAAGTGATTGAACTTGATATGCATTACCATGATGACTTCCTTCTCTTCATACATAAGCAATCCATCTGTAAAATCCATGCTGAGTTGGGATCATGCTTGTGTGGGATTGGTGGTGGCTGGTGTAGTCTTTGAGGTTTATCAAGTAGACTCTTGTACTGCTGACAGGTAATACACTTTTGTATCATTTCTTGAACATCCTTCTTAATCGGCCAATACAACGGTCTCTTAACCATGCTATAACAATCAGTTTGGATCTCAAAACCTATATTGTTCCTACATATATCATCTTTTTGTATTTAAGAATCCCTTGGTGCAAACTGCAGTGGGGGATCTGTGGCTATACTAATTGTTCATCAACATGAATTTACTTGGACAAGGCATTAGCCGCTACAATTTCACTTCTCTTCTTGTACTCAATAATGATATCCAACCCAAGTAACTTGGTCACCCATTTTTGTTGTAGTGTAATAGTGGCCCTCAGATTCAGAATGGACTTCAGACTCCGTTGATTAGTTTCGATGACAATGGCCCCAGCCTTGAATATATGGCTTCCATTTGGTTACCGCCTTGAAGACTTATAGGTGTTCCTTCTCATTGAGGAACAATCCCATCTCCTTAGAGATGAAGGCCCTGCTTAGATAAGCACATGTTTCTTGTTATGTTGTAAAATAGCCTGTAATACTTTGCCACATGCATATGTTTCAATGCAAAATAGAATTCCAAAACCTGGTAAGACAAGTACTAATGATTTACACGTGGCCTCATTGAGTTTCTAGTATGCTTTCGAGGCACACTGTGACCAGCAAAACCCGTCTTTCTTGAGTTGCTGTAATTCAATTATTTTGCAATAATCCCATAATGAGGCACAATCTCATGTAAAAACATGTTAGGCCCAAAAACCCTTTTGGTACAGTCACATTATAAGGTTGTGGCCAGTCTGACATGTCTTGAATCTAGCTTGGTTCATCATCACTTCACCCTCATGTATGATATGAACCAAGTATTCCACATTGGTTTATTCAAAAGAGCATTTGGACAATTTAGCATAGTATTGGTTCTTCAAAACTTCCAGAACCACTTTAAGATGTTGTATATAAGAATCCATGTCAAGGCCGAAGATTAAGATGTCATAAAAAAATATCACCTAAAACTTCCTCTAATAAGGTCTCAACATTTCATTCATACATCTATGGCATCACTTTGAAATCAAATTGGTCATGATGAGTCACAGTGGCAGTCTTCTGGACACCATCCTCATTCGTAAGAATTTGATGGAATCCAGACCTTAAACTTATTTTACAAAATACCACAGTACTCCCAAACTCATCCAACAATTCATCAATTAATGGAATATGGTATATATCCTTGATAATCAAGTCATTCAACCTTTTGTAATCCCACATACATCTTTAGGTTCCATGCATATTTATTTTTGGAAAATTAGGGATAAGGACACAATCTGAAATATTATTAAGCAACAGGACAACTACATATTTTTTATAGGGAGAAGGACAACTGCATAATTTTTATAGCGAGAAGGACAAACAGTGAATCCCGAAAATCAGTGAATCTCCTAGTGAATTCAAATCAGTGAATTTCGACAGTGAATTTTGACAGTGAATCTCGAAAATCAGTGAATCCCGACAATGAATTTTGAAAATTAGTGAATTTCAACAGTGAATTTCGGCAGTGAATTTAAACAGTGAATTTCAAACACAAGTGAATTTCGATAGTGGATAAATAGTTTTGTCCTTTATGCAAAAGTTTCAAAAGATTGTCCTTCTACTTAATTGATGAAATATTTTTGTCCTTCTCCCTCATTCCCCCATTTATTTTCACAATGAGCAATGGTAATGAAATTGGACTATTATTGCGGTGTATAATCACCTGTTGTAGCATTTGATCCACCAACTGCTCTCAATTTCTTAGTAAAGCTTTTGCAACTGGTCATCTTAAGTTGAGCTTCTTCCGTGTAACATCTCAGCTTAATTTATTCTCCCTCGTTAGTGAAAACCACCTCATTTTTGTTGAATTCAAAGACCATAGGACAATACATTTTCATCCAATCAATCCCTAATACAATGTCACAACCTCTCAACTTGATCAATCTCACATCTTTTTACGACACTTAAATTCACTTACCATTCTGTTTCTATCTACAACGGTGATTAACATAGGGTGATTTGGTTCTATCACACTGCAATATCTCCCCAAACTCCATCATCCTCAGGAACCAAAATTGTATGTGTTTTTGCTTGCACACTTGGCCACGGGTGTATTTTTCATCACACCTGATACATAACCCAATAGCTTTATTTTCCTGTAACTATTCAGGAGTAATTGCCTTATGTACCATTGGTTTATTATCAGTGTCAGGTAGTTTATCATTCACCTTAGTGGTGAATGGAAAACCTAGACTGGCTATGGTTATAGTACTTTTTATGTACATGCATGTCATTCAATGCCATTATAATAGCTTCCTGGCATATGACAATATCAATGTCCTCATGCTTCATCAATATCACCATAGACTTAATTTTAGTCTTAAGGCCTTTTATAAGACATTTGATGAAGCAAGTCTCTTTCAACATATGATTTTGTAACTGCACCAAGCTTCTTAATTTCTCAAACTCTGATATATATTTCTTTACTGTGGTCTTTTGTCAGAGTTGATGGAATTCATCTACTGTCAGTTTTATTGGTCTGCCCCATAATCTCTTCATAACTTCTTCCCTCAGTAATGTCCAATTAATTGTTGGAAAACTCAATCTCAGATTGCCAAACCACACATACTATCTGATCATCTGAAACATCATTCATTTGGAAGTATTTTTCACTACGCCGTACACATTCCTTTGGTGGTTTTCAGACGATCATTAATTTATTTAGTGCATCTGAATTCATAAAACCAATTTTAAGCGACGAGGGGATGAATTAAAAAAAAAAGGCGACTCTTTGTCATTTTTTAGTGTGACTCTTTATGTTGTTGTATGATTAGATTTACTAAATTAATACCTTGTATATATATATATATATATATAGTTTTTAAAAGCATAAAGACACATCATGAAAAAATCAATGTTTATTCAAAAAAATAAAGAAATATTAAATGTTTTAATGCTATCATTTGATAGAATCATATTTTGTTTTAATTTTTAGTTAATAATTATAATATGATTGCTATAGTTATAGACTAATTAGAAATTGTATAAATTTACATGGTAATATAATTTTAAATTTGACATTATTTGAAAATACAATAACTATAAGATTTAAATTACAAAAATAAAAAGACTGGGGAAAGTAATTAATTGTAATTTTAAATGTTGACATGTGAAATATAACGTGAATGAACATCCTTTGAACATCCAATTATTTATGTATGGTTCATGGCTGGTTTTATTTATTTATTTTTATTTATCTATGATAATGAATTAATCATTCCTATTTATCTATATTTTTATCTATGATAATGATAATAATTTAATAATCCTATCTAGTTTTCATCGTATTTAGTTTTAACGTAAACCCTGTCTAGTTTGAAGGCATATGACGTGAAAGCCATCCAAGTCTTAATTCAAGTATTTAATTATCTAGTTTTATTTATATATTATATTTTATTGTATGATGAAAATATTAAATTGCGGATAAACACTTTTTTTGGGAGAAAAACCCGAGGGAGAAACACTTACGTGAGAAACAACTGGCTCTTTTAATATAGTTATGATTATGATTATGATTAAGGGAAGTTTCAATCATATACTGAAGAAAAAAAAATTGGAAGAAGAAGACAAGATCTGAAAGGAGGAGTTAGAAGAAAGCAAAAAAAATTAAAGTTAAAAAAAAATATATCCAGCTGGAGAGAAATGAACCGGTTGGTAAATATGAAGCTTTTGCTTCAAAGCTTTGATGAGTCAACAGTTTACAATGGTAAAAAACCCATTCTAAAGCTTTATAGAATTTTTTAGAACGACCATTGAAGAAGGCTTTATAGGAGAACTAGCAAAATACACGTGCGTTGCACGTGTTTCAGCTAATGAAGTTTTTAAAATTGAAAAATAACAACACGATTCAATATTACGTAATTATCAAGTATATATTAATACATTAATTATGAATATGTTAAATAATATTTATTAGAAAATGATATCGAT
The DNA here is from genome assembly GCA_024500145.1 of Gentiana dahurica var. dahurica. Taxonomy (NCBI): domain Eukaryota; kingdom Viridiplantae; phylum Streptophyta; class Magnoliopsida; order Gentianales; family Gentianaceae; genus Gentiana; species Gentiana dahurica. The sequence goes on along the minus strand of CM044897.1, from coordinate 93,941,995 downwards.
TTAGTTGTTGGTGAAACAATGCTCTTCTCAAGGAAATATTGATATAAACTTTTTTATCGATTTAGTTGCTGATGCGTTGTATGTTCGTTTGTCGTTGCTAGTATTGCTCGATTTGTAATGTATTATGATAATTATGTCTTCTCTTTTAAGTACGGTACTATACAATTGATCAGACAATTTTCTGAATGCTCATCATTATTTTTCATCATATTCAATGACAACATCTTTAGGTAATTATACTAATTATTGGTTCTTCTCCACTCATAATAAGAATTCGATGAATTTTATATCTCTCCTTGCTATCATGTTTTTAGTTGGTGATAGTTTCTCCATTATCGGTCACAAGTATGACTTCACCAAATTTGCCTCTATTATCTGTAGTATTGTGTCTTTTGGTACAACATGAAGTATTTGCCTAAAATCACCTCCAAATACAATCATTTTTCCTCCAAATACGGCATAACGTTTCATGGTGTCCTTTAAGATTATATCAAGTGTCTCAATTGCTTTTTTTTGCCATTGATGCTTCATATTATATAATTAGACAATTTCTCTTTAGTATTTTTAAATTCCACTTTACAGTGGTATATAGCATGCACGTGCTTGTCTCATTTGTATTAATTGGACTTTTAAAGCGTGAGTGAGTTGTTTGCCCACCAAGCATATTTCCCGCTGCAACTCCTAACGTAGCTCTTGCTATAGCTATCTTATGTTTTCTTCTTAGATTTGCTAGTAATGCTCTGTATAAATATATTTTTCCCGTGCCACCAGGACCATCAATGAAAAACACCGTACTTTGTCCTTTATTTACCTTATCAAGTATTTTCTTGGAAAATACTTTGTTTTTCATAATTAAGTTTTACTCCACATCAAAATCTTCTTGAGGAATTTCTATCGATAATTCATCATGTATCTCTTTCTGCTGATTTTTTGTAATGATGTTATCTTCTTGTGGACTTGACAGGTTATAGCAGTTAACGTTTTTACCCATACTTTCTAGAAAGTAGCTTATGGGCCGTAAAATTTTATTCATAATTAAAGTTGTTAACTTTGTAGTGTCTCACATAAAATCTTCTAAAATTGGTTCCCAATACATATCCTAAAGTTGACGCACATTTGTAGGCTCACAATAAACTAAAAGAGTTGCAACAGTATTCTTAATGCATGATGCATTTTGAAGGCAACGACTCCACTCAAACATTCTGAGATTCTTTTACCAGGTTATAGTTAACCTTTTTTTCCACAACTTATTTAAAACTATTGCATTTATGGTTGTTTACGTAAATCTTCAAACAACGCCGCTCCTTTAACATGATTGAGTAGCAATCTAAGATGATACATTTCTACTTCAGTTGTATTTGCACCATTTATCTATCAGTTGAATTTGCACAATTTATGTGGCCAATAATATCCTTACGTTTTCTCTCTTACCAATATTTTTGTGAGTTCATTCATTCAAAGAGTTCTTAATTTCCCAATACAAACATTTTTTTGGCCTTTTAATGTGTTTGATTAAGGGTAAAAAAATTCCGAGCATCGTTTTTTAGGCAAAGTCATTTCAGACAAGATTTTCAATATTTTAATTCTTTCAATATTAAACATAATTTTCCCTATGAAGATGAATTTGGAGAGAAATAATGGTCAGTTTCATGTCATTCAAATGAAACTCAAATATTTTCCATGGAAAATAAACTAAAACACGATAATGACCATTATAAATGTATCTGTATAAGTACTTGACCTTAACAATTCATTATGAGTGACATACTTGATATTTCGTTTAAATGTGCCGTTCTTGCTGGAAAAAAATTCACAATCCATTATAGTCATTTATGCTCTGTGAAATGACTTTGTATCACTTCTTTTCGAAGGTCATGAGATTTTAGTCATTAGTCAATAGTGAATTTATCTATCAAATTCAAAATTCTAAATACTTATGTAATTTAAATTGCATTCTTGAATAACGACTCTAACCACAATTCACTCAATAGCTTGATCTCAAATCGTCCGTGTACGTTGGAAACCAATCACATTGACTCGACTATAATTCATCACTAAATCCACCAGTCAAGTAATTGGATTATCCTTACGAAGCCTAATTACCAGCATAAAGATCCAAATCATCACTGACGATTTCAGACATTATTAGATACTATTGTGGATTTCATTATGAACATAAAAGTGTAAGAAGTTGAATATATACAAAATAATACAATAGCAATTTATAAAATAAAAAAATCCACTTTGGAATTCTATGCTTAATGATGCAGCTGTCAATACTGTGTTCTTTTATTCTTCATGTGTCATCATCCTCTTCCATATCATAAATTGGGTCATTAGTAAGAGTAAAAACTTTGTGTGCTTTCATTCTTCACTAACAAGAGTTATCATTTTTCATAAGAACTCTTAGAGTAGGTATGAATTATTTAATGAAAATAAAGAAATAATGTTAATAAAGGAATATAATACGTACGTACCGGACTGTAGAACTTGTTTATATACTATATTTTTTTTGTACATCTATGGTTGTTGACTAGTTGATCTCTGGGTTCAATCAACACCTTAGTTGTTAATATTTAAGTTCTCTTTTAAAGTGCAACATATAGTTGTTCATTAGAGAACAACGGTCGAAACAAATACACTTCTACATACGCTTTCATTTGTCCTTGTGCTTTATTAATCGTCATTGCAAAGCAAAGACGAATATGATGTTACTTTCTTGTAAAATGAAACATGTATCTTTCAATTTCTGCCGGTGGAAGTGGAATACGTGGTTTTAAAACATGCTATTTCAATTTTATTATTGTAGCTTGCAAACAATAATGAAATAATAAAGCAGTATTATGTTACATATCAATTTTACACAAAATTCAGATTTCAAAGTACAAGTTTCTTCTACAGTACTATCACAATACAATCATACTTATATTGTGTAGCTTTTGTGCATAAACACCTTTATAATTTAAACTCCAACATGCAATATTTACATCATTATTAAAAAAAAGAAATAGATTTTTTTGAAATATTAATTTCCTTTATTAATATTTATATAGAATGTTTAGTGTTTAAAATTTTGATTGTTACGTAAGTTTGTTGCTCAGTCATTTCAGCATATATTTATTTGATTTTTATTCTATTTCTCATTTGAAGGTGAAAATAAAGAAGGTCTGAGTTATCTGTTTTTCATTCAATTTCTCATTTGAAGGTGAAAATGCAGAAGGTCTGAGTTATATAATGAATGATGTTTGTAATGTACTGTTCTTAACAGATTGCCCACACTCTTAAATGATAAGGAAATAATGTAGCATCTTTACTAACACCAATTTGTTGTAGTAGAATGGTAAGCGATTGCCCACACTCTTGAATGAATTAAGAAATATAGTTGCTCCTTTACTACAACCAATTGGTGTTAGTAAATGTGCTACATTATTTCCTTATCATTTAAGAGTGTGGGCAATCTGTCCCAACACTCCCCTCAAGTGTTGGCACCTTAAATGAAATAATGATTAGGAAATAATGTAGCACATTTACTAACACCAATTGGTTGTAGTAGAATGGTAAGCGATTGTTCTTAACATGTACCATTGACATCATTTGTGTTTAATGCATACTCTTTTTGTTTTTTCGTTGACTCCATAACATTCCGAGTGTTATCATGTTCTAACTTGTCGCTTCAGGGAACTTTGATTTTATATTTTTAGGTTATAATATCATCAATGACTCCAACTTATATTTCTTCATTTACATTTGTGTTCTAAAATGCGATTTCACTAAAGGAATATGCAAGAAATTCTATGATATAAACTTTAGGGTGTACATTACCTCGAATCAATCTTCTTTTTTTCCTCGATTCTTTATGGATCTTATGGCGGAGTTGTTGGTCTGTAATATTAGCAGATTTTGATTTATTTACCGTTTTTACAAATCAAAACAAGGGAAAAATATGAGAAAATGATATTTCAGTACGATTTTTTATTGTCTTTCATTCTAATTTCTACATTGAACCTAATTCACATACAATTTCTACTCACATCATTTCTTTCATCAACCTTTCGTTTTCTCTTGGCTTTCATAACATTTTTTTTTTATCTTCTTGCACCCTTATCTTCACTCATTTTGGATATTGTGTTTTTTTTAACTTCCTCTTGTAAACATCTTGGATAACTTCGTTGTAGATTCAATTAGTATAAATCACTTGAATTAGTAAAATAATGAGGGAGTAGATAAACATGTATATTGTATAAAGAGTTATGTACCCTTCATTCGGCATGTATTTTGTATGAAACAATAGAAAAAGGTCATTGATAATTCCATTACAAAGTCAATACAGTTTTACATCATTGATAATGATGTAAAAGCCATTGATTTTTTTTTTATTTTGGATTAATGGTTAATACTGTATTTGTGACACTTAGTTGTGATTTGTTGTTGGAAAAAAACATTTTCCTCTTTTGTTAAATTTATCTTTGACACTCTTATTAGAGATTAAAAATCAAAATAGAGGTATTATAATAATATTTAACCAAATTATTATATTTATTGAGATAAATTTACAGTAACAAAAAAAGATAAAATCCTCTTTTTACTTATACTTATCTTCTTTTTAAGCTTTAACATGTTTTTTTCTTCCTGAAACAATAATATATTCATTGAGATAACTTTACAGTAATCACAAAAAAAAAAAAAAAAAAATCCTCTTGTTTACTTGTACTTACCTTTCTTTTTTTAGAGAATTAGGGATAAGGATATGTTTTGGATTTTTTTTAGTAACACGACAACTTTTATATTTTTTATAGCCTGAAGGACAAAACAAAAAAAAGATTCGCGTCTACAGTACCTGCTACAGGTTTTTTTTTTCCTCCCCGATTTTTAAACGCTCATATCTTTTGATATAGAGATCCAAATGCGATAAAAGTTTCACTGAATTTTTTATTTTTTGATACTCTTCATTTTGAGACTTGGTTCGATATAATTACATCGTTTTTTGTGAGATTCACTGTCGAAATTCACTCAGTGGATCTCCCCAGTGAATCTCAAAAATCAGTGAATATCGACAGTGAATTTCGAACAATAGTGAATTTCGACAGCGGATTTTCTGAAATCACGTCGGAATATGTTGAATGTGGTCTCAAAATAAAGAGAATGAAAAAATAAAAAATTTGGTGAAAGAATTTTCAAATTTGGAGTTGTAGATTGAAAGATATGAGTGTTTGTGTTGATTTTTTTTTTGTTGTTGAAGGAAATGGCGGCAGAAAAATTAAAATAAAATAAAATAGTTTGTCTTGCAAAAGTTTCAAAAACCTGTCTTTCTCCCTAATTGATGAAATATTTGAGTCATTCTCCCTCATTACCCCTTCTTTTTTTAGCTCTAACATGTTCCTTTTATTTTTTTGTTGAAACAATTAATTAATCTAATTTTTTAAATAAAAAATTTATGGAGAAACACTTTTTTGGAGAAACACCTAAGGGAGAAACACTTACGTGGTAACAACTGGCTTTTAAAAACAATAATATATTCATTGAGATAACTTTACAGTAATTACAAAAAAAAAAAAAAAAATCCTCTTGTTTACTTGTACTTACCTTTTTTATTTTGTAGCTTTAACGTGTTTCTTTTATTTTTTTTGTTGAAACAATTAATTAATCTATTTATTAAATAAAAAAATTACAGAGAAACACTTTTTTGGGGAAATACCCGAGGGAGAAACACTTACGTGGGAAACAACTGGTGACGATGCTGGATATCGTCTAATACTTATCCGGGCTGTTTAATCTAGGGTAATATGAACGGGGGATTTTTTTGGTGATTTTTAGACTGAGCTTGAGAGATATTTCTCTCAAGTTGCCTACGAATTCTGTTATGTTTCAGGAATCAAGTCTCTGTAGTTCCTTATGGTTGTTTATATAGGGGACGTCTCATCCCTTTCCTTGTCCTGCAAGGAATTGTATTATTATTATTATTATTATTATTATTATTATTATTATTATTATTATTATTTCCCTAAGGATTAATACATGTAAATCCCTATGATTTAGGGATAATTATGGACATATTTAATGTTAATATCACAGTCTTTATGACTAATGATTCTTTCCTTATTTATCTTATAAGTTATCCAACACGTGGAATAACTGCCGGGGGCTGCTCTGAGCGTCCTGTGCTGAGCCCCCAAGGCCACTATGGCCGAACTGGGCAGCTCCTCTTCGCCACGCCTTAGCCGACCTGCGGTTGCTAGAGGAGGAGTTTCTGCCGATCTCCCACCTGGGGTAAAGGACTTGCCCTTAGTCATGTATCTGGGGCTCCTGGCCCTTAATGCCCTACACTTAGAGGACTGATCATTTATTATATCTTACAAGGATAACACGTGGCGCAGTTTGGATCGGGCATCATCAACTGACTCTTTTAATATAGTTATGATTATACAATCGGGTCTCTGTAGAAACCCATATTTCATGTAGGTCTCTGTAGGAATCCATATTCTGTTAAACGATTACTATAGCTGTGTGTGTATGTGTGTGATGTTTCACTATGGAATTTAGCTCAATCATTTCCCCAAACACTTGTAGTGCGCAGTTGAAAAGTAAATGAGGCTAAAATAACCACTATGAGCTAATGCCCATACTTATCCAATTTTATGTTTTCAAGACAAGTTTTTCATCACATATACACTAGTAGATCATCCTCTTTACTATTCTTTTGGATAGATATACAAGATTCTTTTCTGAAAACATGGAGCAGTTGGTGTAAGCTGAAAGTCAACACAACAATTAAACATTCGTGTACTTAAACATCAGTGAAACAATCAGGATTGGACTCTATTGAACCGAAAGAATAATTTGCAGATAATTAAGGAACACAACAGCAGATTACGAAATGCATGATGTTTTTAAAGCAAAGATAAACCTTACCTTGATTAGGATAATGATTACTCTCTGATGCAAGTGAATCACTTCACGATCGTAACGTTGCTGCTAAATAGATCTCAATGTTTTTTTTCCTGATATTGTTTGGAATATATAGAGATAGAACAAGACTCTTTTTGTCTCAATAATGTACTAGTACCAGTAATTGTTGGGAAATGGTAGTGTAAGCTGAATGTCTGTTAAAAGACAAAAGTGGTTATATATATAATATTTGCTAAAGGTGTAGGTTCTAGTATTTAACAATGGTTAATGTACACAAGTGGTTGAGTTTAGCTCAATTATTTTCAACAAATAATTATGTACCAATGCCATTATTCCGACATATTTTTTCAACACACTTTTGTCATTGCATCCCTAGTTGATCAGCAACAATGATATTCTAGTTTGGGATACAGACTCAAAGATTCCTTTTCTCAAAGGGATATCCCCTAACCCCCCTCATACCCGTCCCCACACAACAACAAAATAGAAAATAAAAAAAATAAAAAAAAACAATTCCACCATCTTCTTCATCTTCAGCAAAGGTATGAAAATCACCTCACAGAACAAATGCAAACTAGGACAACATAAAATGCCAAATTACAAAATCTAATCCTTCACGAAACATTTTATGCTTCATAAAAGGAACGGTAAATATGTATCGATTCTAGACTGTCAGTAAAGTGACTTAAACTCTACATCTGGTGGAACCAATCTGAAGACTCAGTTGTGTGATGGACAGCTGAGAAGTGTATTCAATTCTGTGCATCAGTAGGGTGGAGTCTACTGAAGCTTCTGTCAGCAGAGTGATGTCTGCTGAGTACTGGAATACAGCAGGGTCCCACATCTGTTAATTCTGTTATGTGACAGTTATACAGTGTCATTAAAAGGAGGAAACGTGTAGGGGTATTTATGGTGTTTCAGACAAAGATTCCTGACGGCTAGGGTTTAGGGATTTGTACCTATAAATACAGTTGTTATCACATTGTCTGTGTGTGTGAAATCTGTAACTCAGTGCATAATAATAAAGATCTATTTTCTGCCCGTGGTTTTTTATCTCTCTCACTTTGAGAGGGGTTTTCCACGTTAAATCCGTGTTCTTCTTGTTTTCTGTTATCTCCTTTGATTATTTGCGTTTGATTGCATCTGTTTCTATTTCTTCATCTGAAGTTATCTCCATCCGTCATAACAAGTGGTATCAGAGCGACAGGTTTTGGAGAAAACAGTCTGTACGATCAACTTCATCTTCACCAAGACCTTCAGCAAGGTGCTAGAATCTATGATAAAGTTGTGATCTTTAGCAAGAAAAGATGTCAGCAGTAAACGTGAAAATCGATAAATTTACAGGAAGGAACAGCTTTGGTCTGTGGCAAATCAAGATGCGTGTACTGTTGAAACAGCAGGGTTTGTGGAGTCTTTTTTCTAACAAACCAAATACAGGTGCAGCAGATTATGCCAGTCTGGAAGAGAAAACACATTCAACCATCATGTTGTGCTTATCTGATGATGTTATCACTGAGGTTGCTGAGGAAGACACCGTAGCCAAGTTGTGGAAGAAGCTTGAAAGTCTGTATATGACCAAGTCACTGACCAACAAATTTTTGTTGAAACAGAGGTTGTTCAGTTTGAAGATGCATGAAGGGAGTCCACTGAGGGACCATCTTGACCAGCTGAACACAATATTACTTGATTTAAGGAATATTGATGTTAATATTGAGAATGAAGATGCAGCCCTAATCCTGTTGGTGTCATTACCGGCATCATATGAAAACTTTGTGCAGTCTTTCATAGTTGGGAAGGATACAATAGTTTTAGAGGATGTGAGGTCTGCCTTACATGCCAGGGAGCTGAGACACAAGACTGCTAGGACAGACAGTCAGGCTGTTGGGTTAGTTGCTAGCATCAATAGTGGAAAAGGATATGGACAGAAGAAGAAAAAGAAGTCAGGTTCCAAAGGTCCTAAGTCTACTGATGTCTATAATTATTGTAAGGAGCAGGGACATTGGAAGTCCAATTGTCCAAGGAAGAAGAAACAGCAGGAAGGCAATTCTGGCACAGTAGCCTTGGCTACTGAGCAATCTGATGAGGATCTGGTTCTAGTTGCAGGGGATTCTACACACCATAATGATGTGTGGATACTTGATTCTGGAGCATCCTACCATATTTTTCCAAACAGGGAGTGGTTTTCTACTTATGAGCAGATGGATGGTGGTCAAATCTATATGGCCAACAGTAAGGTTTGCAAAGTTGTGGGAATTGGCTCAGTAAAGTTAAGGACAGAGGATGGTAAATTTTGTACACTGAAAGATGTAAGACATGTTCCACAGATGACCAAGAATTTGGTATCCCTCAGTCTACTAGAAAACAAGGCGTTCAATTTCAAGGGTGAAGGTGGACAGCTGAATGTCTTCAAGGATCAGTTGTAGTCCTCAAAGGCATCAAGAGGGGAACCTTGTATATATTACAAGGATCTACTGTATCTGGCACTGCTGCTGTTGCATCCTCAGCAGTTCACCAGTCTCAGCAGACTCAGCTGTGGCATATGAGACTAGGTCACATGGGTGAAAGGGGTATGTGATTGAGCTTGGTTTTACCCCAACAAAAACAATTTATAAAGACTCGAAACCGTGGGCAAACTAACTCTCTAACCGGCAGCGTACCGGGTCGATTGCTAGAATAGCTACAGGAGTACGAGGTCGAACCCAAAGGAATCGTGCTTGCAAGTACCAAAGTGAACGTAATGCTTAGTCTAGGTGATCAATGTTCTTAAGGTTTTGTTTACTACAACGACACTAAGTGGTTCTAACTAACGAGTCTAAAGATAAAAAGAACGAAAGAAGATTAAACTACTAGGTTTTGACGATAAATTAAGGGACATAGCCGAACCATGATCAAAATAGCTAGTTTCACCCCAAGGAGTGACAAAACCGGGAGTGTGCAATAACAACAACCTCTTACATTCAATTCCACGGGTACGTGCTCCTAATCCCGGTGCTAAGGTCTGAACAAATCTTCCCCAACACCTTATGCCAAGTCAACTAACCTTCCCTAAGAGAGGTTCATTCACAAGACAATCATGCACGAGAGCCGTTTAAGCGTTAAAAACGAGTAACCTCGCACTACAATGCGATCATAGAACCCTTTTCCCACACCCCTCTCTCTGAACAACTCTCAAGATTGATGTGTGTGATTTTTGACCTAGGTGATCAATCTAGCCCAAATCCGTTATAACAAGTTCTAAGACGTGAAATATGCAAGATACAATAATAAAAAGCACTACCCACTCCCAATTTCATCACCCAAAGGGTGGTTTCACCAAATTTCACATGATTCGACTATGAAAAGAGATTAGCTACTCATTACACTAGTTAAAGCATACACAATACAGTAAATAAGAGTCATAACAAGCAAAGGGAAGGAGAAAATTACCATTAAATTGCAGAAATTCGAGATTGGATCCAAAAAGTACAAAATAGAGAAGTAATTAAAAGGTGGTCTCTTAGTGTTTGGAATGAAAATCTAAGCTAAGAAATGGAAAGATTAAGCTAAGATGTTGTTGATTTACTCTAAGAGAGAGTATTCTAAGCTATTACAAAATTCGAGCTAAAGAAGGGGTAGAGTTTTTCTAAGAGGAGCTTGATATCCTAAGAAATGGTCTAAGGGGGGTATTTATAGGTGGAGGAAAAATCTGCTGCAAAATCGGTCCAAACGCGCGTTTAGAGGTCTAGAACGGGCGTTTGCAATCTTCTAACGCGCGTTTCTCTTAGTTGGAACGCGCGTTTCACATAAATTCTGGGCAGGGACTTGACTGTTCTTCATCTGGAATGCGCGTTTAAGATGGTTCGAACGCGTGTTTGGTGACTTGGAACGCGCGTTTAGAGTGGTTTTCAAACGCGCGTTTGGAGGGCTTCAATTCTGAATCAAGTCTGGACTTCTGGAACGCGCGTTTGGGGGCTTCAAACGCGCGTTTGACCCCTGTTTCCCCAAAATCTTCACTTTTCTTCCTTTTTGGGCCCTCATCTTGCCTCGATCATGCTTTTCACCTTTAATCGACACCTTCCGGGTCCTCGAGACACCAATACCCCTTCAATATCATAAACAACCAAAAACATCCAAACGATTCCGGAGGGTAAAAGTGCTCGGAAATGGGGTTAATAACAACAAAAATGGGGTAAGAATTCATCAAAATAATGGAATCATTCCCCGTGCCATAAGCTCACGATATCACCCCGAAAACGGTCTAATTCACCCAAAATTGTGCTGAAAGTGTGGTAAACGGGGGTAATTAATGCACCGGTGTCACGTAAAGTTGACTCCCATCAGTATGCAGATTCTTTCTTCAGCAGGTTTTCTTGGGGGATATAAGGTCAAGAATCTGGACTTTTGTGAACATTGTGTGTTTGGGAAATTGCATAGAAGTAAGTTCTCAGCAGGGTTGCACAACACCAAGGCATCACTTGATTATATCCATTCAGACTGCTGGAGTCCATAAAAAGTTGAGTCATTGGGTGGTCACAGATATTTTGTGTCATTCATAGATGACTATTCAATGATGACTTGGGTGGTGATGATGAAGAAAAAAAGTGATGCATTCAGTAACTTCAAGCAGTGGAAGGCCCTAGTGGAGAATCAGTTAGGCAAGAAAATCAAGAAGCTTCATACAGATAATGGTCTGGAATTCTGCTGGACGGATTTTGATTCATTTTGTGCTGCTGAGGGTATTGCCAGACATCATACTGTAAGGAATACACCTCAGCAGAATGGTGTAGCTGAAAGGATGAATCAAACTCTACTAGAGAGGGCGAGATGTATGCTTTCTCAAGCTGGTTTATCAAGGAGATTTTGGCAGAGGCTGTAAAAACATCTTGCTACTTAATCAATAGGAGTCCTCACACAGGGATCAATCTCAAGACACCATTTGAGATGTGGTCAGGCAAGCCTGCTGACTACTCAGTTCTAAGGGTTTTTGGAAGTACAGCTTACTATCATGTTAGTGAAGGGAAGTTGGAACCAAGAGCCAAGAAGGGAGTGTTTGTGGGGTATGGTGATGGAGTGAAGGGATATAGAATTTGGTCATCAGCAGAGTCCAGAGTAATCCTCAGCAGGGATGTTATGTTTGATGAAAATTCTATGTTAAACTCATCAGTGGGGAGGTTTACTGAATCTGAAACCAGTGCTGAACCTGATAGTGTTGAGAAACAGGTGGAGCTTCAGGTGGAGTCTAGTGATATGCAACAATCAGTGGATCCAAATCAACACTATACTGATCTAGATAATGAACCAGAATCTGTTCCAAGCCAGCTTACTGAGACCTCAGTAGGGTGTCATACAAACATTAATCAGCAGAGTCTAGCTGCCAGCAGGCCTAGAAGATCTATGTTGGGATACCTCCAAGGAGATATGGGTATGATGATTTGGCTGGATATGAACTCCAAGTTGCGGAAGAGGAAGAGGTTGCTAAACCTACTACTTACAGGGAAGCAGTGACATGTACAGAAGCATCTCAGTGGCATGCAGCCATGGGAGATGAAATGGAGTCAGTGTTGAAGAATTAGACTTGGGAATTGGTCAAACAGCCTATTGACAAGGGAGTTGTGACTTGTGAATGGATTTTCAAGAAAAAAGAAGGAATAACTAAGACAGAAGGGGTCAAGTATAAAGCACGTTTGGTTGCAAGAGGATTCAGTCAAAAAAAGGGGTTGACTTTGATGAAATATTTTCACCGGTGGTCAGACATACCTCAATCAGGGTGTTACTAGCAATGGTGGCACAACAGGATCTGGAACTTTAGCAATTAGATGTGAAAACTGCTTTTCTACATGGTGAGGTGGATAAGGAGATATACATGACACAACCTGAGGGTTTTCAAGTTCCTGGCAAGGAAAATTATGTTTGCAAGTTGAAGAAATCATTGTATGGTTTGAAGCAAGCTCCAAGGCAGTGGTATAAAAGGTTTGACAGTTTTATGCTTCAGCAGGGTTACAACAGAAGTCCTTATGACAGTTGTGTATACCACAGTCTGTTGAAAGATGGATCACATATCTATCTTGTTTTGTATGTGGATGACATGTTGGTTGCTGCTGAAAGGAAGTCTGACATTCAAAATCTGAAGAACCTTCTCAGTGCTGAATTTGAAATGAAGGATTTGGGTGCAGCCAAGAAAATTTTAGGGATGGAGATCTGGAGAGATAGAAGTCAGAAGAAACTGTTTTTGTCTCAGCAGGGTTATGTGCAGAAGATATTGGCCAAGTTTGGGATGTCTGCTGCAAAACCAATAAATACTCCTATGGCATCAAATGTTCATTTGTCTGTTTATGCTTCACAGTCAGCTGAAGAGAAAGAGTATATGTCAAAAGTTCCCTATGCTAGTACAGTTGGCAGTTTGATGTATGCCATGGTTTGCACTAGGCTTGATCTGGCTCAGACAGTCAGTGTTGTCAGCAGGTTTATGGCTCAACCTGGAAAGAACACTGGAAAGCTGTTAAAAGGTTATTCAGGTACCTGAGAGGTACAACTGATATTGGTCTCATTTATGGAGGTGATACTGGTCTGGTCACAGGCTACTGTGATGCTGATTATGCAGGTGATGTTGACAGTAGGAAATCAATGACTGGTTATGTGTTTACATTGGGAAATGCAGTGGTCAGCTGGAAAGCTACTCTTCAGGCTACAGTAGCCTTATCAACTAATGAAGCAGAATATATGGCTCTTACTGAAGCAGCTAAGGAGGGTATCTGGTTGAAGGGGCTAGTCAGTGATTTGGAGTTGCATCAGGATCAGGCTGAGATATATTGTGACAGTCTAAGTGCAATATGTTTAGCCAAGGATCAGGTTCATCATGAGAGAACCAAGCATATTGATGTCAGGTATCATTTCTTGAGAAATGAGAAGAGGGTTGTGGTGAAGAAGATCAGCACCAAGGATAATCATGCTGATATGTTCACTAAACCAGTTCAGCAGAGTAAGTTTCAGCTTTGCCTGGACTTACTGAATGTTCAAAGCTTGTAATCTGTTTCTAGAAACTCTACTAAGGGCAGATCAGTGGAGTTGATGCTGTGGAGATAGTCTGGTACAAGTACATCTGGCATTGACGAATGCATCTGGTACAAGTACATCTGGTTATGCAATCTGTTTGACTCTGGTGAGAGTTGAAGTCAAGGTGGAGATTTGTCAGTAAAGTAACTTAAACTCTACATCTAGTGGAACCAATCCGAAGACTCAGTTGTGTGATGGACAGCTAAGAAGTGTATTCAATTCTGTGCATCTGTAGGGTGGAGTCTACTGAAGCTTCTGTCAGCAGAGTGATGTCTGCTGAGTACTGGAATACAGCAGGGTCCCACATCTGTTAATTCTGTTATGTGACAGCTATACAGTGTCATTAAAAGGAGGACACGTGTAGGGGTATTTATGGTGTTTCAGACAAAGATTCCTGACGGCTAGGGTTTAGGGATTTGTACCTATAAATACAGTTGTTGTCGCATTGTCTGTGTGTGTGAAATCCGTAACTCAGTGCATAATAATAAAAATCTCTTTTCTGCCCGTGGTTTTTTTATCTCTCTCACTTTGAGAGTGGTTTTTCACGTTAAATATGGTCCTACGCGCACCTAAAATAAGCTTGCTGCAAGGTGAAATACGGTCCTGGACAGAGGAAAGCTGGGATTGAGCAGCTATGTTAACTTCATTCAACTTTTGCCTCAATCTTTCGCTCACTATTTGATCTTCCATCGATGCTGCTAAACCATCCATCTTTTCCTTTTTCTAAGTTTTCCACTGAAAAAAAGCCTCTATAAGTTAGTTCAAGAAAACTGCAAATTCAACTACATTTTCCTTTATCATCTACCCCTCTGTCCCTAAATCCACCTCCTCGAAAACCCACTAATACTTTAAACCATCCAACTAATCAAGGGCTCATATGTTGCAATCAAGACATGTTCGTGTATTGTCGTATTGACTACAAAGAAAAGACCCAATAAACTATAAGAACCAGACGCCCGAAATTAGGGAATCCCCACAAGGCCTACAAATGTTTTCCATGCCTTTCTGATACTAAGTTATTATCTAATACAAAAAAAAAACCGCAAATTCAACTATATTTTCCTTATCATCTAACCCCCTCTGCAACTAAATCCACCTCCACGAGAGCCCCTCGTCCACCTCCTCAGAAACCCATATATACTTTAAACCATCCAACTGATCAAAGGCTAATTGGATATCCTAAAGGCTAATGAATTAGCTAAACGAGTAAGCCATTCGAATACGAGGAAGAAAGTAAGAAACTTGACGAGAAAACGAATGACTAGAGCAAAAGAAAGAAACACAAATACTTTACCTGATAGAAACGAAAACAGAAAAAGAAAACTGCAAGTTGAGTAGTCACTGAAAAGCTTGGCTAACGAATAGAATCCTTCCGGAATTGTTGCGCATTAACAACGTAGGGGAATTGTCGCGCATTAACACCGTGTGGAGACAACACACAATAACCTCCTGAGTACGGGAAGTTATTGTGTGTTGGAGAAAAAACCCTTTTTGAAGGGTTGAACGGTCAACTTTAGCGTTAATTACGGATAGGCTCCGATTTATGTCATCGAGAGTTAATGATATCATTAAATACTCCATACGGAGTAGTTGATGATGGGCTTTTGAATCACTCGATTCGGATGTCGGGAAATGAGAAATTAATGGCTAAAGTTGGTAGAAAATATGTAGGAGATGGGAGTTGTAGGGAGGACCTCACCCCATTCTCCCACATTGGAAACTTGAGTGTTGGGAGCTCAAGTAATAAGAGCTAGTGTATACTCTTATAGATGTGCCCCAAGGGGCAAGACACTTTTGTGCAGGAGGGAGGACTTAGTTTATTCCACACGCGCGCCGCCGCCGCCGTCCATCCGGCTCGAGCTCGGCTCGGGGGTTGCTATAATTTTTTGGACAAAATTTATTTATGAAATTAACCATAAAATTAATTTTGGAATATTATTGTGTCATTCGACCAATCATAATTCATTGAGTCATTCGACCAATCAGAATTCAGACGACACATCATCCGACCAATCAGAGGAGTTGGTTATTTCGAAATTAACCTTATAATTTCGGCCTAGATGATTTCCTTGAGGGAAAAGTCGGTCGTTACTTTTCCAAGGGGAAAGTTTGATGATGTGTTTCGGCCAATCAGATTTGAGCATTGGTTCCTCCTCTCCACTATATAAAGAACCCCATGGATGAAAGTTTAATCATCGAATTTTCTCTAGTCTTTTCCACCACAAAACGTCTAGCATATAGATCTAGATATTGAGTCGAAGAGAAGTCGGAGAACTCTGTAAGTTCGCCGGAGCTCGGATTTTTGAAGTGCCTCTAAATCCGAGACGTAAAGCCGTTGTATCTTGGGAGACATTTGCTACTACTGTGGGCACCATACCGGAGCAATTTATCTT
Organism: Gentiana dahurica var. dahurica; assembly: GCA_024500145.1. Taxonomy (NCBI): domain Eukaryota; kingdom Viridiplantae; phylum Streptophyta; class Magnoliopsida; order Gentianales; family Gentianaceae; genus Gentiana; species Gentiana dahurica. The sequence goes on along the minus strand of CM044897.1, from coordinate 93,925,664 downwards.
AAGGAAAGAGTAACTACTCGCCTCGGTTTGATTTCTAGTCCTTTGTTTTCTGCATCAAATTTTTATTGTTCCTTGTTCGAGTTAGATCTGTATGATAGTATAGATTGTGTTAGATCTCTTTGATAATATGACTATTTCTATTCGCATTATTTATTATCTAATTTAATAATCCGTAATTAGTTCCATAAATTACTGATCTGTTCCATAAATCACTCCACACACACGATACACCTATCCCTACATTGTGTGGTGAGGGAATTTGAGGTGAAGTGACGAGTGAAACGATCAGAACCACACAGTTTAAATACATAATGAAAGTGTGTGACGTGTGGTGTGCCACACGGTGTCTCCACACCATGTGGAGACACCACACAATAACCTCCCCCTGAGTACACCGTATGCAGCGGCTGTGGTGCAACTTCAATTTCTCGACAAAACGGGTGCAGTTTATTGATAGGTTTTCGTCGTATACATGGATGGACCATTGTAGTTGGGTAGATAAGTAAATGGATAAATATTCCTCATGCAATCCGTAAAGCCCGAGAACTTACGGTAGCTTGGATGTAATTTTTTCAGCTTTTGACGTGTAATTTTTCAGCAACTTTGCTAGGGTGTATATTATATACAGTTTTATCCGATTTTCCACCCTAAAAGAAAGTGGGCCAGAATTATTTCGGGAGCGTGAATTCATGCAATAAACATTCTGACTCAACATAAGTTAAGATACGTTTGATTATTCTGACTTAATTTCAGTCAGAATTAAAGTATTTTCTAGACCCAATACCGTTCAGAAAACTTATTTCACACATCCGACCCAAATTCAGGCATAAAAATCTTAATGTTTTGCCTAAATGTAGGTCAGAATAAATATGTGCGGAAATTTGAAGAATAAAATTGGAAAAAAAAATTTGTGTGAAAAGATGTTCGATATTAAGGCCACCACAAAAAAATACTTGTCCACTCTTTCGGGTTGTTTTGCGGAAGTCATTACATTATAATCAATGCACATTCGAATAAGCACATTCGACCACCATAAAATCGAACAATAATATTCGACAGACTCAATGTCGAATAAAACATCATTTGAAAAATAGAAACATTTTACTACATCCTAGTTTTGCTGCCATAGAATCGTTGGTGTTCAACTAACTCAGTGTCGAATGAAGGTTTATTTTATAAAGAAAATTTGTTACTAGTCAAACCCAATTGACAGTAAACTTGAATTGTTTTTACTAGGTATTGTCTAATTGGTATATCACTTAAAATACGTGAAAGTGTTTTTACACATCAAATGTATTACTCCATCCGTTCCAAAATAACTGATGCAGTTGTCAAAAATACATATATTAAGATGTGAGTTAATACTTTAATTTGAATGCCAAAATGACTAAAAAACCCTTAGTCCATAATTAACGTGGAGTTGTATTTATTCTCTCACTCCTTGATAAATAAGGGTAGATGTTGGAAAAACATAATAAATACGGGAATGTAACTGCCTCAGTTGTTTTGGAACAAATATTTTTGGCAACTGACTCAATTATTTCGGAACGGATAGAGTAGCACATACCTATATTTATTTTCTTCAATTTTACACTTTTTCGCGTTTACCCAAATTTAAATAGAATGTTGAATTTTTATGCTCAAATTTAGGTCAGAATATATTAAATAGTGTTATTTGTTTATAAGGACGTGTTTTGGTACTTAATTAGGCACTTAGAACACACTTAAAAGATCACTAGTTATAAGGACAAAATAACAATGGTTGGACAAAAATAACCCCAATCCCTTCTTTTTCTCATTTTTCTATAGCAGGATCGACCCACCCCTCTCCCAAACAACCCTTTTCATCTCCTTTCTTCCATGGATGTTCCCTTTTCATCTCCTTTCTTCTATGGCTGTTTTTCCGGCGTGGCTCAGGTCTTGTTCCACCACGGTGATGATTTTGGGTCTTAAGAGGCTTAATAGCCTATGTCGAAGCTACTGAGGTTTGTGGCCGCTGGACATGGCCGCCGGAGAAGAAGACCTGCGGCTGTTACGAGCTTCGTGAGAAGAAGATATGCGGCTTTGACACCGGATCTATCTGTGGCTTTCCCGAACAGTAACACATAGCAGCAGTTATTGATCCTGCAGAAGCTCAACTTTGCTCCAAAATTTCATCCTTTTTAAATTTTTGTTGATTGATACCATACAAAGTCAGATGATATGGGATTTTCAAGCGAAATTGGTGGTACTTGCAAATACAAGTAGAAAACAATGATCTGATTGAAAAAAAAGGCTCTATTTTTCCTGTCACATTCAAGCCATTTGTTGCAAGAACGACTGAACTCATCTTCTGAGATGGTTTTGGGTTCTGAATTAGGTGCTGCTTCTGGTTTTTCTGGAAAGTCTGGTGCTGTTTTAGATCAGCTTGCTGCTACATCTTTACAAAGTTCTTGCCCTGCTGCTCCTGCTGTTTCTTTGGCAGTTAAGGATGCTGTTTTGGCACCTGCTGTTGCTGCTCCTTTGATTGATGTTTCTGGACCTGTTTTGAGAATGGAACCTACTAGAGTTTTTGTTAATCATGATTCTAATGCATTGATTGAGCCTGCTGCTGCTGCATTTGCTGCTGTTGATACTCAGATTGTCCCTGCTGATGTTCTGTTGACTGATCCTGCTGTGATTCGTGTTTCTGATACTGCTCTTGCTTTTGTTGGTGTTTTGAAAGGTGTTGATTTGCTGGCTACTAAAGTTTTGAGGTGTGAACCTGCTGTGGCTAAATCTATTGTTGTTAAATGCTGTTAATGCTGCTGTTACAGCTCTTTTTGATAATACTTTGTCCAAAGTTGCTGATGTTCTCTCCTGAAGCTCCTAGTGTATGAATTTTGATGGGTGCTACAGGTTTGAATGAAGGCTCTGTAATGCAGAGTAAAGTGTTTAAGAAGGGAAAGTAAATTGAATCATGATGCTGTTGTTGATGATTGTATTTTGGTTTTTTGGCCCCATGTAACAGCTAAATTCTGATTTTGAGCTTTTGATGTTTGCCGGTAGATATAGTATATAAGTCAAGAACAACAATTGTTCTTTGATTTAGAGTTGGAGTATTTCAAACATCCCTCTAAGTAGTAAGTTTCATTTAATCTCTTTCTCCAAGTTTGAGTTAATTTGATTTGGAAGAAAATTGGTGCAATGACATGAATTTGATAATGTGTTTGACAATGATTTGGAATAAAATTGATGCAGTGACATTGATGTCACTGCATATGTCACTGCATCAATGTTGATGTCACTGCATAAAATATTAATGTCACTGCATATCCGATAGCCGATGTCACTGCATAAATTATTGATGTCACGCATATATGATTGCCGATGTCACTGCATAAAATGTTGATGTCACTGCATATATGATTGCCGATGTCATTGCATAAAAATATGAATTAAGGTGAAAGATTTATGTTGATCATAGTTTTATATCAAAAGATATACCCATTTGAAGTCGATTTTTTATGAAGAAAAGAAATCGATTTTATGAAATTAAGTCGGAAAAATATCAAATGTCATCACGGTGTTGCTTCATCAAATGTCACTACATCCCGGTGATCACTGCATCCCGATGGTCTCTGCATCGCGGTGTCTCTGCATCGAGGGTGACCACTTCCTCGCGGTGTCTCTGCATCGGTGGTGGCCACTGCATTGCGGTGTCATTTCATCGCGATGTCTCTGCATATATGATTGACAATGTCACTGCATAAATTGTTGATGTCATTCATAGATGATTGTTGATGTCACTGCATAAAATGTTGATGTCACTACATATCTGATTGCCGATGTCACTGCATAAATTGTTGATGTCACGCATATATGATTGTCAATGTCACTGCATATATGATTGTCGATCTCACTGCATATATGGTTAATTAATCGGGGTGGTGACTGCATCGCGGTGGTCAATGCATTGGGGGTGGTCAATGCATCGGGTTGGGCAATGCATCACGGTGATCGCGGTGGCCAATGCATCACGGTGGTCACGACATCGGGGTGGGCACGACAACACAGTGGTGAATGGATCATGATGGTCACTGCATCGCGGCTGTCAATGTATCGGGGTGGTCAATGCATCGTGGGTGGTCACTACATCCGGGGTGGTCAATGCATCGGGGTGTTCAATGCATCGCGGTGGTCACTGCATCGAGGTGGTCATTGCATCGCGGTGGTCAATGCATCGGGGTTGTCAATACATCGTGGTGGTCAATGTGTCACGGTAGTCAATGAATCAAAGTGGTCAATGCATCACGGTGGTCAATGAAAAAAAGAAAAAATAAAGTTTCACCGTCCAAAAAAAAAAAAAAAGAAGAAGAAGAAGAAGAAGAAGAAGAAGAAAAAAAATAAATAAAAGCCTTCAATGTCCAAAAAAAAAAAAAAAAAGAAACACATCAATAACAGCATTGGTTTCCGAACAAAAATAATTAGAACCTTCAGCGCGCCTGTTGCTCCCTTTTTCTTTTTATTTTTTTCTCATTAAGGGTATTTAGGTCTATCTACCTAATTTTTATCCTTATAACTAAGTGTTTGTTTTGGATGTTCTTTTTGCCTAATTAAGTCCAATATGTGTCCTTTTGAATAATTGTCCCTATTAAATATGCTTTATGACAGATTTTGGGTCTAGAAAACACTCAACTTTTAACTCAAATTAAATTAGAGTGGTCAAGGACATTTCTTACTCATGTTAGGTCAGAATATTGTATGATTTGAAAAAAATGCTTCCTAACAATTTCATATGTGGTTTTTAGGTGTTGTGGTGCCTAAAAAAATAAAAATAGAAACCATGGTGCAAAGGCTCCCAAACCAAATCTTCTCCTTTCTGCCCTCCCAAATCCTTCGTTCCAAAGAGGGGCAAACCAGCCAACGAGGCTTAACTCAAGTGTTTAAGTGGAGATAACAGAAATTTGAAGTTTTCTTTTTTCTTTTTTCTCTCGCTAATAAGGTAATTTCGTTTGCGGGGAAAAATTAACCCATTTTTTTTCTCATTTTAATCTTCTTTCACATAATATATGTCACTTGTATTTTTTTTTGGGTGCCTTTAAAGGCACCGCACTTTTTTTACCTTAAGCACCACAACAATGCGAAAAATAGTTGATTACTCAAGGCACCACATATTAAATTTTAAATGATCAATCTACCAATGACACAACACCAATTAAAATTAAAAATTACCATATACAGATTATTTTTACTATTTTCAATTTTTTATATTACAATAACACCATTTCAACCATAATATATTAAAGTTTTTTTTCAACATTCAACCACCATCTTCCCCGCCGGAATAGGATCCTCTCAAGTACATGAGGGAGTATTCTCTCAAGTAGGAGTGATCTAACCACACACCCAAAATGTGAAAATCATCTAACCGTCTATTTATTTTTTTCAAAACTACGTCGTTTTGGTGTTAATGTGTAAAAACCAATGCACTTTACCCTTAAGTACTTGAGAGGATCCACTCCCCTTCTCCGCCCTTCAACCACCCACATTACCATTTCCACCACCTCTTATCATCCAAAATGTTCATCATTCTCTCTCAACCTATGGATTAAATCCACCATCTGACCCCAATTTCCAAGCAAACAATGAAATCGCCATCTGATTCATAATTTGAAAAAACAAAAAATTTCAATCCCTATGTTGTGCCGGCTGTGATATGAAGGTGGAGGAAAATGGATGTAAGAACATGCCTTACTACTCAAAATCACCTTTGACACCAGGTCAATAAGTGAATGATTCTACTAATTAAATTGACATAGCTCAAATTTCGCCTAAAAGGCTAGAACACTTTAGGATTTATGGTTTTTTTCTTTCGGTGAGCAAAAATCAGAATTTGAATGAAGAACTTGTATAAGTAATATAAATAATAATTGAAATGGGGAAGCAAAATGGAGAAGGAGATGGGTTATATAATGGTGACTCATGACTGAGAGGAATTTGATTGAATATGGAATAGGGGGAATTGCCCTGATAGTCTTTTTTTAAACTTGTCTTGCCTATATAGTCTTTCACTATTTGGGGGTTTAAAAAAAAAAAAAAAAAAAAAAACCAAAATTTTTGTTTTATCCGTTTTACCCCTGTTGAAAAATCCCCAAATTTCCCCCCCTTTTCAAAATTCGAATTTTTTCCTTATCATTTATATTTCCCTCCTATCATTTTCAATTCATCTTCCATCTTCTTCTTCTTCTTCCTTCTTCTTCCATCTTCTTCTTCTTCTTCTTCCTCCTTCTTCTTCCTCCTTCTTCTGCTGACTTCAGAAGGACTTAGCTGACTTCACCAACTGACTTTTACAGATTGAATACACTTGCTCAACTGACTATCACTCAGATGACTATCATTAGTTCTACCAGATTAGAGATCAAGTCACACTTTGCTGACTATCAGATTGGTTCTACCAGATTAGAGATCAAGTCACACTTTGCTGACAAAAGCCCTCTACTTGAGATAAGAATCATAAAAAACTACAAACTTGGGGTCATTACTCAATAAATCATAATTCTTGTTCAAAACTTTAAAAAAAAATATATAAAAAATGAAGCAACAATGTGTGCATAATAAGGCATTTTCCAGTAAGCACCCGGAGAAACACACCTCATTATTTCCAGGAAAAAGTTGTTGAAGTAGAGGAATTACACAACTATCTCGCAGATAGGTCATTACAGGCTTAAGAGATGACCTAAAGGACGATTCACATGAAATTATACGCCATGCCTTTTCAAGCACGCAAACATAAACAGTAGTTTCATTCTGGGGGGTTGGTGATCACCTAAATGGTGAAGTATACATCAACTTTGGCTTCTTTTTAAGGATATGGAATTTTCTTATGTATCTTTAAGCCTTTCCAACTTATAGTAAAAACATATGAAATGCCAAACCGGTTAATCACAAATGTGACACTAAATCTGAAGGGAATAACTGTGTTTGTCAAAGTAACACTTGACAAGAAGGCACATAGAAGCTAGCAACATAAAACACTAATGGCAGCTAAGACAGGAACAATATATACTCCTGCATATATGTCTGAAAAAGTAGCCTATCTCCCAACTCTTCAGAAGGTTCATGTAATTCTCAAGCACCTGAAGACAGAAAGGGTGAAAACACAAATCAGTCAGCTAAGTATTGTATGTATACCATTTAAATATATGAGAATGGAATACAATTAAAATTACAAAATTAAAGCAAAACGTGTAGAATTTACGGGAACCCAAACAACTTTTTATTCAACTCCACTCTGAGATCCTTTTAAATCAGTAAAAGTGAACAGAAAAGTGCTACCAAGTGGGACTACATATTTCATTCCCACAAACATTTCCTGATCAATATTTCTGATTGGCTTCTCAGCGTTTGTTCATGATCATAGTTTTAGAGAATTTCTAACCATCCTTTCAAGATGAGATGAAGCGGTTTCAGATCATCATTTGTGAGGATAAAGATTGTGTGTGTCTGTTAATTATAAGCCTCAGTCGAACGAGTTAATGAGCACGGATACACTTAACAAAAGCAGAAATAATAATATCTCTATAAATATCTCAGTTTCTCAAGAAAACCAAGTACTACAAGGAAGGGGTGAAACTAACCTATCAATTAATATGGTGCACATCTTCCCAGACCTTAATTATATATGCCATTGGCCTCGGAGCTTGCGGGGGGGCTACATACGACGGCCTGTTTCTGATCAAGACCACCTTCCAGAGTTGATAATTCTTTGTATCGTCGAATTAGCTTCAATGTCTACGTTGCTTCGAGATACAGGAAGTCATGCAAAACGTACGATAGCAAATTAACAAACAATATCAGCTCATATTTGTGATCTTTGCTATTTTTAATTTTCTGTTTTTCATGCAGTAAGAAATGACAAAGTGTTATGAGTTTAATATTTCAAGCACCTATTCTCGATTGAAACGTCAACTTCGATCCCCAGTTCCATCTGTTCTTCCTGAATCTGAAGAGTTAAACCCTTAAGTACTTGTGAGGGGAATCTAACGACAATCCTCTTCAATGTTGAAGTCTCTCCTAAACAGTGTGGCAACTCTTCTAGTTTTGGGCATTCAATCACAAGTTGCTCCAAACAAGGCAAAGATTCAGAAGCGGCATTCCATTGCACCAAATAGTGATCAATCAATTCAAAGAATTTCAGGTTGCGGAATGCCACATCTTCCATCTCCAATCGTGGCTCCGGGAAGGAAATAAATCGTAGCTTCAAAACCTCAAGACATTGTAGTTCCGCAATTGTTGATATAGCCGTCCATGGTAGCTCGAACCGTATTAAAGTCAGTTTCTTGAGAGTTGAAGGAAAGTTTATCGAGCATGGACTCCTCTTCCCAATGTGGGTTAGACTCATTGACTCAAGTTTCCTATGAATGTCCAATGTTTTTATTAATTCTTCATCATTATCAAAAGAATTTTTCAAAAAGGCGCTCAGTTTCCGAACTGCCGGAAACCTTTGCAGAAGCCGTTGTACATCTTTTTCAGTAGGTAATATTGGCTTTGAAAAGCTTACCACCTTATCCAATTTAAGATATGCATCCTGCTCATAGCCATCCGAAAATTTAAGGATGCACTTTTTGACTTTCACATGCCTAAGACTTCTCATTCTCCAAAAAGTTTCTGGCAAATGTAATCCTTCACGATAAGTCGTTGAAGACAACGACAATGATCTTATATTCCAGAGATTGGATATTGATGATGGAATAGATTCTGACCACTGACGAGCGTTAATATGTCTCAGATGAACCATAGAGCTAAGCACTTCCACTTGCAATTGTAATTCTGAATCAAACACATGAGCAAGTTTAAACTTCCTTACAGGGAACTCTCTAATAAGAGAGTTCCCTCTAAGGCGTCCAGAAAATAAGAGTAGAGAGCGTGCATTTGAAAGTGATGATGTAACAACAGTATCACCATCGCTTTGATTCCGCATGGAAACACGATATGGGTTATTTATTGAAGGGTTTGAGGAAATAGATGATATTCCAGTTTTATGGTTCAACCAGAAAAAAATTCTCATCTCGGCATTTTGTTTGACAAAAAACATGTATCACATCATGAACACGGAATGTTTTTATCTCACCAGTGGAACTTCTGGCACTAACAATGATAAGGCTTCTATCAACTATGTCATGGAAGTATTCTTTTCCCACATCTTCCATGGCTTTTGTCTTGGATTCTTGTACGAATCCTTCAGCATTCCATAGCAAAATCACCTCATTGACCCTAATCAGCCTATCCTTCGGAAATGCTCCAAAATAGAGAAAGCATGGTTTCAAATTCTCAGGTAAATCGTTGTAACTTAAATCCAAAATTTTGATACATCCCTCATCATACAAATAAGAAACCAACTTTCCTGCAACTTCACTCCACCATCTCAGGCATTTTTCTGTTCTAGTAAGGAGACCTGCAATTACGGTAACTGCTAGAGGGAGGCCTTTGCAGTTTTTGGCAATCCGATTTCCAACCTTATACAAATATGGTGGTGAAATGACATTATGAAACACCTTCTTTCGCATTAACTCCCAACTTTCAACCTCAGATAGAAAACGCAGTTGATGCGGGCTACAGTTGATTTTGCATTTGTTGGCAACTTCATGAGATCGGGTTGTTAACATAACTCTACTACCATTTTTGTCATCAGGAAATGAACTTTTTACTCTATTCCAAGCACTTGCATTCCAGATATCTGAAAGAAATAAAATAAAGAGAGGAAATCTTTTATTATTCGATGATCCAAATGTTTTACACTATGCACTCCTTTATATAGTAGTATTTAGGATAAAGATATTTGCAGAGAATAAATTAAATTACAAATTCAAAAATAAATAGAGATAAAAGATAAATAGGAGCAAAAGATAAAGTAGTGTTTTGACTTTTGAACAGCTGCACTTCTTGAGACTTTTTCGACTGCTATTCTTCTTCTTTATCCAAAATATTTTCTCTGTGTTCCAAATTCAATTCAAACGTTGTCTTAACAATATCATCCAGTACAATGAGATACTTTTGACGGCTCAACATTTCCACAGTTGGTGAGCCAAGTCGTCATCAGTCATGTCAGATATTCTTTTGCCATCCCCCATAATGTCATGTAAAATATCGAGCAATAGCCTTCTGGTATTATGATCTTGCGAAACAACACAGAATGCAAATACGTTGAAATTGCATTTCACTAATGAGCAACCATAAACTTTTTTGGCTAAGGTGGTCTTTCCCAGTCCACCCATGCCAACAACTGAAACAATGTCAAGTGACATACTTTCCCGTGTAAGCATGCCAGTTATTTTTTCTACCTCATCCTCAAAACCCACGACTATTTCAATGACTTCGGAAGGTCTAGGTTGTTCAAAAAGTGTACTAATAAAATCAGTTGAGCAGGGGAGGCATCTTGCATTATGCACGGTGTTCTCTTTGATCTGCTTAAGCTCTGCCTTAACAACCTTAATTCTGTCCAAGATATCAGCAAGATAAGCCAGATGATACCATATGGGACGATCAAAAGAAAACCATGAAGTGATGCACGAGTTGATGACATATTCTGTTACATGCACTAAACGGACAAGATCTAACCATGTCTCATTCAGTTCATCTTGCAAGTCGAAGATATGATTGAAAAAAGGGCCAAGAGAAACCAATTCCTCCTCAATTTTGATAATCTTGTATTTCGCAAAAGGTGCATAATTCCGATCGCTGATCATCCTCTCTTTCAAGTTTATAAGATTTTGTATGAGAAAATCGAGGAATCGTGGAGAGATAACCATTGGGATATCGTATGCAACTGGATTTTGGAATTTACAGTAAATCAGTCTAATATTTGCATTGATCATTCCAATTTTCATCATAAAGTCACCTACAAACGCCTTTTTTTCTCCATCCATGTCATCAAAAGGGAGAAGGTTGTACATAGTCTCCCAGAAATGAATATCAATTTGGCTGCACATTAATTCCACTGGATTCTCATCAGGAGGATCGTTGAGAAATGTCAAAAGAAAAACAATATCGTCTCGAAGGATTTGAAAATCATCCTTTAAAGGAGTCATCGGATCCTCAAAAAAAAGGTCGACGAAGCTCAAAACTGTTTGTCTGAACATACGAGAATCACATCGTCGCACATATATGGCCGTAAGGGTTCCAAAGTACAATCTAGCAACATCAGGCGTGGAAGGTTTGATCTTTTGCAGCATATGATAAAGCATAGAATTTGTTTCATATGCAGTTTTATCATTAGCGTCTTTTGCCCAATAAAGAAATATAAGGCATGCCGCGTCATTAGCAAAGGCTTGAACAAACATGTCGAATTCTCCCAACACTTTACTATTTTCTGTGCAATCCATAGTGAGTTCTAAGTAATTCCACAGAAAAAACAGCTTCTCTTTGAAGGTTTCGATTTGCTTCTTGAATGGAACAATTTCAGCAGACTTGTAGGTGACAAGATCATTTAGATTTTCCAGTATGGAATTCAGAAAGATAAAGATCTTATAACTCATTAAAGGCTTGCATCGAAATGACCAATAAAACAAACCTTCAAAATGTCTTTTGCTCTGTTGAATTTTACCTTCCAATTCAAAGATTGCTGAATGGAAATCTTGGATCGACATGTCGACTAGTCCCCATGACTCAGCGGGGCGTTCGAGGAGAAGAGATAATGATGATCCTTTGTGTTCTTTCAGCCATATCACTCTAAGAGGATGAAGGATCATAGCTCTTAATCTTTCTATGCTTTCTTCATCAATAGTATGATCCCATGTTTCAAAGCAGCAGCAAAACGCTTTCATGAATCTGATGTCCATTTTGAGCAGTTGGAGTTGGCCCAGCATTTGATCATCAAATGGGGCATACAACTCAATCATTGAGAGCTCTTCATAAATCAATTGAAAGTATCTGATAGTCACTTTATCTTCATCCATTCTAATCCAAAAGTGAATCAAATCACTTAGCAATCTCGATCAGCTAGCTACTAGACTTCGATCAGTGTACGTTGATGATCGATGATATTCTCTGGGATAATGTGGTAGTTGTTGGGACAAGTTTTAAGCTGAAAATCAACAAAAAGGTTAGTAAACAAATTAATGCTACAACTGTGTTGTGGATTTTGAACAAGACATCAAACAAGAGGTTCCTATTCAATACATTTTTACTAAAAACAGTTGGAATTGAACATTAGTACACAGGTGAACTCTATTGGACCGAAAGAATAAACTGTTATCTGAATTTGCAGATATCAAGAACACAAGAGCGAGCATGTAGAAAATCTAGGCCCTAACCCATATAAGAGGAGGGGCCTCATCCTCAAAACCTAGGTTGTGAGGTGAGGGAAGTCCATATCTTAATATGGTGGGTTACACAATCACAAATTCCTAATGTGGGATACTTTAACAGAGCATATCAGAAAATATAGAATTATCTTAAAAGCAAAGGGTCAAAATGTCTACGTACTGGATTTGAATGTTGATGTACTTTGAAGCTCTCTTTTCACCTTCATTTCAGATCAGATCATCGACATTGACGGTTAGCTAGAAACTGTTGCGTTGCTTTTATGGACTGTTTCCGGTATAGAGATTCTCAATGATAGATGAAGACACACTATATTATCTCAATAATGCAGTGTACTGAGTAGTTGTTGGGGGCAATGGTGGATTGAGCTGAAAGTTAACAGACAAAATGTTATATGTTAACATTTGCTATAGTTGTTTGTAGGTCCTCTTTAACTACAGCTAGCTGTAAATCTTGACAATGAAATTTAGCTCAATTATTATTTCAACATACAATTATATTATATATTTAAAGCCATCATTCCAACTTTATTGAAAAACATCTACATCCTCCGGTCTTGTATTTATTTTGCTGCGGATTTTAACGCAAATTATTTCAACAAACGAATGTGCACTTTATGCTTTATTGGAATTGACCGACTTTTGTTTAGACAATTTTGTCATTGCAACAAAAGGTAAATTTGGTGCAGCCTGCTGAAGAAAAAAAGAAAAAAAAAGATTTCCTGGTTAGACATTTATAGGGGATTTCGTACACTAATAATACTTATTTTGGTATGATTACAATATGTACAAGCCTCATCATACTAATCCTTGACAGAATAATAAAAGATGAGAAGGCAGAGTAAATGCTGCCCAAAAGTATATATGCAAATCTCCTCACAAATACAAATGCCAACCCGGATCAATAATGATGTCTTTTGACTAATCCGGAGTTCGGCCCTGCAAAGTCCGACAGTTACTTAGGGTAAGGCCTGGCCAAGAGCTCTTTCAACATGGCTGGCACCTCAGAAGATCAATAATGATGTCTTTGATCATGAGTATCATCTCGTGCTTTTGCATAAATTTTTCGTGCTCTTTTTATTTTGGGACCTGGTCAGCAAAGGAAAATTCGCATTTCAAGTTTTGGGTTTCGATTCATCTTTATTCACAAAGCACCTGAAAAAACAAAGGGTGCAAAAGCAAATCAGTCAGGAAAGTATAGTATAGTATAGTATGTAGCATTTAAAGGTGAGAATGGAATTAATACAAAATTACAAAATGCAAAACGTGTAGAATTTAATTAGGGGAAAAGAGACAACTTTTTTTTTATTCAAGTGTATATCTCACTCTTCACTCTGAGATCCTTTTTAAATCAGCAAGCAAAAAAGAGAATAGAGTGCTACCAAGCTTCTCACCCTTTGCACAAGATCTCAGTACGTTGTTGAGAATTTCTAACCACCAACAGCCTTTATTCAAGATGATCGAGTGATGAAGCAAAAGTTGCTCAGATGCATATATATAATATTCTTCAACTGTTTTGCATTAACAAAATCACAACTCTCAAATGAACTGCGCTCACCAGTACTCTCATCACCACTTCCCATGCTTGCGACTAGCACGTAAACACTGCAAAATATAAAAAGAAGAAGAGAAATGAGCTGCGAAAAATGGAAAGAGGTTTCAGATCATCATTACTAATCACAGAAATGATTACCATTTCCAGTACCCTGGAACTAATGGAATTTCCCAGAAACCTTAAATTTGAACTACAAGTGAGGATAAATGCTAGAGCGGTTTTACTTGTGAATCACAGAAATCCATGACTAGATAGGCCATTGAACAAGGTTATCACAATATATGACGGCAAAAGTATTACGATCTATGCTGCAACAAGAAGTCGTTCCTTCACGAACGATTGGTACCGAGCGTACACTCTAAGACTAAGTTAGCTGCTAGAATGATAATTGAAGCTGTTAACATTGCACATTCCATAAGAAGTTGCAAATTCACCACCTCAAAGGAAGAAATTGAGAAATGGGGGAAATCTCTTAGATCTTTTGAGCTGTTAGGTATGAATGTTGGGATTTTGGTGATCGTCTACGTTGGCTCTTAAGTCTTGCCTTTGATTCTGAAGAAGGCATTGAGGTGAAGAAGTATTGGGAGGTTAAATCAAAAAGGGCTCAAATAGAAGACGAGATTGAAGATGTTGAAAAAAAGATCGCGGAACTGAAAGAAGCATCTAAGAAGTATTGGGAGGTTAAATAAAAAGAGCTCAAATAGAAGACGAGATTGAAGATGTTGAAAAAAAGCACGCGGAACTGAAAGAAGCGTCTAAGAAGCATGGTGCTGAGGTCGACATATTGAAACCAAAGGCAGAGAGCTACGAGGTAATGTTCCAAGAAGAGGCGAATGCTCCTTGGTAATTCATGATGTGTGAATTGAGATAGGATAACATTATCAACCTCCAAGTAGAACGTTTAATTATTTAATTTGGCAAACTTGAATATTATATGAGATGTTTATTCTGTTGGATTTGAAATAATTCTGCAAGTTGGCATATACACAACTAGGGCTCGTAAGTTGTCAAAAGAAATTGCAGCAGTTTTTACCTGTGAAGTATAACATTCTTTCTCGGTGAACTAATTCTGAAGCAAAATCTCATGTCTGATTGCTCAGCATCAACTTTTATTGTTGTTGTCAACAAGTTCACCGTGTGATCTCGTCATGAACTCCACCATGATAATAGGACGAAAGACATCGACTGCGTCTCCCAGAACAAAGCTCAGAAGTATTTCTCTGACTAGAATTTTGAACAACAGATCCCTAGAATTTAAGAAGGAACATGAATTAAAGTTCAATGTTAGAAGCCACATATGTTGAGGACTTACACATCTGAGCAAATGTAATTTACCGTGTCATGTTGGAAATCAATCAATATAATCCAGACAGCTACTCACATGTGGATTTCTGCCTTGTTTAACGTTTCTTGACTGTCAAGAACGAAAATCTTCTATTCCAGTCACCTCTCAAGTCACCTCTCAGTTTCTGCAGAACTCGAGGTGTTCGTATCCTGCTGTATATGATGTATGTATCCTGGTGTATATGACATATGTTGAATTATCATAACCCAAGGTTCTCGAGAACATTTTCACTGCTTTTACGTTGTTTCTCATCTCTGCTTTCATCAAAATCTATCGTCCTCTCCGCTATCAACAGAGAGGTCTTCATCTGGAGCCATTTTAGTTTCACTCGAGGTTTTATGGGCCGATTCTGGTGATGCTATTCAGCGGTAACTCCTCGTCAATCTAACCTTTTAAGTTGTTGAAGTCCTCGTCATTGGCCTTGGAGCTTGCGGGGCTGCGGCTGCTTCCTCAAATCCACCTAGTCGTTTGGATAACATTGATAAAAATTCAAAGCCTCAGAACAGCTACAAAGTTCACTACCGCTTCGAAATACAAGAAGTCATGCAAAACTATAGCAAATTGACAATTTAAGCTATTTGCGATATGATATTTGTTATTTTCCGTTTTGAGTGAGAGATATATGACAATTTGTTATGAGGTCAATCTTTCACCTTTAAACGATTGAAACTTCAACTTCGGTCCCCAGTTCCATCAGTTCATCCTGGATCTGAAAAGCCGAACTCTCAAATACTTCTGCTGACTTTCCAAGGACAATCCTCTTCAAGGTTGAAATCTCTCCAAAACAGGGCGGCAACTCTTTCAATTTTGGGCATTTAATCACAAGTTGCTCCAAGCAAGGCAAGGATTCAGTGGAGGCTTTCCATTCCACCAATTCAAAATCATTCAATTCAAAGAATTTCAGGTTGTGGAATGCCAATTCTTCCATCTCCAATTTTGTCTCCTGGATGGAAACCCATCGTAGCTTCAAAACCTCAAGACAATGCAGTTCCGCAATTGCTGATATATCCGTCCACAATAGCTCAAACCACTCTAAAGTTAGTTTCATGAGAGTTGGAGGAAAGTGAATCAAGTGTTGTCTTTTCCCTTCGAACGGCATGGTTAGCTTCAGCGACTCAAGTTTCCTATGAAAGTCCAACATTTCTACTGATTCTTTGTCATTACTAGGAGACTTTTCCAAAAAACAGCTCAGTTTCCGAACCACCGGCAACCTTTGCAGAAGCCTTTGCACATCTTTTCCAGTAGATAAAAATGGTTTTGAAAAGTGTACCACCTTATCCAATTTAGGATATGCCTCATGCTCATGGCCGTCTGAAAATTGAAGGATACAATTTTTGACTTGCACATGCCTAAGATTTTTCATTCTCCAAAATGTTGCCGGCAAACGTATGGAAGCACCGTATGCGCAATCCAACACTAAAGATCCTAAATTCCAGATATTGCATATCGATTGTGGAATAGAATTCGGTCCCCCCAATCCGAGCCCGGACTTCGAAAAATAAGCATGTATATGTCTCAGATGTACCAGAGAGCTAAGTTTTTTTGTATCAAATTCTTGAAACTGATCGAAATACAACACTTGAACAAGTCTAAGCTCCATTAAAGAGAATTCCCGTTCACAAAAACTGAGTAGAGATGATGCAAGTCCATGGTTCAACCGGATGGAAACACAATAGTATTCGATTATTGAATGGTCAGAGGAACCAGATGATGCAAGCCTGTGGTTCAGCTGGAAAAAGTTCCCCTCTCGACATTTCATTCGACATAAATCATATATTAGATCATGAACACGAAATTCTTTTATCCCATCATTGGAACTTCTCGCACTAACAATGATAAGGCTTCTGTCAACTAGGTCGTGAAAGTAGTCTTTTGCCACATCTTCTAAGCTTTTTGTCTTTGATTCCTGTATGAATCCTTCGGCAATCCATAGTAGTATCACCTTTTTTACCCTAATCAACCTATCCTCCGGGAATGCTGCAAGATAGAGAAGGCAAGACTTCAAAATCTCTGGTAAATGCTTGTAACTAAGTTCCAAGATTTTCATACATCCCTCGTCAGAAAGGTAGGAAACTACATTTTCTGCAACTTCACTCCACCATCGCAGGCTTTTTTCGGTCCTAGCAAGGAGACCTGCAATTACAGCAACAGCTAGAGGGAGGCCTTTGCAGTTTTTGGCAGTGAGCTTGCCAATCTCATAAAGATATGGCGGTGAAATTCCATTATGGAAAACCTTTTTTTGCAGTAACTCCCAACTTTCTACCTCAGACAGAAAACGTAGTTGATACGGGCTATAACTAATTTTGCATATGTCAGCAACTTCATGGGATCGGGTTGTGAACATAACTCTACTTCCAATTTTGTCATTAGGAAATGATTTTTTTACTTCATTCCATGCACTTACGTCCCATATATCATCAAGTACAATAAGGTACTTTTGACGGCTCAAACGCTTCCACAATTGATGAGCCAAGTCATCTTTAGTCATCTCAGAGAGTCCTTCGTCACGCCCATTAATATCATATAAAATGTCAAATAATAGCCTTCTAGTATTGTAATCATGCGAGATAGAACAAAAGGCAAATACATTGAAACTACATTTCACTGATGAGGAACCATAAACCTTTCTAGCTATAGTCGTTTTGCCCAATCCACCCATACCAACAATTGAAACAATGTCAAGTGACATACTTCCCCGTGTAAGCATGCCAATTATTTTTTCTGCCTCATCCTCGAAACCCACGATTATTTCATTGATTTGTGAAGGTCTAGCTTGTTCCGAGGGTGTACTAATGATACTAGCTGAATGAGGGAGGCTCCTTGCATTATATAGGGTGTTATCTTTGATCTTTTCAAGTTTTGTCTTAACAACTTTGATTCTATCAATAACATCAGAAAGGTTACCCATATGATACCAGATTGGATGATCAAATGCAAACCACGAACAAATGCACGAGCTGATGACATGTTCAGTTAAATGTACTAAATTGACAACTTCTGACCATGTCTCGTTCAATTCATTTTGAAAGTCAAAGACATAATTGAAAAAAGGACGAAGAGAAACCAATTCCTCCTCAATTTTTATGACCTTGTATTTCGCAAAAGGTACATATTTCCGGTCACAAACCATCCTCTCCTTCAAGTTTCTAAGATTTTGTATGATAAAATCAAGAAATAATGGAGAAATAAGCTTCGGAAAACTAAACAACGAAGAATCTAGGAATTCACCGTAAAGCTGCCTTATCTTCGCATTGACAATTCCAATTTTCACAACAAAATCACTTAGAAGCATCTTTTTCTTGACAAAATCCCCTTCCGTATCATCAAATGGAAGAAAGCCATACACATCCTCCCAGAAAAGATCATCAAAATCGCTGAAAATTAATTCCCCTGAATTCTTATTAGGTGGATCATTAAGACATGTTAACAGAAAAATGACCTCATCATGAAGATTCTG
The DNA here is from genome assembly GCA_024500145.1 of Gentiana dahurica var. dahurica. Classification (NCBI taxonomy): domain Eukaryota; kingdom Viridiplantae; phylum Streptophyta; class Magnoliopsida; order Gentianales; family Gentianaceae; genus Gentiana; species Gentiana dahurica. The sequence goes on along the minus strand of CM044897.1, from coordinate 93,907,026 downwards.
AAAATCATCATTGAAAGGAGTCACTAGATGATTCTCAATGAAAAAGTCAACAAAGATCGATGCAGTTTGTCCAAATAGTAAAGAATCACTTTGCTGCAAATATATGGCCTTAAGAGTTTCAAAATACAATCTAGCGACATCGGGCGTGACAGGATTGATCTTGTGCAACATTTGAGAAAGCATAGGGCTAACCTCAGATGCAAATTTTCCGTTAGTGTCTTTTGCCCAATAAAGAAATGTTAGGTATGCTGCATCACTAGCAAAGGCTAGAACAAACATTCTGAATCTTCCCAACTCCTTACTATCTATGCCGTTAGTGGTCAGTATCAAAAAATTCTTAAGAAATAATAGCTTCTCCTCCAAGGTTCCAATTTGTTTCTTGAATGGGACAGTTTCACCAGCTTTGTGGGTAACAAGATCACTTAGAATGTCAGGGATAGAATCCAAAAGCTTCACAATCTTATCACTTGTTGAAGGCTTTAATTGAAATGACAAATGAAACAAATTTATGCACCATGCTTCTATTTCTATCTTTGACGCCTGAATTTTTCCTTCTAATTCAAATGCCAATGGATGCCAATCTGTGATGTCTCCTGTACGTATTGCAGCAGGAAATCGGTTTTCTGCTACTTCTTTTTGTCTACGTATCGCATGGAATCGAGCAGCAAGAAGTCCTTTTTCTGCTTCGTCTTTTTGCCATATCCCTTGTAGAGAAGGGATCACAGAGCTCAATCTTGCTCTGATTTCTTCATCAGTATCATCCCATGTTACAAACCATAAAAGGAACACCCTCAGGAATTTAAGCTCCATCATATATAAGTGCAGTTGACTCCTTACCAGATCAGCCCACTTGACATGCTTCTCAATTAAATAGAGCTCTCTTGCAACAGATACAAAATACATGTAATCCATTTTCTCTGCTTCCAAACTGATACAAGAATCTGAATATGTACCGTAGTGAAGCTGTCGGATCTTAGCATTTGCTATCTGAATCTGGGTCATAAAATCACTTAGAAGCATCTTTTTATCAGAGAAAACCTCTTTCATCTCACCGATGGAAAGAAGGACATAAGAATGCTCACGGAAAAGAGCATAAACCTGGCTGCGGACCACATCTTCTTCTTCTGCTGCTGCGGTGTTCTGATTAGTGAGAGACGTGAAAAGAAGTATGAGCGGGTCTCGAAGAATCAGAAAGTCATCATCCAAGTGCTCAAAAAAGAAGTCAACCCAACTCGCAACAGTAGCCGAGAGAACGATAGAATCAGATGAAGCTTGCAAGTTTTCGGAAATTAGGATGATAACATCAAGTGCGTATGGTAACATATGAAAAAGGACAATGCTCATCTCAGTCGCAGTTTCTTCGTCTGCTTCTTTTGCCCAATACAAGAATGCTAAGCATGCTGCTTTGGTGGCAAAAGCCGCAGCAAATTTCTTGATCCGAAGGAGTATATTGCTATCTGTACAAGAATCAGGGTTCTTCAGCACTTCTTCCATAAATACTAGCTTGTCAAACAAGATATCGATTTGTTTTTTGAATGGAACAATTTTGGCTGCTCTGTAGTAGGAAAATCTGTCCATAATATAACGGAAAAAGGAAAAAATATTCCAGATTTCAATAGATTCTGAAATCTTGGGTTGCATCGAGGAGGAACACACCAAATAATATTCACACCATAGCTCAACATGTAGCTTGCTCTTTTGAATTAATCCTTCAAGTGCAAAAGCCAGTGAAATGAAAGCTTGGGCGTCTACTGGCCATGTATCAATCAGGCGATTTTGAATCAGTCCATTGCTTGTTTCTGGCCAAAGCAATCTAAAAGCAGTGATGGTAGATCTCAATCTAATTCTACTTTGTTCATCCCATTCCCATGATTCAAGGCACGAGCAAAACAGGGACAGGAATCTCGAGTCCATTTCGAGCTGCTGGAGTTGGGTCAGCACTTGTTGATCATCAACAGCCCACGCTGCACGTCGTCTAATCATTGACAGCTTTTCCGAAATCAATTGGAAGCATTCTTGACTCATTTTCTGTTCCGATCAAGGGAACCACAGTTAACAACCAGGCAGACAGATAGATAGATGGATGGATCGATCTCAATTTCAGTTATGTTGTTGATATTTTATGGTGGTTTAGGGATAGAAACTGCTCCACTCTCTCATTTGTTTCAACCAGAAAAAGAACTGTTCATTGAGCAACTCAAATTCTGTGGACATTATAGAAGGTGAGGTATAGAAGGGGAAAAAGATCCCCGACGGTACAGGCCCCAGCTGTGTCGAGCTGTACATCCGAAATAACGTTGTTTCGGGTCGAAGCGATACCGTTTTGATTATGTTTTTTTTTATTTTATTTTTTAGATCGGAACCAAACGACGTCGTTTCGGGTCGATATAGTGTCGTTTTGATGCACAGCCGGACGAGCTGTGCAATGTGTACCGACGGGGATCGGGTCCGTATAGAAGGCTACCATTTACTACTTGTCCAAATTGGCAACTGTTCATTGAGCAACTCAAAATCTGTGGGCATTATTAGCAAATGCTGCTACTACACTAACACCGACACAATATAAGTTACAATCTGATGCGGCAATAAGACCACTAACTTATGACGTGACATGTTTTTTTTTTCTTTTTTGAGGGGTAATGACGTGACGTGACATGTTGATCGCACCATAATTAGTATAAATACACTCTTATCTATTCCGAATTATGCTCAATTGATAAATGACAGTCAGATTATTGTATGAAAGGTGTGTCAATTGCCTAGTGTCGGTTCCTTGATCGTTAATTCTGCATCTTTGTATTTTATCACGAAATTTGATACTGTTTTGTCTTGTTTATGTGATTTTCAGGAGTACCATATTATGGAGCCAAAGTGAAGCGAATCTGCATCGTAGAAAAGACATTGGGCCGAAGTCAAGAAAGTATATATGAAATCTGCTAGGCCAGAAAGAAGAGAAAAAGGCCCGAGGCCGCAGAAACCCTAGAAGCAGCCGCGGAAACTTGAGCAATACGAAATCAGAGGAGCCGTATTTTGTATTAAGTCGGTTAAGGTTAGATCAACTAGGTCAACTACAGCCCTATATAAATCCTGTACGAATTCATTATATGCATGCACACTTTGATACACACTTTTTATTACTTCAAATTATTAGATTTACGAAATAAAGAGTTCGTGATTTTTGTTTGAGTTCGTTTGCTTGGTTATCTTCTCCAATCCATCAACTAACTTGAGTTTATCAAGCTAGATCCGCAATTGATAAATGTATGAAGCCTTGAACGTTCCTTCGTATTTTAATCATGGTAGATTAGGCTAGATTAACGTGTTGTAATTAATCTGCATGTCTAAACGAATCGTAATTAACTAGAATGACCAGAACAGAACGATGTAGATTTCAGAATTAGGAACCACCGTTACCGCGGCGGCGACGGTCTATATCGTAGCCGCAGGACACCTTTTAGGTCACCCTAATCTGAAGATTCAGCGTTAGCTACGTTGATCGACAGGTTTAATTAGCGATTATTTAGATCTGTCCAATCTGGTATTCGTACATCGTAAATTAACATGAAGGACGATAAAATGAAGTGTTAGTTAGGACATAGTCTAGATCAATCCCTAAGAACGTGATAGTCAATCCACGATAGCTACTTATTGAGGTTCTTGCTCTTGAGCCGGCACTTTCTAAAACTTATTGGGTGTGAGTTAATACAACCAATGAAGGAGGTTAACTGCACATAGACGTCTACTGTCCTTTCAATGGAAGTAGATAAGATTAGGAGATTGCACCTGTAGCTTACAACCGAATTAGAACACGTTCTGGTTAAACTAGGAAATTACGAGGAAAAGTAGACACAATGATTAATTACACCAAGTTAGGAGGTCGGTGAGGAGGGATACACCAATTACTTTTCTGTTCTTATGTTGGTCTAAGGACCACTATTTGTCTTCTTGGTTAGATTTAAGAATTATTATATGTGTTGCATCATCTCTGTAGGATCGACTTTGACTCGCCTCTACTATGCTACGATTGACCTAGTACTATTGCTAGTATTTCATGAGTATTGGTGGCTTACACGCGGATCACATGTATTTTCAAAGAGTCTCTATTTCCATATCATAAAGTATCTCAGTGTCACATCAAATTATGATATTTGTTTTGTCAAAATGATTGAGGCAACATTATTATTCTATCCAAATGTTGTGGACACCATTGTACTAAGTTGTTTTCAGACAACTCAATTAAAGCCTAATGGTCCAACCCTTTATATCACAACCATGAAACTAATGGCTCTTACTACTTACAATGGGCTCAGTCCATTTGTACGTTCAATTGTTTTTTACCTGGACGTGGAAAAATGGGGTACCTCACTGGTGTTGTGAAGACCCTCTAAACAACCAGTACTGAAGCATATTATACTTGGGAGACAGAGAATGCAACTATTATGTCTTGGTAGTTCAACTGAGCAGATCTATATGTTCTATGATATTTCCTACAACTAAAGATATATGAGAAGAAGCAATATACTCTAACCAAGGAAACTTTGCTCGGGCTTTTGGAGTGAGATCAAGCCTGAAAGAAATAAAGCAAGGCATCTTGGATATCACCAAATACTTCAACACTCACCGTGGAAAGAATATGATCAACTGACATTCATTAAGTGGGAATGCACTAAGATGTTGGGAAGTTCCAAAAACTAGTTGAAAATGAAAAAGTTTTTGACTTCTTAAGTGATTTGAATCCAGTCTATGATGCTTTTAGGGTGATATACGTAAATCGTAATTCGGCCCACGGATTCTTATTCGGGTCCATCCGACCCCCTACAGTGGATTAAGCCACCGGCCACCACAATCCGTGAACTCGCAAGGCATCGGCCCCGCTCAAAGCCTTTAGTCCTATGCGATGCTATCAGACTAGGGGCCGGCCCGTGAACCCTAGGTCATTGGATCCACCAGAGACCAGAGCCACCAATACAAAGATAAGACAAGCTAAGACCTCCAAGCCACGAGGCCCTCAGGCCGCTAGGTTTTCAGATCGCCAAAGGCTCTTAGCCCGCAAGGTTCTCCAGGCAGGCCGCCAGACCCTCCAGGACGTAGACTGCCAGCTCTCTCCAGCTGGCATACTCCTGACCTCTATAAATAACACCATCACCTCCATTACAAATGATGAGGAGTCTTCACTTTCCAAAACTACGCATGGCTTGATCCTTGACAAAAGGTACGTAGGCAGCCTCTTCAGGCTCAGTGATGAGAGACAAATTGTCGCTCATTATTATGACATTTTACCCCACTTATGATACCACTTTGAGCATTATTGTACCAATTCAAGTCATTAATTGCTTAGTTTCATCCAAATGTGTAGATAGAAATTATTATATAAAATATCATATTTTGATAGATTTTGTACCGGTTTAGTAACCGGAGCGTCGTGTCGGGTTTACGCTTGGTATTCTGGTGATTTATTGCAGGATTATAGGTTAACCAAGACGCTGAGTGAAAACACGTGTTGATCCTAGACACGTCTTTTGAGGGCTAGAAGAGTGTGCCGGAAGCTATCGAGTTCAAACGGATCAATTGTCCTTAGTGCTTCTACCATAGCCTATCTTCAACGGACTTTTGACCCCACTTTGAGAAATTTTCTGGAGAAGACTTCTACATGAGAGTTGTATATCAACAAACGAGCTTTCCAAATCACTTTGAATCACATCAATCGAAGGTCTACAATTCAAGTTATGTCTATTTTACTGAGATGCTGTGATGACCAGCGCAGACCGGATCTTTTAGCGGCGTACGCCGAATGTCACAGAAAGCTGTCAGAGTTAGTTATTCCGGCACGCCAAAATGCCACAGAAGCATTTTTCAACATAAAAACTTTATCAGGATCGAATTTTACAATCCCTAACCCCCATCTTCTTCCCCCACACTACAACAAAAAAAGCCTTTCGCGGCATGCAAAACTGCTATTGGCGGCACACATCACATGCTGCAAAGTTCAAAGCCGCTAAAAGTATAAAGTATCTGCGACACACAGTTGCACGCCGCTAACTCTGTTGTTGGCAGCTTGCGATGCGCGCTGCCAATGATATTATTAGTAGCTTCTGATGCACGCCGCCAATTCCATTATTAGAAGCTTGCGTTGCATGCCGCGAAAAAGATAAATAAATTAAATACAACATGCTTATGCACACCGCGAAAGTGCTCGATGTATTAACAATGACGCATGTAAGTACGCCGTTGATATGTTTTTCATTATAAAAAAAATCAATTACCCGAAACATGAACAAATGCTCACCCGTATACAACTATAACCATTTACATAATTCATTAACCAATATGCAAAATATATTTTCAATAATACAGAACTCAATATCAAGCCAGGAAATTCAACAACACAGAGAAATACAAAATCCAACACATTTGAATAAGAACTGAAACAATCCATCTTCTTCTTCTTCCCTTGAAGACACCAAATCGCCCCAAGGGGTTGCTCTAGCCTAATTTTATCACTAAAATTAGCTGTTAGTTTCATTGCAACCATTAAGGATTGGATTCTTGGTTTAATTTCTTCTACTTTTGCTTGGAGGTAGATACATACACACTTGTGTATCAACTCCATTGATGGTTTTGGAAGCTTGAATGAAGAACATCAATTTCGAGCTCTTAGCTTTCGATTGGTAAATCTTAATCTTTACTTTGATTTAAGTGTTCTTATAACTATGAATGTTAATTTTGACATGTTAATGTTTATAATTATGAGTGGCTAGTTCACCACTAGCCAAGAATATGTATTTGTGATAGTTGTTATCTCTATTATGTTTATTGGGAATGTTATTTCATATATTTCATAGCTTTAAAAGTTGTTGTTATCTTTTCCTATTTGCACCGTATTGCTTGTTGGTGTTGGATTGATCACCTAGAACTAGCACACAGGAGATATTAAGTGTGGGAGAAGGAATAGAAGAACCGGAAGGTAAAATTGACCTTAATTGGAATTCGATTTCTTATCCGGGGGTTTTTGACATTGTCATTGCATTCAAGATCTTAATCAAGTTGAATCATTAGGTCTATGGTTCTTAGACCAAGGAGGAGACATAGAGTAGTTTCATTCACTTGTATGAGGGGAAACTACTAGCTTAGGAGTGCACAACACACACTTGAACGCCATTGGAAGGTTGGTGGGTAGTTCATTCCCATGATGCTAATAGAGGTTTGCTTGATCAATACATTATCTTGGCTAGGCTTTTTATCATTTTATCACCCTTTGTAGTAGTAGATTTTTAGATACATTTACCTTCTTGTATTAGTGCGACTTAGATCAAGATAATAATAGCTTTTCGGTGTTCAACCTCACAATCCTCATGGATACGACCTTGACCACTTACTAGACTACAATTGACCTGGTACACTGCCGGTAAAATTGGACACCTAGAAAGTACCGATCACTCAGCTCATAATCATAAAACACAAAACACTCCCTTCATTCTTGCTCTTAAAGATCTTCATCTTGTTCTTGAGCGCCGCCGCGCAACCACCAGAGAAATCACTCATCTTAGCCAGATATCCACCGTTAAATCCACTCAATCTTGTTGATGACTTTTTCGGCATCATCAGTTGGCTCCGTTACCGGGAAATTGACATTTTCCACATCTTTTCCGGTCAAATTTAATATTTACAGAGGCGTTTTTCCAGCTCCGGCGGACCCGAACCGCCCTTTTCTGGTTTTCCGGTTGAACCTTCAACGGGATCTTTATTCAGTTCGTCCGGATTTCCAGATCTTCAAGCTTTCAACAAGATCTATTTCCAGATTTTCAAATCTTCAACAAGATCTACATCTAGATCTCCGAGTTTCAACAAGATCTCCAAGATCATCATCTAGATCTACAAGATCTTTCTCCAAATCCACAAGATTTTTCTCCAAATCTACAAGATCCTTATCAAGATCTCCAAGATCTTCATCCATTAGTAAGATCTCCACCTATTTTTGGTTTTCCAGCGGACTGAAACCGCCCATTATCAGTTTTCCGACCGGCATTCATCAACATCAACACACACCTGGGCTACTCTTCAAGTTTTCATTGAGATAACGCATATAAAGGAGCAAAACACGCAATCCGTAGAGTTTGCGTTTGATTTATCACCACTTTCTATGAATTCTTGGATTTTCCGGTGTCATTCTCGTCGGGACCGCCATCGGCTCGCCGGAAACACAATCAACCACTTTGTCAGGGCTGTCAGAGCCGTACTCAACCACGAGTTGTTTTTTAGCGCTAAAGCAATTCAGATAGTACGATATGGTCGGTAGCAAGGATAGATTCTTGGTCCCCACATTCCTGCTAATAAGGCCGACCAGAATGGAGCCGACTAGAGCCAGGCCGCTAGATATGAGGCCGTCAGAAATGAGCTCTTAAGTGTTGAAATAGTGTCCTAAACCCAATCGGGTTGGACGGGATCCGACCGGGTCGGATCATTTCTACTATTTCTTTATGTTTATACATATGACAAATGACTTTAATGTTATTATATATTCTGTTTATCTATATGAACCAATTTGTGATTGTATATATGATAACGTCCCTAATGTCAAACTGTGAGAGAGAAATCATAATAGTGGTTATGGTTGATGAGATCTCGACTCACTTTAAAAGGTTTGATACTTAAATGTCTCTAGTCTTATGTGCTATTAAACAGCACATTAATAGTACGATTAGACTAGCACGTATTGAATGTCTTCTATCTTATTGAAGGTAGAGATAGATCTCGTCTATCAAAGTGTTGAGACACTTGGACTGTACGTGGACGTGTATTAGAGAATGCATACGTTAGACTGACCCACTTATTTTATTAAGTGTCGCACTATGTGGCGGTTGTGTAATTATCTTAAGACCGGAGTCTTCATGACATCAAGGTGTGGATTGTCATACTTTGACACTATGGAGGTTTCCCCTAGCCATGGGGCGATCATGCGGTAGTGATTGGGTGTGATACTGAAGCATGCGTATGATTCATGTTGCTTGTCTGGAAATCGCGTATCCTATAATTAGAAGTAAATATCCGAAAGGGCCTTCTTATAAGGAATGTCTTACTCTCGTGAATCTTTGCAAAGTGGAAGTAAATGAGTTACTTCGAGAGAGCATGACATCTAGAATATAAGATATGGTCATTGATGTTTAACAATCGACGTATGGCCGTATGGATATTGTAACAGCGATAGGATTCTATTTACACTGTAATCGTTTCACATGAAAGGTAGTAGTCATTGCATTTGACTCCTCCGATGATTGGGGGTCGTGGACGTTTTGCTAGACGCTATCCATGATCGTTAGGTATGAAAAGCATTTTCGTAATTGCATTTTGTGCCTACGGCCAACATATTCGGAAGTCTATCGGGTCACACACATAAGAACATCTAGCCGGATTAAAATGCGATTATAGTGATAACCAATTAAGGAAAGTTTATCACGACTATAAAGTGTTATAGTGATAAATTAATATAGTGGTATTTATTTATTATTAATAAATTAAATACAAGATATTAATTATGTTGATTAATTAAATGTACATAGTTGACGTATGAGTCGAATTTATTTGTGTATATTGATACACATGTATTTTTGCAAATTAATTAATCATAGCATTATATTAATTAAGAATATTCCGGTTGCCAATATATTGGCAATATGGGGCACCATTTTAAGTGTGTAAAATACACTTGGATTGTGCAATTTAATTAATGAGATTACCTATGTTAATATTAGATATTAATTGATTTATGAAAAATTGATTTATGGTAATAAGGTAAAGATAGTCAATATTAGATATTGACAATTTCTTGGAAATATTTAATATGAGATATTAAATTAAATGAGATAATTCAATCAAAGATACTTTCCATATTTTATTAGGAAAATGTTTTCTTTCTCCTCAATCTACTCGGAAGCTTCTCCCAATCAGATTGAGACTATATTGGGGCGCCGCCTTCATTATAAATAGGAGGTGGGTGATAAGTAGAGATTTCGCAATCCGGCTCGATCAAATACAATTTATAGAGACTCGAAACCTTAGGCAAAACTCACTTTCTAACCGGCAGTGGACCGGGTCGATCGCAGGTAGTACGTTCAGAGTCCGAGGTCGATTCCACAGGGAGATTGAATCGAATATCAAACTTGTGTTAAAATCAGAGGGCAAAGAGTATATGAACAAGACAAAAGATCGATGCTTTTACTATTTCACGGCATAAACAAGGATCTGAATCAAGACTTTTATCCAGAGTAAATTTCATCAAACTAATGATCTACACAATCAAAACCATATTGAGAGAAAACAAATCGAAATCAGGAACTCATAATAATGAAGATCAAAACATTGTAGATCAAGACTTTTGAATCTCAAATCAGCAAAAGATATCAACCTTTAATTCATACAATTATCCCAGGCACGAACTCCACCAAGCTATCGATCGAATATCGTATTCTACTCTATATACAAAAATCTAAACTTAGAAATTGAAATACGGAGCCTAGTCCAGAGCTCTAATCCGACTATTTAGATGTCAACCTGTCATAACAGCCGCCGAAGCGGCTGGGTTGAGCGCCTAAGACAGCCTCGAACTCAGTCCAGCCCAATAAAAATCAGAATATATTGTTTTCTTAGGTTTTAGATGCTCTTAAATAGGCAAAAATCGCGACTTTGACCTAGTTGGGCCGACCAACTCGGCCCATTTGACTTTTCTTCAGTAAATTAGCAATTACTTTCTGTGTAGAGCTCCGATTCGAACGATTCAAGATGAGTTGGAAAGCTCGTTCAATTACCTACAACTTCTATGAAGACGACTTGACCAGAAAATGCCCCCAAGATGGGTCAAAGTAAATATTAATGGATAGGTACGGTGAATACTGCTGTCGGGGCCAAATGAGCGTTTGCCCTCCTGGTGCACGCTCGTTTGCCCATAAATCTGATTCTTGATTAGTGTTTCTCCTTTCATGAACGAGCATCTAGCCTGCCATGAAAGCTAGTTTGTCTTGTATGAGCTTTCTTGATTCGGGCTGAACCCATCCCAACGCTAGTTTTGGGGTGATCTAGACGCTCGTCCGTCTAAAACTCTAACTTCCAGTATTTGATGCCAAATTTACGAACGCCCGTTTGAACCATCCAAACGCCATTTGGCCAGAGCTTGATTCAAACGCCAGTTTGGGTAGAGCAAACGCCAGTTTGCCTTGATTTCACTCCAAACTTGATTTTCCTTCAATTTTATGCTACGTTCATGCTTCGAATACGTTTCTCAATCCAAAACATCACCTTCCGGGTCCTCGAGTCACCTAAGTCCTGCAATAACATATACGAACAAACACCACGCGTAATTCTGCAAGACAAAAGTGTTCGGAAAAGAGTTAAATATCACTAAAAAGGCGGAATTTACTATCGATATGACAGTTTAACTCCCCGTGCGTATAACGCTCGATATTACTCTTAATTAGGTCTAGAACTACCCAAAACATGTCAATAAAATGATAAACGGGGGTAGATTCACATACAAAAGTGCAGTGAAGTTGACTCCCATCAACTACCCACACTTAGCCTTTGCTCGTCCTCGAGTAAACAGGTGTATTAAAAGAGACCAAGGGATCAACTTCACAAACGCGTATAAAAACACTCACATTGCCAAGGTAAAAGATAAGTAAAACAATGAATGCAAACATCTTGATTCAATCGTCATCAGACAAACGGAATGTGTATGTGTGAAAATTAGCTTCCAAGTCATAGACCAAATCACCGGTTCGGATTATAGACGCTTAGCTATCGCGACTACACTATAGCTCATTTTAATAACATCTCTACTAATCGGGACCAACCAAGGGTAAACACGGTCCAGTAGGACTTTATAAGGTTATAACGTTAGGCTCGGGACGGGGCTAATCGAAAGGAAATTTGGAACTGGAAAAGAGAAAGTACGAGTGAACCTAATCATCGAAACATCTCTCGTCATCAAAACTGTGTAAAACCACTAAACTCCTCCACAACGCACTGAGTAATATCAATAAACAACTCCCGACACTCCAACATCATATATATAATCATAACACTTCTTCTTCAACCTCAACTCTTATTCTTTCTATTTCCAACTTCTTCTTTTTCAATTCAACTCTTTTCATTTTTTTTAAATTTATTCAATTTATTTTGTTTTTTGTTTTTTCTTTTTTTTTTCTTTTTCAAGCCAAACCAACCTCATCAATAAATAACTCGAGCTCCTCCCCTTCATATGTATTAGCTCATATCACTAACTCCTCTTCGAGACACATACCTCTCAACACCCCACATTTGCGTCAGAAAGTGTGTCTAAAGTAACAACTAAGTATACTTATAGGGTAATCAAAGAAACGTGACCAATAATAAAGCTCAGGGTTAGGGATAATATAGGCTACGTAACCAAACGGCTAAATGTCGGATGGTGGTCAGACCATCCTATTCAAGGCTTAGAGGGGGTACGAGGGTATAATGTTGGGATTTTGGCTTTTAGCTCTGGTCGGATCAGAGAAGAGCCAGGACTGTCATCCTGTGTCTAACCAAGGTCAATCCTTTTATTTCGCCTCGAAGTTACAAAATGGGATCAGGCAGTCGGAGTGTGCTCAATTCTACCATAATCGTTCACTAGATCCTAAGGCCCATGAAATTGAAGCTAAACGTGCAAAAGAACTTCCGTTTATAAGATAAACCTAGCGTCTTGCTATAAGCATTTACTACTTCGCTAAGTCGTTTACCAAGAGAATGTGAAGTTTAAACATGCAAACGGACGTTAAAACCTTGGAAAATTTTAAAATTTGACTCGAAAACGGACACAGACTAAGTATATTACTGAACTGGCACATTTAAACATACAACTCAAAGCATGCTAAGTCTACTACCCCACACTTTGAATGAAACACTGTCTTTAGTGTGTGTATGAAAGAGAAAGAAGACTTAGCTTTAGACCCGGTAGAAAGGCGTGAACGAATCTCGTGACATCTTCTTATAAGCGCATCCCGTATACCTAAAGTCAAATAGACAGAAAACAACGCAAACACATGCACGGGAGGGGGTCCACGAGCCAAAAGTATGCAACAGATACACTGGGGATATAAAATAAAGAAGTCATGCCACATCAGTAGACTCGAAACACAAACAATCACTCAACATGGACCGCAATAGATGGAAAAATAACCATAAAGGTAAAAGAATAGAACATCTACGCATATCATATAAAGGCCACAGAGGGTCACATTAAAACATCCATGTCGAGTAGTGAAAGCATGTATCACAATCAAATACTCCTCACTATCATCGCGAATTCCTCTTAGACACACCTAAGCTTGCTTTATTCCAAAAAGTTCTCTCTTTTTTTTTTTTTAACGGCAGCCTTGGGTTTTCATTTTTTTACCCCTCAAAAAGTCATGGTAGCCGAAGGCCCTAAGCCCCAGTTCTAGCCGGACTTACAAGATATCAACCTCCGAAGAGGCTAAGTACCAAAGTCGTATTCAATCCGAATTTAGGACAATATCACTTCAGCATCCCGTGGCTCCTATCGAAATCTAAATAAAACAAGATGATAAAAACCTAGGCCCAAGTTCTAGGACAACTTACAAGATATCAACCTCCGAAGAGGCTAAGTACCAAAATTGCATTAAAACCTAGTCTAAGAAAATAATGTTTTCATTTTTTTTCCTTCTCTCTTGACCTAACACAATTTTTATATTGACTTTTAAACAATCTCCGGCAACGGCGCCAATTTGATAAGTAGAGATTTCGCAATCCGGCTCGATCAAATACAATTTATAGAGACTCGAAACCTTAGGCAAAACTCACTTTCTAACTGGCAGTGGACCGGGTCGATCTTAGGTAGTTCGTTCAGAGTCTGAGGTCGATTCCATAGGAAGATTGAATCGAATATAAAACTTGTGTTAAAATCAGAAGGCAAAGAGTATATGAACAAGACAAAAGATCGAAGCTTTTACTATTTCACGGCATAAACAAGGATCTGAATCAAGACTTTTAACCAGAGTAAATTTCATCAAACTAATGATCTACACAATCAAAACCATATTGGGAGAAAACAAATCGAAATCAGGAAACTCACAATAATGAAGATCAAAATATTGTAGATCAAGACTTTTGAATCCCAAATTAGCAAAAGATATCAACCTTTAATTCATACAATGATCCCAGGCATGAAATCCACCAAGCTATCGATCGAATATCGTATTCTACTATATAAACAAAAAACTAAACTAAGAAATCGAAATACGGAGCCTAGTCCAGAGCTCTAATCCAACTATTTAGATGTCAACCTGTCATAACAGCCGCTGAAGCAGCTAGGTTGAGCACCTAATCCGGCCTCGAATTCAGTCCAAGCCAATAAAAATCAGAATATATTGTTTTCTGAGGTTTAGATGCTCTTAAATAGGCAAAAATCGCGACTTTGACCTAGTTGGGCCAACCAACTCGGCCCATTTGACTTATTTTCAGTAAATTAGCAATAACTTTCTGTGTAGAGCTCAGATTTGAAGTATTCAAGATGCGTTGGAAATTTCGTTCAATTACCTACAACTTCTATGAAGACGACTTGACCAAAAAATGTCTCCAAGATGGGTCAAAGTAAAGATTAATGGAAAGGTACGGTGAATACTGCTGTCGGGGCCAAACGAGCGTTTGCTCTCCTGGTGCACGCTCGTTTGCCCATAAATCTGATTCTTGATTAGGGTTTCTCCTTCCATGAACGAGCGTCTAGTCTACCATGAATGCTAGTTTGTCTTGTATGAGCTTTCTTGATTCGGGCTAAGCCCATCCAAACGCTAGTTTGGGGGTGATCTGGACGCTCGTCCATCTAAAACTCTAACTTCCAGTATTTGATGCCAAATTTATGAACGCCCGTTTGAACCATCCTAATGCCAATTTGGCTAGAGCTTGATTCACACGCCAGTTTGGGTAGAGCAAATGCCAGTTTGCCTTGATTTCACTCCAAACTTGATTTTCCTTCACTTTTATGCTACGTTCATGCTTCGAATACGTTTCTCAATCTAAAACATCAACTTCCGGGTCCTCGAGTCACCTAAGTCCTGCAATAACATATACGAACAAACACCACGCGTAATTCCGCAAGACAAAAGTGCTCGGAAAATAGTTAAATATCACTAAAAAATCGGAGTTTACTATCGATATGACAGTTTTTAACTCCCCGTGCGTATAACGCTCGATATCACTCTTAATTAGGTCTGGAACTACCCAAAACATGTCAATAAAGTGATAAACGGGGGTAGATTCACATACAAAAGTGCAGTGAAGTTGACTCCCATCAGTGGGTGTCAAGCTCTTTTGTACATCACAATTTCAAGAGACTAATAGTTCTTGTAAAAAATAAGAGAGCTTCTTAGAGGGTTTTCTTAGAGAGAGAAAAGGTCGGTCTAGCAACCGAGTTTTTCTGGTAGCAATCCATGATGGGATTCCGGCAGGCTGTTCGTTTGGATCACCGGTAGAGGCCGAACACTTGGGCTGCTTCATACAGAAACTACAATCATAGACAAAGCGTCGATCCAATTGCATCAACCAAGGCATTCTCTTGTCTACTTCATTTATGCTTGTTGCTTAAACGAGGTCGATCTTGGAAAATAGGAAATAAAATTTTAAATTCCGCTCCGTTCCCGCGTTGATTTCCTAACAGTGGTATCAGGGCGAGCTTCGAGCTTAAGTATTAAGCATGTTAATTTGCACAGTTGATTTTATCGTTTAAATCACGTAATTAAAAGATGAAATATTTTTTATTCGTAAAACGATACACGAAAAAAAACTAGATCGGGTGGTGTTCGACCGACTGGCGGTGGCACCACCACCGTCCGGCGCTTGGTTGTCGGCGTCGGCTGCTCGGTGGGTCCGTTGTTTTGTTTTGTGTATTTGTGTTTCAATATGGTTCATAGTTGTGATTAGTAATTCCTCTTTTGTTTAGTTAATGTCATGTGGCTAACTAATGATTCAAATAGTTTGGAGCATTGAGATGCCACATGACACTATTTGGTTTATGGTCTATAATTATGGGCCTATGATAAACCTAGGCCTTTCTAAATTTTGTTTGGAATAGACCTAAACCCTTTTCAAAATATTTGATTTTGGAAAGGGCCCAGGTGGGTGCCTTTTGGTTTTGTAAACCAAAGGCATCCCTTCCGATTAGGAATCAAAAAGAAAGAAACAAAATGAGACTTAATTTTAATTTTGATTTATTTTTAGAATAGTTCTAATTAATTAAAATTAGAATTGTAATCGTTTAAAATTCACCCTTAATTTTATTTTGATTAAAATCATTTAATTAATTAAATGTTAATTAGTTAATTGATTGGATAAAATTAATTAATTGATTAAACGTTAATCGATTAATTAAGACGCAAGTTGGTAATTTTAGTATTTATCTTTTCATAAGATTTTATTGTATGGATTAGATATGTTAGATATAATATGATTATATGGACCCCGATTGATCATGGACTCGATAGATAGGACAGATATGATGATTTATTTTTCTGTTGGTGTAAAAATTGTCCTAGGCCGTTATGAAGAACTTGACCTAGTTTACTTTTTGCATTTATCTCATTCCCGTTAGCTCCCCCCTCCCTCTCCCTCCGTGGTGTGCGGCGGGTATATAAATTTATTAGATGGATTTTATGTAACAAGAATGGAGCAGAAGACGGAGGCCAAAGAAAGACGAATAAATATCTCATTGGAGATGGGGCATTAAAGATTCTATTGGCGGTTGCAGTTATCCTTAGATTATGACCCGCGGTTTCGTCAGTTTGTATTTGAAACCGCACATAGGAAAAGTCCATGATCATACCGGTTACTTTACGCATTTATTTATTTTGTTCTTGTATTTATTTTATATGATACGAAATATGCATGACTAGGCACGATCTAGATGAATGTGTAGGATGTACGTACATAGAGATAGATATATTTGATGAGACTGTACTTAAAAATTAATTAAGTGAATTAATTTACAAAATACTTCCACAACAAAAATCAAGTCGAAATATTGTCTCCTAATATTATAGCGACGGTGAAGAGCCCTTGTCTGGATCCAACTGATCGGCCCTCATCGGGAGTTGACCTACCTCGGGTATATCTTCGTTAATGAGATATGATCGTATGAGATCTCACGAATATTGGGTTATGTCTTGACTAGAATATTGCGGTGATTGCCCTCGTCATGACCGTCTTATTTTATAGACAGGGGGTTGGCTACCACATAGAGATGTGTAGTTTCAAAGAGTTGACTAGCCAAACCACCAAGAGTCACATATAGATATGATTGGTAAAGTGTTACCTACCTTTCGAATTATTCTGGTTGATCGGCCTTCGTCGGGAATCGGGGTAACTAGATGGGATCTTGCCCATTAAAGAATTTTGAAAGATTCTTGAAAGTCAATTGGGAGTAGTTGACTAGTGGAGCAAAATCATAAACCATAAGACCATTTTTTATTTTGCACGTGTAAACAACAACACTCTTTTATCTTTATTTAAATGTTGTCATTTTTAGCAAACTTTTATAATTATGTTTTGTTTATTCTCTATTAGTAAAACTAAATTATGACTGTTACCTTTTGTGAAACGTTCTCAAGTATGGTTAAGTAAATTTTAATCCTTTTTAAAATAAGCAATGACACGAGCAACCCCGTTATAGTAGTTAGAGACAAGGAGACTACATATTTGATGAAGTGCTCCAAGACTTTAATTATTAATGAAAAACGGAAGCTCATGATATGATTAAATCACTTGAAATAAGTTTCAACGAATTAATCATATATTGGATACGATCCAATATGACCATTCTGTCATACGATGACAATTAATTCAAACGTGGATAAGAATGACTTCATCGAATTTTGGAAATGTTGTTTTCAAAATTGTAAGATTTAAGTATCGATTTAATTCTTTGATTATTGCTTGAAGGTTAATTAAATAGTTCATGTTTTGAATATGATTCAAAAAGCTAAATGAACTATCTAATAAACATCGGATTTTCTTTATGAAAGGAAATTGAAAACATAGCTCTTGTGATTTCTCTTTAGCCTTATGAAGATTAAATTGAGAAATATTTACGAGTGCTTAAAGGATTAAAAAGGAAAGTTAGGGCAAGTGCTCAAGTAAGAGAACTTATAGAAGTCTCTATCCTAAGCAAGTACGTTGAGATAAATCTATCAAAGTTTGAGTCAACTCTTAGATATATGATATTTTACGAGTACGATTAAATTAGAAAGATTAAAATACAGAATACACCAAGATACGAAAAGTAAAGCAAACGTTGCAATATTTTAGGTTTTGTATTCTGAGTCTAGTAAACTGAAGCTGACGGACTACGAGTCGTCATATTCGACCTTGGAAAAGACGTGCCTCTCCTTGGTGTGGGCTAGGCAGAGGCTCCGACATTACCCTCAACTAAATAAATGTTATTGTGTTCCAGTTCTTATGAAGAACACGAGCTCAGTTGTTTGTTAGGATTTAGTAGACATCTTCAATTTTAAGGAATAAATGTTATTCCGATAAGGTTGAACGGTCACTGAATCTAACATACTAGATTGAAGTCATTATATAGTCGATATAGGTGAAGAAATCTCAACCAAATGTTTGAATGGTTGTTATCCTTGATATAGACTATCTGGAATGGCTGTCCTAGAGATAGACTTTCTGGAATAGAAACGTGTAATCAAATGTCATTATGATGATGTCTGAACCATGTGATTATGAATGATGGGGGTAATACGTATCTTATCTAAAGATGATTAAATACCCTTTTATGAAAAGGTTATAAATTCTAGAAAAATTGTCTAGAGCCTAAACATACCGATGTTTATTGGCTTATGACAAATAATGGCACAAATAATTGCTTATTAATTTCTATGACTATTTTCAGAAATAGTTGAAAGTTCTTAGTGAAGTACAACAATTCGGAAAACCCAAAAAGTTCGAGCTAGTACGAATATGAGATCGATGAGCTACTTAGGATTTAATCTTCAATTGGATTGAAGTAATTAATACCTGAAGGGTGTTTTCAAAAGTTTTCTAAAAATGGAATTAGATTCTCCCTTGTAGGACCATTCCGGGACACGCGACCAGATCGTGTTTCTAAAATGACAACAACACTTTATACGATAAAGGTGTGACGTAAGCCATGCAAAATATCCCTTACCTGTTATTGGGATAATGCCCTTATTCAATACTTATACTTAACCAAGTTCCAAAGAATAAAGGTTGAATAAATTCCATATCAGATATGGAAGACGATAACATAAAATTCATCTTAATCGATGATTTAGGGTTGTCGTGCTTCTAGCAAGCAGGCAATGTCTGAAAGGCTTAGAGCTTAGTATGACATGTGCAACTTTGTGGAATATCTTAGCTAGCACGTTGGCTATTATTTACTTGCGAGTAGTGATACATCCACTACTCAATTTACCACAACATCATACACAACACAGTCAACACCATTCATTTTGTTGGGACCCATCACCATAAATCATTCACCACTTTAATCAATGGGAATAGTAGATGTAGTGGAAAGTGCACTACACAAATGTGTAGCGCACATACCATTTCTCTTTACTTGCCCGTAGAGAAAAAAGTGTTTGTCTCCAAAAATGCTGCTTCTAGAGGAAGTGTTTCTTTCAAAAGAAACAGTGGGAGTAAATAATATCTCAAAAGTGTTTGAGAACCACAAAGAGATATTCAACCATTGTAGAATAAGCAGGCACCGTAGAATGATAAGGTGCATGACACTGCTCAATGCACATATGTATTCTATGAGTCTACAGATAACCACACGTCTGAAAGGGCTACTGGCATATTCATCTTGTAGAATGAAGATCTCGCGACTTATGTAGTGATGCTTGAAAGGCAAGATTAAGAGATATGGCTAGGAGCCATAGTGTCTGAAGCAGATTCCATGAGAGACAACCGGGTTATGAACCTAATATGTCCTACCTGAAGGGAATGTCTCCGAAAGGTATAGCATGTCTTTATGAAAGGCTAACATGGATAGTAATGCTATTACTAGTTAAGTTGAGTTGATAGGTTGAAGGCTATAGGGTGTAAACCTTGTGTTTACCTTTATGCTACCAGCTATGCTTAAGTCTACTCAGATTGTGCTTGTTGTAGCTACGTATCACGGCTATATGATAGTGTTGAAAACGTTGGGCCAATGGCCTGATGTTCGTAGACGATAACATAATGTGTAAGCTTATGAAATCCATTTATGGACTCAAACAAGTTCCTCTGTATAAGTTCTTTGCTTTGACAAATCAAAAGGTGTTTGATTTCAGCAAGAGGAAAGAATGTGCTTAATGTGCAAAAGGGTTAGTGGGAGTGTTACAGTTTTGAGTAAAGTGTTGCATATCCTTCTCGAGAGTTGTTACCCCAAATCACAGTCAATTAATGTTTGGTAATTCTAGGAATATTCGAAAGCTCTTGGAGGTTGCAGTTCTTATTTTAGAAATAAGAATCTATAATGATAGATTTAGATACTGCTTAGTTATCACAGTTCACTCTAATAGATGGGATGCTAAAAGAGTTTAGCATAGATCATAGCAGGAGATACTGCTAGCCGGTATTTTCGGGATCTATCTATGACAAGATGTCAGTCCTGAGGATAAGGTGAAAGATGATACTTATGGAAGGTTCCTTTTGCTGCTGCAATAGGATCCATCATAAGTGTTGTGAGTTAAACCAGATGTTCATACTTCATGAAGAGTCATGAGCAAGTATGAAAGTGATTATGGTATATGTCGAGAATATCCTTAAAGGTGTTAAGGATGGTTTCTTGGTTTACTGAAGCTTAGAATCGAATAAACGTAGATATACAGATATGCACCCTGATCTTATGAAGATAGTAAAGCTACGGTCTGGGTTTGTAGTCACTTTAATTAAGTGATATAGTGAGCTGGAAATGTTCTTAGCTAGAAATCACTAGAGATTCTACAACTAGGCCAAAACATAGTAGTGCCTTGGAGGCGTAGAGAGCAGTACATGGGTCTAGAAGTTCATTCCTGAACCTTGTACGGTTCTTCCACCTTTTTCGATATAGCTGATATAGTAGTGGATCCATTGCTTGAAGCAAGGACCAGGGTCTCGTCAGAGATTCATGTGTGTGTTGAGGCAGTTCCTTTGACTTGATCATTTGGAGCATGATATGAAGATAGTCTGAGTCCCCACGGATAGTGATCCGTTCACGCTTAGGGTTAGTCACAAGTATTGCATGAGATTCTTGGTTATCAACTTGGTCTGGTGTGTACGAGTGTTTGGCTTTAGGCCAAGTGGGAGATTGTTGAAATAGTGTCATAAACCCAATCGGGTTGGACCGGATCCGACCGGGTCGGATCATTTCTACTATTTCTTTATGTTTATAAATATGATAAATGACTTTAATGTTATTATATATTCTGTTTATCTATATGAACCAATTTATGATTGTATATATGATAACGTCCCTAGTGTCAAACTGTAAGAGAGAAATCATAATAGTGGTTATGGTTGATGAGATCTCGACTCACTTTAAAAGGTTTGATACTTAAATGTCTCTAGTCGTATGTGCTATAAACAGGACATTAATAGTACGATTAGACTAGCACGTATTGAATGTCTTCTATCTTATTGAAGAGGGATAAATCTCATCTATCAAATTATTGAGACACTTGGACTGTACGTGGACGTGTATTAGAGAATGCATACGTTAGACTGACCCACTTACATTATTAAGTGTCGCATTATGTGGCTGTTGTGGAGTCTTCATTATATCCTGGTGTGGATTGTCACACTTTGACACTATTGAGGTTTCTCCTAGCCATGGGGTGATCATGCGGTAGTGATTGGGTGTGATACTGAATAATGCATAGGATTCATGTTGCTCGTCCGGAAATCGCGTATCGTATGATTAGGAGTAAATATCCGAAAAAACCTTCTTATAAGGAATGTCTTACTCTCGTGAATCTTTGCAAAAGTAGAAGTAAATGACTTCGAGAGAGCATGATATCCAGAATATAAGATACGGTCGTTGATGTTTGACACTCTACGTACGACCTTATGGATATCGTAACAGCGATATGATTCTATTTACACGGTAACAGTTTCACATTAAGGGTAGTAGTCATTGCATTTGACTCTTCCGGTGATTGTGGGTCGTGGACGTGTTGCTAGACGCTATCTATGATCGTTAGGTATGAAGGGCATTTTCGTAATTGCACTTTGTGCCTATGACCAACATATTCGGAAGCCTATCGGGTCACACACATAAGAACGTCTAGCCGGATTAAAATGCGGTTATAGTAATAACCAAATAAGGAAAGTTTATTTCGACTATTAATCGTTATAGTGATAAATTAATATGGTGATATTTATTTATTATGAATAAATTAAATACAAGATATTAATTATGTTAATTAATTAAATGTACATAGTTGACGTATGTCGAATTTATTTGTGTATATTGATACACATGTATTTTTGCAAAATAATTAATCACAGCATTATATTAATTAAGAATATTCCGGATGTCAATATATTAGCAATATGAGGCGTCATATTAAGTATGTAACATACACTTGAATTGTGCAATTTAGTTAATGAGATTACCATATGTTAATATTAGATATTAATTGTTTTATGAAAAATTGATGGGAGAAACGCTTAAAAGAATAATATTATAATTTAAAGAGTCATTAAGGACAATGATATTTCCATAAGACAATAAGGACATAAACTATAAAGGTCAGACAACTTTACCCTTCTCACGTGAAATCCGAGAAGACACGGTCCAATTTACCGAAAAGACACGGTTATTATTTCGAATAATTTCATCTAGGTCGAAAAAGCATAACAGAAATGGCTGAAGAGACTGCGGGGGGACGAAGACTTTTTCGGATGCTCAGACGTTGGATATCACTGGAGACGAGCTGTCGGAGGCTGAACAGAAGGTTGAGCAACTCTCCAAGAAGATTGGTGATCTGGAGAAACAGAAGCATGATCTAATTGACAGGACTAAGGGTTTGAACACTGAGGTTGAGTTGCTCAAGAGATCCCTGTAGCGATCAGGTGTGGAGAAGGATGATTTGAAACGCCAGATTGAGAATCTGGAGTCAGAGAAGAAGTCCTTGCATGCCGTCGCTTCTAGGGCTGCTGAGCTGGAATCTGAGGTGTCGCATCTGCAACATGACTTGATGTCGGCACTCGGCACTTTCAGATGTGCAGGAGCTGAACAATGAAGCTTCTGGTTGGAGAACTAAGGCAGTTCCATGTTGCTACAAATGGTAAAAGTGATTAGCTAAACTAGGAGAACGTTTCATGGTTCATTGGACTGAAATATGAAAAGAAGATCTTATTGTTTCTGTGGTTGTGGAGAATTCAGACATGGACGATAATTATTTGGTAACCAGTTGCTTGTATTCATGGTCCATGAATATTTACATCGAAGGTAAGACATTCTATCCATTATATAAGATAATCATAAATCATCAATTCTTTGAAAGGAAACTCTATTTGGATAGAGACATGTCGAATATATTTTGCCCTTTTGAAAACAATGAATTATGGGAGTTGTTCAAGTTCTTAGTTTTTTCAATTGCTTTTGCCTTGGAGGATAAAACAAGAGCTAATCCAAACTCTTAGATACTTTTCATTCATAAAGAATTCAAGATTACATCCTCCCCTTACCCTTTAGGATACTTAGACTGTTTATAGGTTTAAAAGCCCATTAAGCTAAAACCTAAACTCAAATAAGCCCACATTACAACCCATTAATTCAAACATAAATAAGAGTCTAATAACTATTATGATGTCCTACATCATCTCCAATTCTCCATCCCCCCACTAAAAGAGCTCGTCCTCGAGCGAACTCGGAACGATCCACACAAGCATCATTTAAGATCCATCGGCGGGTCAAGCCCATTCACCACATTGTGAAACAATTTTAAAGCCTCTTTGAGTCGTTTGTCTTCACACAAAACATCCCAAATTGTTGAAATTGTTACAGCACATAACTCCTTTTCCATCTTTGATACGAAGTTTCTCTGTGTAAATCCTTTAAAATCCTTCCCATCTGAATCTGAGGTTACATCAAATTTCCCTTGAAAATCTGTAGTACCAAGTTTCCTCTAGTAGTTCTAGTGTTCATCCACAAAATACATGCCAAAGTACTAGGTAGGTTCCTTAACCAATTACACAAACAATTTTCTTTCTTGTTGGCAACTTTGACCCTCAATCTCATGTGGAAGTCCCACTCATCATCATCCCCATTTCTTTTCTTCTCTTCAGTAAACATACCATTTCCCATACACATCTCAAAAGATGGATTTGCAATGCTTAGAGGTGGTTCAAACACTTTATGATTCATGTTGACAACAACGCAAGCCTTCAATTTCTGAACACCTCTGTTGGAACCGGGACGAAACTCGTTTTCAACTACTTTAACTAGAACTCTATCCAAGCAAGGTCCTGCTGACCTCCATGTTGCTGCTTCTTGTTCATTTGCACCAAGTAACAAAGAGAAAATGTCAAATGACCCGTTATCTTCCGCTGTATCAGGACTATGTTCACGAGACTCCTTTTCTTTTAACACATTGACAGTAGCATCAAATCCATGCGCCTTCAATTGATTTTGCAACTCCACAAGTGCTTGCAGCATAAAAGACTCGCAATCTTTTATAATTGATTCACCAATGCCTTCTCGAAATAGACGTAAACGAAACTGTTCAATCGATATGGCAACATCTTCTGAAAGAGTTAAGTCACTTGACTTTAATGAAACTACTACCATCACAAAGTGCATCAGACTACCATTAGGATTACCAAGTTGTAAGCACAAACATAAGTCATGACCAACCATCAAACTAGGAGTAGTAGCAGGTTTAGCATGACTACTAATAAATCCACCAAACAAAGACCATGAGCTTTGTTCTTCTCTATTCACCACTACTAACTGTTCATGTCTATCATTCGTCTTTGGTTCAATTTTCCATTTACAACCGGGGTCAAATATGAGTGATAGAGTCTCTCCAACTACAAGTTTAAGTCCAAACACAATACTAGCTCTGGCCTCACACCCCTCTATGTTGACAAGTAAAGCTTGCCAATGTGCTCTGATGGGATCGTTATCCTTAGCTCCTCCAGGATCAAAATTAAAGGCCTCAAACACAGGAATTGAATATGCAGAAGACAAGTACTCACCACCTGTTAGGTATATAAAGTTTATGCAATCATCTAGAAGGAGAGTTGTGTCCACAGCATGTTTAATTACCAACTTTGCCTTCTGAACTCCGTATGATGCAAAACTAGCACTTTCAGCCTTAGCAATCAACTGTGTAGTGTTATTATCATGCTTCTTGGCTGCAATTGGTGGGCTTCGTTGCAATTCCTCCACGAACTTGATGGCCATTATGGTTCTCATCATTAACTCGATATGAACCGAAGGTACTTTGAGGCTGCATCGAATGTCCTCGTCGATGATTTCCTTCGACACAAGCAGGGCAGCCATGGCATGAGCGTCAAGAGATGCACACTCGGCCTTCGAATAAGCGACTAAAGTTTCTGCATTTTCTGCTTTATCTATTTGGTCCTCAAAAACACCTTTCTAAGTACATAATTTCATCATCTCTGCTTTGGTATGAAAACTTGCAATCTTTATTTGCTCAATTGATCCCACTTCCACTGAACCTTCAATAGCCGGTTTATCGGTCTTCTCTAAATATTCTTTTGTGGTAGCCAAAGCTTCTCCTAACATGGTAGCTTTAGAGGCCATATTCTCTGTTTCATCCACTCCTTCCGAATTGTCATTAGTTCGCTTAGCAGTAGGATTCTTGATAGTCACCTTAACGTCATGTTGAGCTTCAATTAACACATCAATGGACTTCAATTGCAGCTTATTCTCAACCTGACTGCTCTCAGAATTTGGGCATTTAAGTGTTACAGCCTCGACACAGTGTTTCTTGCTCGACAGTGGATGTTCATGTTCAAATTCTTCCATAAGGCTAGTAACAGGAATAGGTTTCTTAAAAGTTTCGATGCCGTCGTCTTCGTAAATTAACCCATATATTCCAAGGGACTTTGAATCCTTTACCTCTTCATGTTTGTTGCTGTATGACCCAAAGCAGGATTCTGTCGAACACTTGGTGTGCGTAAGTTCATCAACAATCTTCTGCTTCACAACCTTTCCATTCTCATTTTTCTTCACATGATTCTCAGTTGCTTCTGTTATAGTGCTTTCCATGGGGTAGTAGAAATCATCAGAATAGTCATACCTCTCTCTTTAATCCGGTCCTTTGTTGCAATTTTGGTTCGGACATTTTATCAAACGCCTGGAGGGCAAGAAGTTATTGAACATAATTTGTCTCATTTCTTCCCATGAAGTAACCTTCGTCTCACGTGTTCAACCCGACTGCGTTGCAATCCTTCCCACCATATTTCTGTATCTCCTTCGAAGGTATAGGAAGCCAATTTGCATCTCAATTTTTCTGGTGGATTCATCATCTCAAAGAATTCCTCAATTGCATATACCCAGTCGAACGATTCTTTAATGCTGGAAGTTCCCTTAAAGGTGGGGAGATATGAGCTAACCCAACGTTTGCCTTCCTCTTTTAGACTGCAATGCTGCCGGCGAAGACCTCCACTGACTCTCTCCTTCATGGTGCGAGGAATATCTCGCCCAAATCAGTAAGAATCATGTTGCAGGCTATAATTCATCCCAATCATTTCTTGATTCAATGTAGAGCTAAAAGAACCAAGCTTTTGATTAAGATTCAACCGAATATCCCAACGGATCTTCGAATCCCGAACATCGTCGTAGATCCGGCAATCAGAAACGCCCAAGGGAAAAACCTTGCTCCGATATCAAATGATGTAGAAGATCTACAACAAAAACGGATAAAGGATAAAACAAGAGCTAATCCAAGCTCTTAGATAGTTTTCATTCTTAGAGAATTCAAGATTACATCCTCCCCTTACCCTTTAGGATACTTAGACTATTTATAGGTTTAAAAGCCCATTAAGCTAAAACATAAACTCAAATAAGCCCACATTACAACCCATTAATTCAAACATAAATAAGAGTCTAATAACTATTATGATGTCCTACATCAGGTCAGTTGTCCTGCAGTTATATAAAGGTTATTCAATACATGCTTATATTTGATGGAAATATGGATTGCTTATTATGTGAAATGTCTACCTTACTATCTGATGTCTGCCGCAGGCCTTCAACTTTCTTGAACACTTTTCTTTAGATCTTCCAGACTTAGAATGATTTCTTGTATTTGCAGCTTATGATTGAAAAGTCCATTTTTCTGTTGCCTTTCCCTATGGAACAATACATTTTGGATCACTATAAGCAGGCTTGGAGGGGAAGGATGTTGTTATTTGAAAGGACTTTGCTGCTTGGGTAACTAGATTCTTGATGGTATTCTTATCTGAGCTAAAGACCTTAAGAATGGTGCATGACACCCTGTTCAACCTACAAACCTGTTTGAGATTAAACACTATAGGAATTGCATTTTTCCTCTTTACTTGTCATAGATACTTGATATTCTTTTGTGCAGGTTTGACATGAGTAAAGATCAAATGCTGGTGCATCTCGCCTTCAAAACCAAAGTCTTATTGTGGGGTGGTGTGGTGCTCGGTTCACTGGCTGTTGGCGTCCATGATACCGGTAATGCAATGTGCTGTAAGGTACAAGATTTCAGATACCAGTAATGCAATGTGTGATTGTGTTTAGTGGAATCTATGTGAAGTATTCTGCCTGCATCATAAGCCTCTTAATGTCTCTTTTCCATTAAGCATAAATTACGCCACAATAGAAGATATTAAACGACAATATTTTTATAGCTTATTATCTATTTGAATTCATTTGTTGTGAATCTAAAAGGTACTGGAACAGATGGAAATAGTGGAGCCAGCAGAGACAGTCCCAGAATCATAGCTCATCTAGTAGCAATGAAACTAATCATCAGCCTGAATCTGAATAGGAGAATGGAAGTGTTAGGAAATCACTAGTTTAACGCAGCGGAATTTAAAATTTTGATTTCCTTTTCTAGATCGTTCTTCGTTTAATGCAATAAACACGTTAAGTAGTTTGACGGTTATACCTTAGATGATCTACAAGATCGTCGCTTTGACCGCCAACGGAGAGTAGTTCAATGCGCAAGCCGTCCACGCGTCCGGCCTCTATCGCTAATCCACACGAACCCCTCGCCGGAATCCTCCTCGGATTGCTATCAGAAAAACTCCGGCTGCTAGACCGGACCTTTTCTTCCCTCACAAACTCACTATGGAGAGCTCTCTATTTTACACAAGAATTATGAACTCTTGCAATTGTGTTGTACAAAAGAGCTTGACACCCACTTCCTTTTTATAGAGTAAGTGGCGCCCCATATGTAGTGTGGAGGAGAAGAAAACCTTTTTCCAATAAAATAAGGAAAATCAATTAGATTGATTTATCTCTTTAATTATAATATTTTGTCAATATCATATATTGATTATAATTATCTTATTACCATAAATCTATTTTGCAAAATCAATTAATATCCTATATTAATATTATGGCAATATTTATCAATTAAAGTGCACAATCCAAGTGTATCTCATACACTCAAAAGTGGCGCCCCTTTAGTCAATAAATTGACTTCCGGAATATTCTTTAATTAATATAATTTATATATAATTAATATCTTGTATTTTATTTATTCATAATAAATAAATACCACCATATTAATTTACCACTATAACCTTTATGGTCTAGAGATAAACTTTCCTTATTTGGTTATCAACTATAACCGCATTTTAATCCGACTCGATGTTCATATGTGTGTGACCCGATAGGCTTCGAATATGTTGGCCGTAGACACAAAGTGCAATTTACTAAAATGCCCTTCATACCTAACGATCACGGGATAGCGTCTAGCAACACACCGTGACCCCCAATTATCGGAAGAGTCAAAAGCAATGACTACTACCTTTCATGTGAAGCAGTTACCGTGTAACTTACAATCCTATCGCTATAATAATATCCATACGATCGTATCTCGAGTGTCAATACATTGACGATCGTATCTTATAATCTGGATATCATGCTCTCTCGGAATAACACATTTACTCCCACTTTGCAAAGATTCTCGAGAGCTAGACATTCCTTATAAGAAGGCCATTTCGGATATTCAATCCCAATCATAGGATACGCGATTCCCGGACGACCAATCATGTATACTCCGCATGCTTCAATATCATACCCAATCACTACCGCATGATCGCCTCGTGGTTAGGAGAAATCTCAATAGTGTCAAAGCATGACAATCCACACCGTGATGCCATGAAGACTCCGGTCAAAAGGATAATTACACAACCGCCACATAGTGTGACACTTAATGTAAGTGGGTCAGTCTAACGTACGCATTCTCTAATACACGTCCACGTACAGTCCAAGTGTCCCTACACTTCGATAGACGAGATCTATCCCTACCTTCTAAAAGATAGAAAACATCCAATACGTGCTAGTCCGATTATATCATCAATGTCCCATTTGATAATATGTAAGACTAGAGACATTTAAGTACCAATCTTGTTATAGTGATTAGAGATCTCATCAACCATAATCACTATCATGGTTTCTCTATCACAGATTGATACTAGGGACGTTACTATATATATACAACAAATAATATGAAGATAAACAATATATAATAACATAAGTGCTTTTATTAATCATAATAAAGTTATTACATGAACTAAATAGACTGTAAATGACCCGACCCGGTCGGATCCGGTCCGACCCGATTGGGTTTAGGACACCTTTCCAACAATCTCCCACTTGGCCTAAAGCCAATCACCCATATGCCTAAGCCCGTGCAAGTGAACATGTTTCTCATGCTTAGCTTGAGACAATGCCTTGGTTAACGGATCAGCTATATTATCATCCGTGTGGACTTTCTCTATCTTTACATCTCCTCTATCTACTATCTCTCTAATCAAGTGATAGCGCCGTAGCACATGTTTGGACTTGATGAGACCTTGGTTCCTTTGATTGAGATATCGCTCCATTATTATCACAGTACATAGGCACTGGACCTTCAATGGAGGAACCACACCAAGTTCAGTAATGAACTTCTTCATCCAAATCGCTTCCTTTGCCGCCTCCGAGGCTGCTATGTATTCGCTTCCGTTGTAGAGTCCGCAGTAGTCTCCTGCTTGGAACTCTTCCAGCTCACTGCTCCGCCGTTAAGCGTGAAAACAAATCCAGATTGTGACTTAAAATCGTCCTTGTCAGTTTGGAAACTGGCATCTGTGTAACCTCGTAATACTAAATCATCGTTCCCGAAAACCAGGAACATATCCCTAGTACGTCTCAAGTACTTAAGGATATTCTTGACAGCAATCCAGTGACCATCACCTGGATTGGACTGGTACCTACTAGTCATACTAAGAGGGTACGAGACGTCTGGTCTTGTGCATAACATGGCATACATGATGGACCCGATTGCCGAAGCATAAGGGACTTTACTCATTTGTGCCCTTTCCTCCTCTGTCTTAGGACTCATTCCATTCGACAAGTAGACCCCATGTGACATGGGCAGCAATCCTTTCTTGGACTGCTCCATGCTGAATCTCTTTAGCATCTTATCTATGTAGGTGGATTGCGACAGACCAAGAAACCTTTTAGATCTATCTCTATAGATCTTTATTCCCAGAATATAGGCTGCCTCACCCAAGTCCTTCATTGAGAAGTTCTTGGATAACCAAGCTTTGACTGATTGTAACATAGGCACATCATTCCCTATGAGCAGTATGTCATCCACATAAAGCACTAGGAACACAATGGCACTCCCACTAACCTTCTTGTAAACACAGGGCTCATCTTCGTTCTTGATGAAATCAAACTGTTTGATTATCTCATCAAAGCGAAGATTCCAACTCCGAGAAGCTTGCTTTAATCCATAAATGGATCTTTGCGGTTTACACACCATCCTGGCATCATTGGTTGTGAAACCCTCAGGCTGTGTCATATACACTTCCTCGCAGGTTCCCGTTAAGGAAAGCTGTTTTCACATCCATCTGCCAGATTTCGTAATCATGGTATGCTGCAATAGCGAGCAAAATTCTAATGGATTTTAACATGGCAACAGGCGAGAAGGTTTCATCATAGTCAACTCCTTGTCTTTGTTTATAACCTTTTGCCACCAACCAAGCCTTGTAGGTGGTCACGTTACCGTCCATGTCGGTCTTTCTCTTAAAGACCCATTTACACCCTATGGGAACTATTCCCTCAGGCGGATCAACTAAGTTCCAAACTTGGTTGGCCTTCATGGATTTCATTTCAGAATTCATGGCTTCTAGCCATTTCTCTTTGTCATGCCTTAATAGCACTTCCTCATAAGTTCTAGGGTCCTCATCTTCCATGAGATACACGCCAGTGTACCTTTCGGGTTCACGGCGTTCCCTGGTGGATCTTCGAGGTGCAATTGTGTCTACGGTAGAGGGTGGCGCCACATTTGTATGTGGTGTCTCCTCTACTTCCATCAACGGACTGTTATCCGTAAGTGGTTCTCGAATTTCTTCAAGATCAATTTTACTCCCACTGACCCTATCCAGAATAAACTCTTTCTCCAGAAAGTGGCCAGTCCTGGCAACAAACACCTTTTGTTCCTCAGGGTGGTAAAATTGGTATCCTCTAGTTTCTAGGATATCCCACAAATAGACATTTGTCGGATCTGGCCTCCAATTTTTCAGGCATCATCCGCTTCACATAAGTTGGACAACCCCAAGGTTTAAGATATGCGATTTGGTTTCTTCTTGGCCCATACCTCGTATGGTGTAGAATCAACCGTCTTTGATGGAACTCGGTTCGGTGTATAGGATGCGGTTCTAGAGCATACCCCCAAAACGATTTTGGAAGAACTGCATAGCTCATCATGGATCGCACCATGTCTAACAAGGTGCGGTTCCTCCTCTCAGACACGCCATTCATTTGTGGCGTTCCGGGAGGAGTCCATTCAGGTAGAATCCCATTCTCCTTCAAATAATCTTGAAACTCTCCATCTAGGTATTCTCCGCCTCGATCGGATCGAAGTGTTTTGATTTCCTTACCTAGTTGTTTCTCCACTTCACTTCTGAATTCTTTGAACTTTTCGAAGGCTTCAGATTTATACTTCATTAAGTATATATAACCATAGCGAGAATGGTCATCAGTGAAAGTGATAAAATAAGAGTATCCTCCTTTGGCTTGAATCGACATTGGGCCACACACATCAGTATGTATAAGCTCAAGCAATTCATTGGATCTTATCCCTTTGCCACTAAAAGGTGACTTTGTCATCTTGCCAAGTAAACAAGCTTCGCATGTATCAAACGATTCGTAATCGAATTGATCCAACATTCCATCTTTATGGAGTTTGGAAATGCGATTCTTATTTATATGGCCAAGTCTACAATGCCATAAGTAGGATTCATTCAAGTCATTTGTTTTGGCTTTCTTGTTATTTATATTAAGTACGTCAACATTCATATCTAATATGTAAAGACCATTGCTAAGTATGCCAGTACCATAAAAGATTCCATCACGTGAAAAAGAACAACATTTATTCTCAAACGTAAAAGAAAATCCATCAACATCTAATGCGGAAATAGAAATAATGCTCTTCGTAAGAGCAGGAACAAAATAACAGTTATTGAGTTCTAGTACTAGCCCACTGGGCAATGAAAGAAAATAAACTCCTACGGCCAGCGCAGCAACACTTGCTCCATTTCCAACGCGTAGGTCCACCTCTCCTTTCCTCGGATCTCTAGTTCTTCTTAGTGCCTGCATATTCGTACAAATATGAGAACCACAACCAGTATCTAATACCCAGTGGTTAGACTTAGAAGAAGTAATGTTGATCTCAATCATAAATATACCTGAAGTCGAAGCATCGGAATGCTTCTTCTTGGTACTCAAGAAGCCCTTGCGGTTTCTCCTCCAATGTCCGGTCTCACCGCAATGGAAGCAAGCATCCTTGGATTTGTCTTTTGCTATCTTAGGCGTTGGCTTAGGTGCAGCCTTCGCCTTCTTGGACTTTTTCTGGGCTTTTGCCTTGCCCTTGCTCGAAGTGACCAGCAACACTTGCTTTCCCTTCCCTACAGTGCCTTCAGCAGTTTTCAACATGTTCAATAACTCCGCTAGAGAGCAATCTATCTTGTTCATGTGATAGTTCATCACAAACTGCGAGAATGAGTCAGGTAGAGATTGCAGAATCAAGTCAATACTCAACTCTCGTTCCAACTTGTGGCCCAGCTTCCCAAGCCTCTCTATGTACCCGATCATTTTAAGCACGTGTGACCCCACAGCAGTCCCAGATGCCATCTTACAACTAAACAGGGCCTTCGAGACCTCGTACCTCTCAGTGCGAGACCGAGAAGCGTAAAGTTCCTTCAGGTGGACCATGATAGAGTAGGCGTCCATAGACTCATGCTGTTTCTGCAGTTCCGGTGTCATAGAAGCAAGCATGATACATGTAGCATCAGTACTGTCAGAACAGTGCTTGTTGTACTTCTCGACAACATCTGCAGCCGAACCCTCAGCGGGCTTTTCCGGTAGGGCCTCGTCCAAGACATAGCCAATCTTCTCGTGCCTCAAAACGATTTTGAGATTTCTTTCCCAATCGAGAAAATTAGTTTCGTCAAGCTTGTTTTCGATGATAAAACGAAGGTTCAATTTGTTTGACATTTTCTACAACAATAAATAAAGATAGAATAAGTAAAAGCTCATGTATAAAAACCTAAATTTGCACTAAGAAATTTATAAGGTTTTTACTCCCACTAGCCAACTATTCCCTATTGGCTTTCAAGAATTTAATTAATTCTTTAGTGGATGGAATCCTATCTAGTTGACTCGATCCCCGACGTGGGCCGATCGACCGGGTCAATTTCGAAGGTGGGTACTATTTACCGATCGAATCTTATTCGATTTCCATTGGTTGACTAGTCAACTCTTTGACAATTCACATCTCTATGTGATAGCCACCCCTTGTCTCTAAAATCAGACGGTCCTGACGTGGGCCAATCACCGCAAGATTCTTAGTCGAGTCGTAACCCAAATATTCATGAGATCTCGTAACGATCATATCTCGATAATGACGATATACCCGTGGTAGGTCAACTCCCGACGTGGGCCGATCAGTTGGATCCGAACAAAGGCTCTTCACCGTCATTATAATATTGGGAGACAATTTTGGCTCGATTTTTGGCGTGGGAATAATTTTAAATTAATTCACTTAATTAATTTGGTTTAATTATGGTCTCATCTACTATGTGCATATTACTACGATATCATATAAAGTAAAACATACACAACATTCCGTGCATAAAATAACCGGTATGATCATGGACTTTTCCTAGGTGCGGTTTCGAATACAAACTGACGAAACCGCGGGTCACAAACTAAGGGTATCTGCAACCGCCAATAGGATCTTTATTGCTATACGCCAATGGGTTCTTTATTTCTCCTTGGTCTTGAACTTCTTGCTCCATTCTTGTTACATAATATATAATTACACCCGCCGCACACGGGGGGGAACTCAGGGAATGGGATAAATGCAAAAAGTAAACTAGGTCACGTTCTTCATAACGGCCTAGGACAATTTTTCAAAAACCAACATAAAGAAAACATTCCCATCTATCCTATTGGTCGAGTCCATGATCAATCGGGGTCCATATAATCACATTATATCTACACATCTAATCCATACAATTTTATCTTATGAAAAAGATTAAATTCTAATTTTAACTACTACTACTCATGCGTCTTTATTTTATCACGTCAAATAATTAAATAACTTTTAATTAATTATATGACTTAACCGAAAATTAAAATTAACATTTAATTTTAAATCGATTTCAATTTTAATTAAATTTGAACTATTCAAAATAAAATTAAAAATTATAAAGTCTATTTGTTTCCTTTCCAAAACTAAATTTAGCTTAGGCCTGCCCACTTTCCAAAATCAAAATTTTGGAAGTGGCCTAGGCCTAGGCCTATTCCAAATCAAATATTTGGAAAGGGCCTAGGCCTATTCCAAATCAAATATTTGGAAAGGCCAAATTATTTTAGTCTAGGCCTGGCCACTTTCCAAAATCAAAATTTTGGAAGTGGCCTAGGCCTAGGCCTATTCCAAATCAAATATTTGGAAAGGCCAAATGGTTTTGGTTTAGGCCTGGCCACTTTCCAAAATCAAAATTTTGGAAGTGGCCTAGACCTAGGCCTATTCCAAATCAAATATTTGGAAAGGGCCTAGGCCTATTCCAAATCAAAATTTGGAAAGGCCAATGTCCCATATGGTTTCCCAATGGTCCAAACTATTTGAACCATTGGTTGGCCATATGACACAACTAAACAAACGAGATATCTATGCACAATAAAATATCACAAAACGAAAAGGGTTGATCTCCCCCATTGGAAGAGGAGAGCCGACGGACGGCAACCCTAGGGTTACCGCCGCCGCCGCAGAGGGAGGGGGGGCGCCGCCAGTCGGCCGACCCCCCAAGAACCCTAATTTTTTTTTTTTTTGTTTCAACGTTTCGTGATTTAAATCTTGCATCTATCGATTAAATACTACGCATTTAAATTATGCTTATTGCTTAAGCTCGAAGTCTGGCTCCGATACCACTGTTAGGAAATCACTAGTTTAACGCAGCGGAATTTAAAATTTTGATTTCCTTTTTCTAGATCGTTCTTCGTTTAATGCAATAAACATGTTAAGTAGTTTGACGGTTATACCTTAGATGATCTACAAGATCGTCGCTTTGACCGCCAACGGAGAGTAGTTCAATGCGCAAGCCGTCCACGCGTCCGGCCTCTATCGCTAATCCACACGAACCCCTCGCCGGAATCCTCCTCGGATTGCTATCAGAAAAACTCCGGCTGCTAGACCGGACCTTTTCTTCCCTCACAAACTCACTATGGAGAGCTCTCTATTTTACACAAGAATTATGAACTCTTGCAATTGTGTTGTACAAAAGAGCTTGACACCCACTTCCTTTTTATAGAGTAAGTGGCGCCCCATATGTAGTGTGGAGGAGAAGAAAACCTTTTTCCAATAAAATAAGGAAAATCAATTAGATTGATTTATCTCTTTAATTATAATATTTTGTCAATATCATATATTGATTATAATTATCTTATTACCATAAATCTATTTTGCAAAATCAATTAATATCCTATATTAATATTATGGCAATATTTATCAATTAAAGTGCACAATCCAAGTGTATCTCATACACTCAAAAGTGGCGCCCCTTTAGTCAATAAATTGACTTCCGGAATATTCTTTAATTAATATAATTTATATATAATTAATATCTTGTATTTTATTTATTCATAATAAATAAATACCACCATATTAATTTACCACTATAACCTTTATGGTCTAGAGATAAACTTTCCTTATTTGGTTATCAACTATAACCGCATTTTAATCCGACTCGATGTTCATATGTGTGTGACCCGATAGGCTTCCGAATATGTTGGCCGTAGACACAAAGTGCAATTTACTAAAATGCCCTTCATACCTAACGATCACGGAAAGCGTCTAGCAACACACCGTGACCCCCAATTATCGGAAGAGTCAAAAGCAATGACTACTACCTTTCATGTGAAGCGGTTACCGTGTAACTTACAATCCTATCGCTATAATAATATCCATACGATCGTATCTCGAGTGTCAATACATTGACGATCGTATCTTATAATCTGGATATCATGCTCTCTCGAATAACACATTTACTCCCACTTTGCAAAGATTCTCGAGAGCTAGACATTCCTTATAAGAAGGCCATTTCGGATATTCAATCCCAATCATAGGATACGCGATTCCCGGACGACCAATCATGTATACTCCGCATGCTTCAATATCATACCCAATCACTACCGCATGATCGCCCGTGGTTAGGAGAAATCTCAATAGTGTCAAAGCATGACAATCCACACCGTGATGCCATGAAGACTCCGGTCAAAAGGATAATTACACAACCGCCACATAGTGTGACACTTAATGTAAGTGGGTCAGTCTAACGTACGCATTCTCTAATACACGTCCACGTATAGTCCAAGTGTCCTACACTTCGATAGACGAGATCTATCCCTACCTTCTAAAAGATAGAAGACATCCAATACGTGCTAGTCCGATTATATCATCAATGTCCCATTTGATAATATGTAAGACTAGAGACATTTAAGTACCAATCTTGTTATAGTGATTAGAGATCTCATCAACCATAATCACTATCATGGTTTCTCTATCACAGATTGATACTAGGGGCGTTACTATATATATACAACAAATAATATGAAGATAAACAATATATAATAACATAAGTGCTTTTATTAATCATAATAAAGTTATTACATGAACTAAATAGACTGTAAATGACCCGACCCGGTCGGATCCGGTCCGACCCGATTGGGTTTAGGACACCTTTCCAACATGGAGATGTTGCAGACACAGAGTTATGTGTTACATGCCTTATGAGAAGGAGACGATATGCTTTTATTCCATGTGGTCATCTTGTTTGTTGCCAAAGCTGTGCTCTATCAGTTGAACACGAAATGCCACCAATATGCCCCATGTGACGGAAGCCAATACAGAGTTCGGTTAGGATGTATGGTTCATGATTAAATGAACAAGTTGTTGGACAAGTGCTGGACATTGTGATTGAGGGATCTGTACTGGTGGCCTCATTTGTTAAACTTTTAAACAAGTAAACAAATGAATCCTTGCTTGGTATTATAGGAGATAATAGTTGATCTAAAAGATGTAGGCTTATTATTTTTGTTGTTGATGCTGTTTGGACTTATTGATGTCAAATGATATGTATTGATTTTTTGTTTGCACCAAGTCCAATGATTTTTAGGAACTGTGAAATGAAAAAATTCAGATGTGTTTCCGCCTATTTGTGCTAAAAAAAACATTAAATCTCATTGGTTTGTCAATAGAAAGATGTCTCATTGTTCACTGTCAATTTTAGAAGCAGCCTATTAGTCTTGGAAGCAATGTGTAAATGTTGTTCTTGAAAAATACATATTGCAACAAATCTAGTAGCCTGGTGTGGTATATTTATGTGCTTAGATTTATTGAGACATTACAAACAACTGTATAAGCACATGTGCATTGTACACTTAAAAAAGTGAACTAAACTAAAGTGAATATACATATTGTGAACTACAACAGTGAATTACAATTTAAAACTTCCAAAAGTGAACTCACAAAAACAAACTCATAAGTAAACTAACAATAATAATAGGGAACCACAACAGCGAATTACAAATAGTGAACCACGACATTGAATTATAAAAATGAACTAAGAGTTTGAGAATGATCATAATGAACTCCCAAAAATCGTGAACTTTGGTTTGAAGTGAAATAGTAATATGAAGTAGATCTGAAACAGTGAACCATAGTGTTTGAAATGAAATAGTGAACCACAAACAGTCACAAAAATGAACTAAAATTTTGAACTAATAATAGTGAACTACAAGCAGAACCATAAACAATGAACTAAAAAAAAGCAAACTTGCAAAAAAGAACTCAAAAGTGAACTAACAATAACAAACTTCCAATGGTTAACTAAAATTATAAACTACTAAAAGTGAACTTTGGTATGAAGTGAATTAGTAATATGAAGTAGATGTGAAACAGTAAACCAGAGTGTTTTGTATAGTGAACATAAACAGTGAACTACAATTGTAAAATCCTAAAAATGAACTCACAAAAATGAACTAAAAATTAAACTAACAATAGTTAACCACAAACAGTGAACTACAAATGTAAACTCCTAAAAGTGAACACAAAAATAAACTCAAAAATTGAACTAACAAAAGTTAACTAAAAACAATGAACGACAAACAGTGAACTACGAACAATGAAGCACAACAATGAACTACAAACATTGAACTGCAAAAGTGAACTCGCGAAAAAGAACTCAAAAGTGAACTAACAATAGTAAACTTTCAATTGTTAACTACATTAGTGAATTACAATTATAAACTCCTAAAAGTAAACTTTGGTTTGAAGTGAATTAGTAATGTGAAGTAGGTGTGAAACAGTGAACCATCGTGTTTTGAACTCAATGGAAAACAGTGAACCATAGTATTTTGCTAAAGCTAAGTCACAACCTTTGTTGTAACTGCAATAGATTGGGAAGAATAGAGTGGAGATCAATGTTGAGATGAACTAAAATAATGAACTACAACAACAGTGAACTACAATAACAATTTGTAGTTCACTGTTTGTGTTTTACTATTGGAACTTTACTATTGTTCGTTCACTTTTAGGAGTTTACAATTGTAGTTCAAAACACTATGGTTCATTGTTTCACACCTACTTCACATTAATAATTCACTTCAAACCAAAATACACTTTTAGGGGTTTATGATTGTAGTTCACTATTATAGTTAACCATTGTGAGTTCAATTTTAGGAGTTCATTGTTTTTGGTTCACTGTTTATAGCTAGCAAAAACTCTGGTTCACTGTTTTCCTTGAGTTCAAAATACTCTGGTTCACTATTTACGCCTACTTCACATTACTCATTCACTTCAAACCAAAGTTCACTTTTAGGAATTTATAATTGTAGCTCACTATTGTAGTTAATCATTGGATGTTTATTGTTGTTAGTATTCTTTATGAGTTTTTTTGCGAGTTCACTATTTGTAGTTCATTGTTTGTGCTTCACTATTAGAAGTTTACGATTGTTAGTTCACTTACAAAGATCATTTTTAGGAGCTTAAAGTTGTAGTTCACTTTTTTTGCTTCATTATTTGATGTCGTAGTTCACTATTTATGGGAGTTCATTATGTCGTACACAAACTCTTGGTTCATTATTATAATTCGATGTTGTAGTTCCCTACTCTGGTTCACTGTTTTATTCTTCTCCACTTTCATAACCGAGTCTCATGTTTCAATGTACTAATTCACTATTATTGGGTAACTTCGATGCTTAAATAGTTAAATCTACTTGTTCATAGTTTGCTAGCAATATACTATTGTTAGTTATTTTTTTTTTTTACTATTGTTACCTCACTTTTTCAGTTCTTTTTGTAAGTTCACTTTTAGGAGTTCACTATTTGGGTCCAAAACACTGTGGTTCACTTTTTACATCTTAACAATGATCTGAACTCTATTCTTCTCAATCCATTGCAGCTGCAACCAAGGTTGTGACTTAGCTTTACCAAAACACTCTGGTTCACTATTTTTCATTGAGTTCAAAACACTCTGGTTCACTATTTTTCATTGAGTTCAAAACACTCTGGTTCAATGTTTCACTTCAAATCAAAAAACATTATGAAACTAAAAGTACAAACATCGTTACATATTTAAAGATCCACATGTATGTGTGCTTACACTTAGTTGTCAATCATGTACCTTCCTGTGACATTGATATGAACTATTTTGGTCAAATGAGTTGGGTTAACCATTACCTACACAAACCACTAGATAATTTGTACAACAGTTCAACCAAGGGGGAATGTATCCGGGGCATATGATAAAGTTGTAACTGAACAGATTGATCAAGTAGGAAAGCAATGAAAAGACTCGTGTTCTTTTTTTTTTTTTTTTCTTTTCAAAACCTCGTGAAATTTTATTAATATCAAAAGGATTACAAGGTTTTATGGCCACACCAACCATCACCAAAAAAACCGTTGAGTCTTCAATGTGTATCCTCCACCTCTTTAAAACCCTAGTCCGGAAAAACCCAAGATGGGAAAAACCGGATGCTAGAGAAAGAGCATGGGCTTCAACAAACCACCAAAAAAGCAAGATATCCGGTGCTCCAACTCCAAGGAACAAAAGAAAGAGCTATGACTAGTACAATCTGCTAAAAAATAGCCAAAATAAGGCTCAAATAGTCACACACACAAAAAAACTACTCCAAGATTATATGCAACCTTGTGAACCACTCCCGGCAAAAACATCCAACTTATATTTGCAATAAAAGCATCATGCCTAGCACCAAAGCATGACAGTAGCAGCTTCAAAACAGCAGTATTTCAAAATAACCATAGACTAAAAAGCTAAAGGCTGGTTTCTCAGGTGAGGTGGTGTTGCTCTGTCAAGAAAATTATTCAAGTCCAAAAAATCATACTTATCTAATCCATCAATAATAATATAAAATAAAATAAAAGAATAAAAACCAAAATGCAGAACTTTTCAACACATCACATGAATAAAAGAGGATATTTCTTGCTAAATTAAAAAAAAAAAAAAATCAAAGATAAGAGGTAGTGAAATGGAAGAAAAATAAAACTTGAAATAACCATATATGCGGAGGAATATAAGAATCTTACTTATATAGATGATTGATCGAAATATCTTATATATAGGTTCACACAATTGAAACGAACGGGTTCATATGAAATTGAAAGCTAAATAAATAGAGAGAAGAAGCTAAATAAATAGAGAGAAGGCCAGAGGGTTTGGGGAGAAAGGAATAGCAGGGAAGTGGATAGCACGACGGACGACGGTAGGGATGGTAACGGTGTCGGCGGTGGCGGTGGCGGTGGTGGTGGCGGTGGCTGTGGCTGTGGCTGTGGCTATGGCAGTGGTTGAGAAGGATGACAGCTGTAGTATAGAAGGGTGAGGGGGCTCTCCGATTCAGATATTCGATCTTGTTAATTCAACTGAGATGAGTTCGATCTTGTTAATTGAAGACTTACAAAACACAACCTCTTCTATTAGCTCGGGGCGCAACAAAGGGGCTCAGACGAATAGGGCGATGGCGGTTGGTCATTGGCGGTAATGGCCATGGTTTCCGGCGAAATAGGTGCTGGCATGACCTACTTCTTCGCCATGCCTTTGGGCTGAGTTTCGAAGGAGACACAGAAACGAAAAAGAAGAAAATATTTTCAATTAGCTTACTTAAGGGTAATTTGGGTATTATAAAATTAATTTGTCCTTGATGACTTACCAAATGCTTGTTGCTCATTTTACTTGAGTAAAGACAATTTCTTTGGCCCCTTTTCAAGCATGCATTCAAATAATGAAGAAATAGCAGCTATCTTCAGTAGAAAAACAGCTTAACCAAATTTTTTGAACACTTAGATGAATACTAAAGGATTAGTGCTGTAATTCGTACATATGACATTGCACTCTTCAGTTCAAAAACAACATAAACTGCAGCTTCATTCTTCAGGGGACAATCACCTAATTGGTGAAGTGTAATAAATCAACTTTGGCTTCTTTTTTGGACATGGAATTTCCTTATGTATCTTTCAGCCTTTCCAACTGATAGTAAACATGAAATATACAGACACGAAACTATGCCGAATCTGAAGGGAATAACCGTTCTGTCAAGTAACACCAGACAAGGACGCACATTCAAGCAAGAATGGAATACAAAATTACAAAATGAAAAACGTGTAGAATTTACGGGAACACATACAATTACCGTATTCTTTTAGCATGGTAATAATTTCTCACAATATATTCTCAGTTTCTCAGGAAAACCAAGTACAAGGGTATAATGGTACAGTAGAGTATAATGGTTTTCTTGCTGCTAGTAAAAAGAATAAACAGCAGGTCTTTCTTATTCACTTTACCAATAACCAGATCAAGAAGTTTGACTACAATAGAAGCATCTTTTCTTTCACCTAAAATTATGTAACAATCCGAGATTTTTTGAAATTTAAATCAGCAATCCGAAACTAACCTTTCAATTAATATGGTGCACATCTTCCCAGACCTTAATTCATTTTCCTCCGAGCTTTCTGATCAAGACCACCTTCCCGAATTGATAATTCTTTGCATCGTCGAATTAGCTTCAAAACGTACGATAGCAAACAAACAATATCAGCTAATAATTGTGATCGATCTTTTCTATTTATAATTTTATGTTTTTCAGTAAGAAATTAAATGACAAAGTGTTATGAGTTTAATATTTCAAGCACCTATTCTCGATTAAATGTTAACATTTGCTATAGTTGTTTGTAGGTCCTCTTTAACTACAGCTAGCTGTAAATCTTGACAATGAAATTTAGCTCAATTATTATTTCAACATACAATTATATTATATATTTAAAGCCATCATTCCAACTTTATTGAAAAACATCTACATCCTCCGGTCTTGTATTTATTTTGCTGCGGATTTTAGCGCAAATTATTTCAACAAACGAATGTGCACCAATGCTTTATTGGAATTAACCGACTTTTGTTTAGGCAATTTTGTCATTGCAACTAAAGGTAAATTTGGTGCAGCCTGCTGAAGAAAAAAAGCAATAAAAAAAAAAAGATTTCCTGGTTAGACATTTATAGGGGATTTCGTACACCAATAAGACTTATTTCGGTATGATTACAATATGTACAAGCCTCATCATACTAATCCTTGACAGAATAATAAAAGATGAGAAGGCAGAGTAAATGCTGCCCAAAAGTATATATGCAAATCTCCTCACAAATACAAATGCCAACCAGGATCAATAATGATGTCTTTTCGGCTTAAAGCCCTTGGTATCCTGGACCAATTGGCCCAACTAATTCAGAGTTCGGCCCTCCGACAGTTACTCAAGGGTAAGGCTTGGCCTCATAGGATCAATAATGATGTCTTTGATCATTAGTATCATCTCGTGCTTTTGCTCAAAATTGTCATATTGGCTTCTCACCCTTTGCACAAGATCTCAGTACGCTGTTGAGAATTTCTAACCACCAACAGCCTTTATTCAAGATGATCGAGTGATGAAGCAAAAGTTGCTCAGATGCATATATATAATATTCTTCAACTGTTTTGCATTAACAAAATCACAACTCTCAAATGAACTGCACTCACTACTACTCTCATCACCGCTTCCCATGCATGCGACTAAGTTGTCAAAGGAATTTTGCAGCAGTTTACCTGCAGCAATGTATAGTATACTTTCTTAATTGGTGAAATATTTCTGAAGCAAAACCTCAGATCTTATTGCTCAGCATCTCAACTTTTATTGTTGATGTCATCAAGTTCGATCACCGCGTGATGAGCAAGTCACGAACTCCACCATGATATATAATGTGACGAAAGACATCGACTGCGTCTCCCAGAATGAAGGTCAGAAGTATTTCTCTGACCAGAATTTTGGACAACAGATCCCTAGAATTTAAGAAGGAACATGAATTAAAGTTCAATGTTAGAAGCCACATATGTTGAGGACTTA
This sequence comes from Gentiana dahurica var. dahurica, assembly GCA_024500145.1. Taxonomy (NCBI): domain Eukaryota; kingdom Viridiplantae; phylum Streptophyta; class Magnoliopsida; order Gentianales; family Gentianaceae; genus Gentiana; species Gentiana dahurica. Next base: position 93,862,843 of record CM044897.1, on the reverse strand, counting down.
CACATCTGAGCAAATGTAATGTACCCTGTCATGTTGGAAATCAATCAATATAATCCAGACAGCTACTCACATGTGGATTTCTGCCTTTGTATAACGTTTCTTGACTGTCGAGTACAAAAATCTTCTCTTCCAATCACCTCTCAAGTTTGACGAACACTTTGAGAGGAAGCCTTGTCTTATGGTTAATACACCGCAAAGTCATTAACTTGATGTACCAACAGTATGATCACATGAGTTGCACCAGTAAAATCATACTTGGGAGGAGAGCCTCGCTTCAGCAATTGAATTAAGCATTCATGAAGAAATCCATGTAAAAAGAACATGTCAGTTATCCTGCATTTCTAATCCATATAAAGATGTGAAACTTTTGTGAAACCAATCCGTAAAATACCTGAACTCACAAGTCTCCAGCCTAAAGCAGTGTGACGATTAATTAATCTGTATCATACACATGCCATCCTTAATCTATTATGGCAGCCATCAGACATTAATCGTGAAATCAGCCAAGAATTCGAAGCAGAATAGATAGTACACCAACTAGAGAGATATAATTGGAATGTATGTGATGCTATTCAGCGGTAACTCCTCGTCAATCTAACCTTTTAAGTTGTTGAAGTCCTCGTCATTGGCCTTGGAGCTTGCGGGGCTGCAGCTGCTTCCTCAAATCCACCTAGTCGTTTGGATAACATTGATAAAAATTCAAAGCCTCAGAACAGCTACAGAGTTCACTATCGCTTCGAGATACAAGAAGTCATGCAGAACGATAGAAAATTGACAATTTCAGCTATTTGCGATATAATCTTTGTTATTTTCTGTTTTAAGTGAGAGATATATGACAATTTGTTATGAGGTCAATCTTTCACCTTTACTCGATTGAAACTTCAACTTCAACTTCGGTCCCCAGTTCCATCAGTTCATCCTGGATCTGAAAAGCCCAACTCTTAAGTACTTCTGCTGACATTCTAAGGACAATCCTCTTCAAGGTTGAAATCTCTCCAAAACAGGGCGGCAACTCTTCCAATTTCGGGCATTTTCTAATCACAAGTTGCTCCAGGCAAGGCAAGGATTCAGTGGAGGCTTTCCATTCCACCAAATCGAAATCATACAATTCAAAGAATTTCAGGTTGTGGAATGCCAATTCTTCCATCTCCAATCTTGTCTCCTGGATGGAAACCTTTCTTAGCTTCAAAACCTCAAGACAATGCAGTTCCGCAATTGCTGATATATCCGTCCATAATAGCTCAAACCCCACTAAAGTTAGTTTCTTGAGAGTTGGAGGGAAGTGAATCGAGTGTTGTCTTTTCGGTCCGAGCAACACTGCTAGCTTCAGCGACTCAAGTTTCCTATGAATGTCCAATATTTCTACTGATTCTTTGTCGTTATTAGGAGGTGTTTCCAAATAACAGCTTAGTTTTTGAACTACCGGCAACCTGTGCAGAAGCCTTTGTACATCTTTTCCGGTAGACAAAACTGGTTTTGAAAAGTGTACCACCTTATCCAATTTAGGATATGCCTCATGCTCATGGCCGTCTGAAAATTGAAGGATACATTTTTTGACTTGCACATGCCTTAGATTTTTCATTCTCCAAAATGTTGCCGGCAAACGTATGGAACCACCGTATGTGCGACCCAACACTAAAGATCCTAAATTCCAGATATTGCATATCGATTGTGGAATAGAAGTCTGGGATACGAGGCTGGGATACCTAAAATAAGCATGTATATGTCTCAGATGTACCAGAGAGCCAAGTTTTTTTATATCAAATTTTTTAAATTTATAGAAATACAACACTTGAACAAGTCTAAGCTCCCTTAAAGAGAATTCCCGTTGGCCACAAAAACTGAGTAGAGATGATGCAAGTCCATGGTTCAACCGGATGAAAACACGATAGTTTTCGATTATTGAATGGTCTGAGGAACCAGATGATGCAAGTCCGTGGTTCAGCTGGAAAAAGTTCCCCTCTCGACATTTCATTCGACATAAATCATATATTAGATCATGAACACGAAATTCTTTTATCCCACCATTGGAACCTCTCGCACTAACAATGATAAGGTTTCTGTCAACTAGGTCGTGAAAGTAGTCTTTTGCCACATCATCTAAGTTTTTTGTCTTTGATTCTTGTATGAATCCTTCGGCAATCCATAGTAGTATCACCCTTTTTACCCTAATCAAGCTATCCTCCGGGAATGCTGCAAGATAGAGAAGGCAAGGCTTCAAAATCTCTGGCAAATGCTTGTAACTAAGTTCCAAGACTTCCATACATCCCTCGTCAGAAAAGTAAGAAACTACATTTTCTACAACTTCACTCCACCATCGTAGGCTTTTTTCTGTCCTAGCAAGGAGACCTGCAATTACAACAACAGCTAGAGGGAGGCCTTTGCAGTTTTTGGCAATGAGCCTGCCAATCTCATAAAGATATGGCGGTGAAATTTCATCATGGAAAACCTTTCTTTGCAATAATTCCCAACTTTCTTCCTCAGACAGAAAACGTAACTGATACGGGCTATAACTAATTTTGCACATGTTAGCAACTTCACGGGATCGGGTTGTGAACATAACTCTGCTTCCGATTTTGTCATTAGGAAATGAAATTTTTACTTCATTCCATACACTTATGTCCCATATATCATCTAGTACAATAAGGTACTTTTGACGACTCAAACACTTCCACAAGTGATGAGCCAAGTCATCTTTTGTCATCTTCGAGAGTCTATCGTCACGCCCATTAATATCACATAAAATATCAAATAATAGCCTTCTAGTATTATAATCTTGCGAGATAGAACAAAAGGCAAATACATTGAAACTACATTTCACTGATGAGGAACCATAAACCTTTCTAGCTATAGTAGTTTTGCCCAAACCACCCATGCCAACAATTGAAACAATGTCAAGTGACATACTTCCCCGTGTAAGCATGCCAATTATTTTTTCTGCCTCATCCTCGAAACCCACAACTATTTCATTGATTTGTGAGGGTCTAGCTTGTTCCGAGGGTGTACTAATAATACTAGCTGAATGAGGGAGGCTCCTTGCATTATACATGGTGTTCTCTTTCATCTTTTCAAGGTTTGTCTTAACAACTTTGATTCTATCAATAACATCAGAAAGCTTACACATATGATACCAGATTGGATGATCAAATACAAACCACGAACTGATGCACGAGCTGATGACATATTCAGTTAAATGTACAAAATTGACAACTTCTGACCAAGTCTCATTCAATTCACTTTGAAAGTCGAAGACATAATTGAAAAAAGGACGGAGAGAAACTAATTCCTCCTCAATTTTTATGATCTTGTATTTCGCAAAAGGTATATATTTCCGGTCACAAACCATCCTCTCCTTCAAGTTTCCAAGATTTTGTATGATAAAATCAAGAAATAATGGAGAAATAAGCTTCGGAAAATTAAACAACGAAGAATCTGGGAATTCACCGTAAAGCTGCCTTATCTTCGCATTGACAGTTCCAATTTTCACACTAAAATCACTTAGAAGCATCTTTTTCTTGACAAAATCCCCTTCCGTATCATCAAATGGAAGAAAGCCATACACATCCTCCCAGAAAAGATCATCAATATGGCTGAAAATTAATTCCCCTGAATTCTTATTAGGTGGATCATTAAGACATGTTAACAGAAAAATGACCTCATCATGAAGATTCTGAAAATCATCATTGAAAGGAGTCACTAGATGATTCTCAATGAAAAAGTCAACAAAGATCGATGCGGTTTGTCCAAATAGTAAAGAATCACTTTGCTGCAAATATATGGCCTTTAGAGTTTCGAAATACAATCTAGCGACATCGGGCGTGACAGGATTGATCTTCTGCAACATATGAGTGATCTTCTGCAACATATGAGAAAGCATAGGGCTAACCTCAGATGCAATTTTTCCGTTAGAGTCTTTTGCCCAATAAAGAAATGATAGGCATGCTGCATCACTAGCAAAGGCTTGAACAAGCATTCTGAATCCTCCCAACTCCTTACTATCTATGCAGTTAGTGGTGAGTATCAAAAAATTCTTAAGAAATAATAGCTTCTCCTCCAAGGTTTCAATTTGTTTCTTGAATGGGACAATTTCACCAGCTTTGTAGGTAACAAGATCATTTAGAATGTCAAGGATAGAATCCAAAAGCCTCACAATCTTATTACTTGTTGAAGGCTTTAATTGAAATGACAAATGAAACAAATTTATGCACCATGCTTCTATTTCTATCTTCGACGTCTGAATTTTTCCTTCTAATTCAAATGCCAAGGGATGCCAATCTGTGATGTCTCCTCTATGTATTGCATGGAATCGAGCAGCAAGAAGTCCTTTTTCTGCTTCGTCCTTTTGCCATATCCCCTGTAGAGAAGTGATCACAGAGCTCGATCTTGCTCTGATTTCTTCATCAGTATCATACCATGTTACAAACCATAAAAGGAACCCCCTCAGGAATTTAAGCTCCATCATGTATAAGTGCAGTTGACTCCTCACCAGATCACCCCTCAGGAATCTAATCTTCTCAATTAAATAGAGCTCTCTTGAAACAGATACAAAATACATATGATCCATTTTCTCTGCTTCCAAAGTGATACAAGAATCTGAATATCCGTCAAAGTAAAGTTGTGTGATCTTAGCATTTGCGATCTCAATCTGGGTCATAAAATCACTTAGAAGCATCTTTTTATCAGAGAAAACCTCTTTCATCTCTCCAGTGGGTAGAAGCAGATAAGAATGCTCACGGAAAAGAGCATAAACCTGGCTGCGGAGCCCATCTTCTTCTTCTGCTGCGTTCTGATTAGTGAGAGACGTGAAAAGTCGTATGAGCGGGTCTCGAAGAATCAGAAAGTCATCATCCAAGTGCTCAAAAAAGAAGTCAACCCAACTCGCAACAGTAGCCGAGAGAACAATAGAATCAGATGAAGCTTCCAAGTTTTGGGAAAATAGGATTGTAACTTCAGGTGCGTAAGGTATGAACTTGTGTAACATAGTAAAAAGGACAATGCTCATCTCAGTCGCAGTTTCTTCGTCTGCTCCTTTTGCCCAATACAAGAATGCTAAGCATGCTGCTTTGGTGGCAAAAGCCGCAGCAAATTTCTTGATCCGAAGGAGTATATTGCTATCTGTACAAGAATCAGGGTTCTTCATCACTTTATCCATAAATACTAGCTTGTCAATCAAGATATCGATTTGCTTTTTGAATGGAACAATTTTGGCTGCTCTGTAGTAGGAAAAACTTTCCATAACAGAACGGAGATTGGAAAATACATGACGGATATCAGAAAAAGATTCTGAAACCTTGGGTTGCATCGAGGAGGAGCACACCAAATAATATTCACACCATAGCTCAACGTGTAGCTTGCTCTTTTGAATTAATCCTTCAAGTGCAAAAGCAAGTGAAAAGAAAGCTTGGGCGTCTATTGGCCATGTATCAATCAGGCGATTTTGAATTGTTTCTGCCCAAAGCAATCTAAAAGCAGTGATGGTAGATCTCAATCTAATTCTACTTTGTTCATCCCATTCCCATGATTCAAGGCACTCGCAGAACAGGGACAGGAATCTCAAGTCCATTTCGAGCTGCTTGAGTTGACCCAGCACTCCTCGTTGATCATAATCAGCCCACGGTGCACTTCGCCTAATCCTTGACAGATTTTCCAAAATCAATTGGAAGAATCCTCGACTCATTTTCTGTTCCGATCAAGGGAATCACAGTTAACAACTTTCAACGACCAGACAGACAGATAGATTGATTCGAACCTATGACCTAAGAATAGGTAACTAAGCTTCTAACCAATTGAGCTAAATAGATATTTACACTAGATATTGTCTGAAATAATATACATACACAACTTTAATATTACTAGAGGGATATAATAGTAACTTCGTCCGAAAATTGAGGTGGGGTCCATGCACCTCACCCCTATAAGGCTGGGTCCGCCCCTGGTTCATTGAGCAACTCAAATTCTGTGGACATTATAGAAGGTGAGGTATAGAAGGCTACCGTTTACTACTTGTCCAAATTGGCAACTGTTCATTGAGTAACTCAAATTTTGTGTACATTATAGAAGGCTACCATTTACTACATGTACAAATTAGCAAATGCTGCTACTACACTAACACCGACACAATATAAGTTGCGATCTGATGCGACAATAAGACCATTAACTTATGATGTGACATATTGATCGCACCATAATTAGTATTATAAATACACCCTTATCTACTCTGAATCACGCTCAATTGATAAATGATAGTCAGATTATTGTATGAAAAGTGTGTCAATTGCCTAGTGTTGGTTCCTTGATCGTTAATTCTGCATCTTTGTATTTTATCCCGATATTTGGTACTGTTTTGTCTTGTTTTATGTGATTTTCAGAAGTACCATATTATGGAGCAAAAGTGAAGCGAATCCGGATTGTGGAAAAGACATTGGGCCGAAGTCAAGAAAGTATGCATGAAGTCTGCTAGGCCAGAAAGAAGAGAAAAAAGGCCGAGGCCGCAAAAACCCTAGCCGCAGCCCCGGAAACTTGAGCAACACTAAATCAAAGGAGCTGTATTTTGTATTAAGTCGGTTAAGGTTAGATCAACTAGGTCTACTACAGCTCTATATAAATCTTGTACGAATTCATTATATGCATGCACACTTTGATACACACTTTTTATTACTTTAAATTATTAGATTTATGAATAAAGAGTTCGTGATTTTCGTTTGAGTTCGTTTAATCATGGTAGATTAGGCTAGATTAACGTGTTGTAATTAATTTGCATGTCTAAACGAATTGTAATTAACTAGAACGACCAGAATAGAACGATGTAGATTTCAGAATTAGGAACCATCATTACCGCGACGACGACGGTCTATATCACAGTTGCGGAACACTTTTTAGGTCACCCTAATATGAAGATTCAGCGTCAGCTACGTTGATCGACATGTTTAATTAGCGATTATTTAGATCTGGCCAATGGTATTCGTACATCGTAAATTAACATGAAGGACGATAAAGTGAAGTGTTAGTTAAGACATAGTCTGGATCAATCCCTAGGAACGTGCTAGTCAATCCACGATACCTACTTAGGGAGGTTCTCGGCCTTGAGCCGGCACTTTCTAAAACTTATTGTGTGTGAGTTAATACAACTAACGAAGGAGGTTAACTGCACATAGACGTCTACTGTCCTTTCAATGGAAGTAGATAAGATTAGAAGATTGCACCCGTAGCTTAAAACTGAATTAGAACAGGTTCTGGTTAAACTACAAAATTACGAGGAAAAGTAGACACAATGATTAATTGCACCAAGTAAGTAGATCACAATGATTAATTACACCAAGTAAGGAGATCGGTGAGGAGGGATACACCAATTACTTTTCTATTCTTATGTTGGTCTAGGGACCGCTATTTGTCTTCTTGGTTAGATTTAAGAATTATTATCTGTGTTTCATCGTCTCTGTGAGATCGACCTTGACTCACATCTACTATGCTACAATTGATCTAGTACCCTTGCTAGTATTTCGTGAGTATGGGTGGCTTACACGCGAATCAAGTTTTTGGCGCCGTTGCCGGGGACAAAGGCCAATATGGATAATAGTTTTCTTAAATCTAAGGGAGAATTGCAATTTACCCCCTCGAATTATACACATTGCAAAATTTACACCCTTAAACTATTATTTGCTCGATCTACAACCTTAAACTATACATTTTGATCAATTTACAACCATAAACTTTTAATTGATCAAATTTCAACCCTAAACTATCATCATTTTTATTTACCACCCTTTATTCATAATCATAATTAACCTTTTATAAATATTTAATGAAGGATAAAGTTGTCATTTTCAATTCATCTTCCTCATATTCATCTCCATCCACTTCTTCTCCTCCACCTCCACCTCCACCTCTGCCAAACCCACTCCAACACCTGCAGCCCCATCTTTCACAAGCAAATTGATGAGAGTCAACTTTATGATTCTCTGATGCATGTTTAAGCTCCCATTTACGACACATTCCACGTACAGTCCAAGTGTCTCTACACTTCGATAGACGAGATATATCCCTGCCCTTAAAGACAGAAGACATCTAATACATGCTAATTTGTTTGTACTATCAATACCATGTTTAATAGTATATAAGCCTAGAGACATTTATGTATCAAACTTATTAAAGTGATTAGAGATCTCATCAACCATAATCGTCTATCATGGTTTCTCTATCACAGACTTCACAGTTTAATACTAAGGACGTTATCATGTGACAATTCATAATTGGTTCTTTAAAAGAACAAATATATGACAACATAAAAGTCATTTATTATATATGTATAATCATAAAGGCATAGTAGAAATGATCCGACCCGGTCGGATCCGGTCCAACCCGATTGGATTTAGGACACTATTTCAACAGTTTTGGCTGCTTGTTTGGTGGATCTTGATTAATAAATGCCTTTTACTCAAAAAAAAATGTAAAAGTAAATAATCGATTAAAATCTCTTATAAGAAAATATAGATATTGAATCGATTTATAATAAATGCTATATGATTTACAAAGACATATATGTGACACATTATATTTGTCACAAGTTACATAATCCATTAAATTTAATTTATTTTGTATTGTTTTATATATTAAATATTAGAAAATAATATACAATTGATTAAATGATTAACGTCTCTTAAAATAAATTAATTAGGAGATTTTATTGATTTTTAATAAATGTTGAATCTTCTGGAAATTGCTAGAATCAATCAGGATATTTCTAACATTAAATGAAAATCAATCCAAGGCTCTCATCTAGCACTATAAATAGAAGAGGCCTTGGTTATTTACAAGGACACAGAAGGCACACAAGAGAAGGTTGGTGCAATCATCTCCTCTGAAGAAGTGGAGAAATCATCAACACAGAAGAAAACAAAGAAGAACAAGCACGAGGAAGAGCATAGAAGCTGGTGAGAAGTCCCAGAGCATCTTTAAGCATCGAAGATCTTCCAAGAAATCCTCGAAGTTCTTCAAGAAAGCCAAGAATATCGAAGAGCGTCTTCAAGCCTCGAAGATCTCCCAAGAATTCCTCGAAGTTCTTTAAGAAAGCCAAGAAGATCGAAGAGCGTCTTCAAGTCTTGAAGTTCGACACAAAGGTGCAATTCTTCAACAAGGCGTCTTCAACACTCGAAGATCATCGGAGAAAGTTGCCTTCAACACTCGAAGATCTTTCGGGAAAGTCCAAAGTTCTTCAAGAAGATGAAGAACATCAAAATCTTCAAAGCACCATAAAAGATTGTCTTCAACTTCGTGGATCTTCCATAAAGTCGAAGCCCTTCAACTAGGAGATTGAAGGTAATACAAAATATTCCTTCAAGTCTCCGTCAAAGTCAAAGTTCGTCCGTCATATCCAGGAGTCCATCAACACAACAACGATCGGTGAAGAAGTTAGAGAGAAAGCATCAAGCCCTCTACTCAACCACCGCAGAGAAGATTGAAGGAGTAACAAAGAAGCCTCCAAGTCATCCCTAATAACCGAAGATCATCCGCAGAATCCGGAGTTCTTCAACAAAGAGAAGATCTAAGAAGCAACAAGGAAGTCTTCAAGTTCTTCACCAACATTCGAAGGTCGTCCGCCATATTTGGAGTCCTTCAACATTCGAGGATCGTCCGCCATATCCGGAGTTCTTCACCAACATTCGAAGCTCGCCCGCCATATTCGGAGTTCTTCATCATTCGAGGATCATCCGCTACATCCGGAGTTCTTCACCAACATTTGAAGCTCGTCCGCCATATCCGGAGTTCTTCAACAACAATCGAAGGTCTTCCGCCATACTCGGAGTTCTTCAACAACAATCGAAGGTCTTCCGCCATATCAGGAATTCTTCAGCAAACAAAGGCCATCTTCCCAACAAGTAGGAGGAGCACCGCTAAAATCCAAGACCAAGTCCAGTCAACCCTCGGAGAAATTGAAGGAGAAGATCAAAGGAGCATGAAAGAATCCAATTCATCTCCAACTAATGAAGATTATCAAACATATCCGGAGTTCTTCAACAAATATCGAAGATTATCCGCCGTATGTGGAGGTCTTCAGCAAACCCAACATTCTTCTTAAAAAATTGGAGGAGTATCGACAAAGTCTGAGAACAAGTCTCCGCGACCCTCGGTGAAATCAAAGGCATCCCGCATATATAGGGATTTTGCTAGAGATTGTACTCACTCGAATTTTGAAATTAATAAAATTACATTTATCACAATTTTCTTGTCTCTCTTTTATTTAAATATTGCAGGACAACGAAATTTGTGTTACAGTGATAAGAGACAAATCCACCCTTCGCTACCCAAAATCCATTATTCGCTCCATTGTTTTATAGTGGGATAGACCTCAAATCCAATGTTCCACTGTTTTGATCGTGATTTTTACCCAAAAAAAATTTCACTGGTCCTATTTGTATATTATAATTTCTATCGTATCCTTTTTTTAACAATAAAGCCTAAATAATATAAATTTTAAATACAAAATTATTCCTTCAAAAAAAATACAATATTAATATTATTTATGCATAATAAATAATCCGAATATTTTTTTTAGGAACAAATAATCTGAATATTAATTCCACTACAACGCTTTATAGCAAGCATAATTAAATCCTTATTTTGCTATTGCGCAATTTAATTCCGGACAATTATTCTTATGTGTGTGGCCCGATAAACTTCCAAATATATAGGCCATAAGTAGAAATTGTATTTGCCAAAATACTCTTTATATTTAACGATCGTAACTGACATATAACAATGTGTCACGAGCCTAATTGTCGGGAGAAGTCAGGTGCTACTAACTACAACATTTTATATAAAACGGTTACTGTGTTAATATAATCATTCTACATACGCAATATCCATACGGTCGTTAGCTTGAATCCTAAGTAAATGATCTTAGTTCAAAGCTTATCCTTTGTTGGCTTTTAGGCACATAAAAGAAGATTTATAGATGGGCCACAAGGTAATCGAAACTACTCAATATTCCCACCTACTAATGGGTAAAGATGTTCCTTTCAACCAAGAACATTTAGCCACAAGATAATCGAAACTGCTCAACATTCCCACCTCCTAAAGGGTAAATATGTTCCTTTCAAAGTATAGTACATTCGTCCCAAATTCAACGTAGTACAAAGTGATACTGCATATAATGAAGCGCAGTTAAATTTCTTCACAAAATCAAAAGCAGCATCTGTTGGTGATTTAAGTATTATCATGTCCATTTGTGTAATTAGGGGTTTGGTACAAGATGGGTGAACTCGAAACACGATATTATGAGTTTGGAGGTGCGGAGTGCACACTCGTATAAGTATTTGCGAGTTTACGGATATAAATGATCAATTAGAGTTCGGAAAACCACTTAAAGGACGCAAAATTCGTTTTGGGAAAAACAGAGGGACAGGCGGCCGCCTGTCACCACAGGCGGCCGCCTGTCACCACAGGCGCCCGCCTGTCATGAAGATAACATACACATGAGTTAAGATAACTCCAAAAGTTTATTCTTGACACTAATTAAACAGGCCTTGTGTCCATATCCATTCTTGAGCATACAGAAAGCCAACCCTAGAACTTCATTGAAGCGGCCAAACTTCATACTCATATAGGTGAGCCTTTTATTGATCGTGCACTGACGGACGTTTTCTAGGCTATACAATCCTTACCGGCAGTGTACCGGGTCAAATTGTAGTTCTAGTCTGGTGAGTCAGGTCGTATCCTTAGGGAAATGAAAATCTAATTCAAAGTGTGGTTAAACATCAAGAAGCTATTATTAACTCGATCTAAGTCACAGTTTTTACCTTTTATAGGGTTAGATTGTTAGAGTTAGATGTTAGTAAAACAGTAAATAAATACTTATATAATATACAAATATATATATATATATATATATAATATATATATAGATACATAGACATAAATATATATATATATAGATATATATATAATATAAATACTAATATAATATATAGAAACCAGCCAAGATAATGTTATTGAACCTTGATCCCTTTTTAGTTAATAGATGAGACAGATCTTCCTTTTTCAATGTGTAATTTATGTGAAACGGTGCACTCCTCAGCTCAACAGTTCCCTCTCACACGAGCGTACGAAACTGTCATATGTCTCATCAACTGTCCAATGTCATCCAAAAGATTGGGTACTCCGTTTTGTCATGCGGTCAATGTCAAGGATCTCGATCAGAACAGGTAAATTAACGTAATAAGATCTTGAGCACAATTTTAATAAGAATTGTTTCTCTCAAAACAAATCTGCCCCCGGGTAGGAAATAGGATTCCGTTGTCACGTTTTCACTCGGCCATTTTTACCCTCCGGTTTTTCTACTTTTTTTCTCATATCCTAACTTCACCGTTTAGTTCGTCATTAGGTTACGATTCTGTTTATATTGATTAGCTATGTCAATATTAACGTTTCATTAAGCTCAAGTAGAAAAAGATTCATCATATTCAATTTTAATCATTTTTAACATAGTCAATCATCCATTTTACCAAAAAGATTAAAATAGTTCAATTACATATTTTGGCTAATATTACTAATACTAATATATATATATATAAAATAGATAGAAATAATAAACATAATAATATTAGAATATATTACTGATTACAACTGTTGAATCGGGGTTGTTTCCACGGATAGAGCATAACAAAGCTTCAAATCAACAATCTTCGATAATTATTCCACCATTACAACGATACTATAACTACTTTATTTATATATATATATATATAAACATATACATATACATACATATATATATATATATATACATATATATATATATATATATGCCCAAAATGATGAAAACAAGAAAAGAGAAGAAATGAGATGGAAGAAGAGGGGAAATGGAAGAAATGGGGAGGAGATGAGAAGAGAGGGGCAAAGGATTGTGATGAGTTTGGGGAGGTATTTATAGGGGAATATATATATATACATATCATATATATGATCATCATATATCATCATTAGTTATCATATATATATATACATGCACCATATTTAGCCATAAAAATCTGATTTATAGCCAAAAATCTGCATTATTTCCTGTCCCGGTTCGAAGAGGGGTTGATGAGTTTCGCACCATTAGGTTTCTTCAGGTTCGGACCGGAATATCAGCTGTTCCGTAAAATAGCCATAACTTGAGTTGTAGACCTCCAATTGATATAATTCAAAATGCGTTGGAAAGCTCATTTGAATATCTACAACTTTCATGAAGAACTATTCCCCAGAAAATGCCTTTAAGTTGGGTCAAATGTCTGTCGTAGATATTTTACGGTAGAAGCATTCAGGACAATTGATCCGTTTGAACTCGTTAGCTTATGGCAACTTCTTCTATCCTTAAAAATACATCTTTTAGGCTCAAAAAGTGTCGTCACTTGGAATTTTGGTCAACCTATAATCCTGCAATAAATTACCAAAATACCAAGCGTAAATCCGACACGACACTCCGGTTACTAAACCGGTACAAAACTTATAAAAACTTATAAAAATACGATAATTTATATAATAATTACTACTTACACATTTGGATAAAACTTAGTAATTATGACTTGAATTGGTACAATAATGCTCAAAGTGTTATCAATATTAGGGTAAAATGTCATAATAATGATTGACAATTTGTCGCTCATCATGCACCTGCAATAGCACTTTGTCAAAAGACGCATTAAGAAGAATATCTTCAACCTAATCTTGCAGGTCATAGCACATACCTTCGGGACAATATCATGTGCTCAAATCTAAGATAATAGGCATTCCACATTGAATTCTGCCTCTAACATTGTATTAGAGGGGAATTGGGTATCCTATCACCAAGATTTATATGGGTTGTAAACCCATCCCGATTACCGAATTTTGTACCAAGTCTCTAGCCAATCCTTTGGTTAAGTGATCAGCTAAATTATGTTGAGATCTCACAAAAACAACCGAAATCACCCAATGAGTAATCAACTCACGTACCGCGCTATGTCTAACGCCCAGGTGTCGCGACTTACCATTATACACTTGACTATATGCTTTAGACAAGGTAGATGCACTATCACAATGGATAGAAATGGGTGATATTGGTTTAGGCCATAATGGAATTTCATAGATCAAATTCCTAAGCCACTCCGCCTCCTTTCCGGCTGCTGCTAAGGCAACAAATTCCGACTCCATAGTCGAGCCAGTAATGCATGTTTGCTTTTTGGAAGCCCATTAAATGGCACCTCCTCCAAGTAAAAACACCCAACCACTGGTAGAAGAATGATCCTCTACATTGGATATCCAACTAGCATCTGAGTATCCTTCTATTACTGAAGGATATCCAACATAAGTCAAGCCAAAGTCCTTGTTCAACTTAAGATACCTTAGTACACGAGTTACCGCACGCCAATGATGACTACTCGGATTACTCGTGAACCTGCTTAGCTTTCCAACCGCATAAGCAATATCCGGACGTGTGCTAGTCATAGCATACATCAAACATCCTATCACCCGAGAATACTCAAGTTGTAATATCAGATTTCCTGTATTAGGCATGAGTTTCTCATTAGGATCCATGGGAGTATTGGCTGGAGTAGAATTTTCACAATTGAATTTCTTCAACACTTTCTCAATATAATGAGATTGTGTCAAAGAGATCCCTTTGTCACTCCGTTTGATCTTGATTCCAAGAATCATGTCCGCCTCCCCATTGTCTTTCATAGAGAAACTTGATGACAAAAAGGCCTTACAAAGGTCAACTTGTTCTTGGTTAGTTCCAAAGATTAACATGTCATCAACATATAAGCAAATTATCACACCGTTACCGGTGTTGTTAAATTTGCTATATAAACACTTGTCTGATTGGTTAAGTTTAAAACCACTAGACAAGACAACATCATCAAATTTATGATGCCATTGTTTAGGTGCTTGTTTAAGCCCGTACAATGATTTAACAAGCTTACATACCTTACGCTCATTTCCAGGCATAACAAACCCTTCCGGTTGTTTCATATAAATTTCTTCTTCTAAATCTCCATTTAAGAAGGCTGTTTTAACATCCATTTGATGGATCACCAGATTGTTAATAGCAGCTAGGGCAATCAACAATCTAATTGTGGATATTCTAGCAACCGGTGCATAGGTATCAAAATAATCAATACCTTCCTTTTGCCTAAAGCCTTGAATTACCAATCTGGCTTTATACCTGTCGACAGTACCGTCAACTTTCATTTTTCTTTTAAATATCCACTTGCAACCCAAAGGTTTGCAACCACGCGGAAGATCCGCAAGGATCCACGTGTTGTTTCCCATTATGGAATCCATCTCATCATTGACGGCTTCTTTCCAAAATGACACGCCTCGAGACTCCATATCCTCCTTAAACGTCTTAGGATCTTCATCAATATTATAACAATATGAGTATTGAAATCCTAATTCATCTCTTGTTCCTTCCACCAAATAAGTTTGATAGTCGGGTCCAAAAGATTTTGGTTTCCTAGCCCTTTTGCTTTTACGAAGCTCGAAAGGCTCATCATGAGAATCAACACCATTGTTGTTCTCTACTCCAACAATAGTAGGAGTTATATCCTTTGGCCTCGGTATAGAGGTAAACCGATGTTCATCAAAGATGGCATCCCTTGACTCTATCACCGAATGAACATCAACTGAATCATTAGGCTCTATAACATAGAACGTATATGCTTTGGAATGCAAAGCATATCCAATAAAGATACAATCAATGCCTCTTTCACCCAAGGTTTTAATCTTAGGCACAGTAAGTCTTACAACAGCCCTACAGCCCCAAACTCGTAGATAATTCAAGCTTGGCTTCTTTTTGAACCAAAGTTCATATGGGGTAATAGGATTCCATTTATTAGGAATTCTATTCAGCAAATAACAAGCCGTTAACATGGCTTCTCCCCAAAATCCCTCACTCAAACCAGAGTAAGATAGCATGGAATTAACCATCTCTTTAAGAGTACGGTTTTTCCTTTCCGCTATACCATTTTGTTGGGGCGTATACGGCGCTGTAACTTCATGTATTATACCACATGACCAGAAAAAGGTTGGATCAAAATATTCACCACCTCGATCGGTACGCAACTTTTTTACTTTAGAAGTTAATTGTAATTCTACCTCATTTTTATAGATTTTAAATTTATCTATTGCCTCATCTTTAGAATGAAGTAGAAAAACATAACAAAACCGTGTGCAATCGTCTATAAAAGTTACTACATATCGTTTGTTACCAAAAGAAGGCGTAGAACAGAAATCACACAGATCACTATGAATAAGTTCTAAAACGGAAGACGACCTTTCAACACTATGAAAAGGTTGTCTCACAATTTTGGTTAAGTATTACACTTATTCATATTCATGTCAAAAGATGGAATTAACTCATTTTTAGACATCATTAACATACGTTTATAATGAACATGACCCAAACGAGCATTCCACAAAACAGAACTATTAACATCATGAACTGCAGCAACATTATTTACAACATCATGCTGAATATTTAACATAAACATACCATTACATAAATAACCAAATCCAATAAATACACCACACTTACTTAAAATGTACTTATCCGACTCATAAACTTGTTTATAACCTTCTTTACATAAAATACTACCAGAAACCAAGTTTTTCCGTATACACGGAGCATGCAACACTTGTTTTAAAATAATACATTTTCCAGAACTAAAAGATAGAACAACACTTCCAATTCCAACTATGGCAGCCCTTGACTCGTTTCCCATAAGTAGCATGGATCCATCGATCACAGGTTCATAGTTTTTAAACCAGCTTCGATCCTTGCAAACGTGTCTCGTTGCACCCGAGTCAATCCACCAAGCAACATCATCATCCTGCATATAAAATGCCTCAGAAATTAGTGGTACATAATTCACACTCGAATTAAATCCACAAGTAACATTCTGACCTTGATGTTTAGGAGCACCTTGGTCCTTAGACCCTTGCCCCGAACTGTTGTTTGGTCCTTTCTTCCTTACTCGACAATCAACTCTGAAATGTCCAGTTTTACCGCAATTCCAACAAGCACCTTTTGGTTTTTTGTTGGTATCTTTGCCATTGTTTTTAGAAGACTTTTTCTTATCTTTCCCTTTGTTCTTATACGAACACTCACCGGCTTGCATCATATTGATAGAGTTCAAATCCATTACCTCTTTACCCTTGGTTTTAATGCCCCTTGCGCCCTTAGAGATTCCTCTATACGCAAGTGACTACCAAGTTCTACCAGAGATAATTCTTCCTTTTTGTGCTTTAACATGTGTTTAAAATCTTTCCATGATGGTGGTAACTTATCTATAATGCTTGACACGAAATAGACTCATCGATTTCCATTTTATGTTGTGCAAACTGACCCAAAATGCGCAGTAATTCATTATATTGTTCCATTACCGACCTTGAATCTACCATGTTATATTTCATGAAATTACCAACCAAGAACTTTTTACTAGAGGCATCTTCATTCATGTATTTAGACTCTAGTGAATCCCAAAGTTCTTTTGCAGACTCAACATTTTGATAAATGTCAAACAAAGAATCAGACATACCGTTTAGAATGTGACCTCTACAGATGTAGTAATCATTCTCCCATTTGTTCTTCCTCCTCAGTTCCTCCAAAGGTCCATCATCCAACACTTCCGGCATCGGTGTACTTAGTACATACACTACCTTCAAAGTCGTCAACAGAAAATGCTTCTTTTTAAGAGCATAGAATGAGATCATTCAATTGCTTCATCATCTTTGAGTGTCAAATAAACTTCAACAAAACTCCTTAAGTATTCTTCTCTTTTGGTGCCAAAAAGTGAAGGGAAACGTAGTCTCATCTCACAAAAGTATTTGTGTAACCCGAGGCATCTTATAAGGGTCAAATAACTTTTGTAGGAAAGTGTTCTACACGATTCTACGTTATATCAAGTTTATTAGATTTCCTGCGTTTTATTTTGATATTGTTGTTCCCTTAAAAAGCTACAATTGTACAACAGCATCTTGTAACAGGTAGGTGATCAATAACCAGAAAGCTGAATTTACACAAGTCTTTGGCGAAGCAGAGTCCTCGATCCCATGTCTGATTATATGAATTACAATCTGTTAATAAGCAGAAAGAAAGTCATCATTAATATTCCCAAACGAAAAAGGATCAATTAATAACGGGCATTGCTTTTCTCTCCAAAAACACCGATTTGATTAGCAGTAAGGATCAATCCACAAGTAATCTGAGTGTCTGACATCCCCCCGCAATCCCTTCCGTGCACGCTAAGCTTTCCAAAATTGGTCTTTAAAGGTCATTGATGTAAGTGAAAACATGTTGACCGGAGAAAGAACAAAAATACAAGAATACGTTTAAAAATCCAGAAAGTCATTAACTCGATTCATAAATGGTATATGATCACACGAGTAAGACCAATAAAACCATATATACTTGGGAGCAGTCTAGATTTGGATCCAAGAAGAAAGCCAATCTAAAAAGAACTCTGTCGATGCCATGTTGACCAGTAGGAAGAACTCTATGCAATGTTCACCTACATAGAAAGTACACAATAAAATGAACATGTAAAAGCAATATACAACGTGAATTCTCTATTTGCAGTGTGCCTTGGAAGATTATAATGGCAGCCCAAGAAAGACGATATAAACAAAGTTTCACACCATGCACCAACCAAATGCGTACCTTTAGACCGACAGAGTACATATAAGAAAATAGCTGAAAAAACAATTCATCCATCTCACAAGCATATCACCAATGAAATAAACTTTAAAAGGATAATGGAACCGAATGCTAGGCATCGGGTTTCTTGAACTTGGACAATCAGTTTGAAGCCTAAGTCCCAGCATATATACAGGCATAAGAGGTACAAAAAATCATGTTCACAGAAACTAGCATCATCATTCAACGTGAAAATACAAAGATCGATACATGCAGCCAGCTGAAATGATTTATGAAACATGTCAGTTATTCTGCATGTCTAAGCGATGACAATTCGTTATGAGCTTGATATTTCAATTTCACCTATTATAAGATCGATCGAAACGTCAACTTCGATCCCTAGTTCCATCTGTTCTTGTTGAATCCGAAGAGCTGAACTCTTAACTACTTCTGAGGATTGTCTGACAACAATACTCTTCAACGTTGAAATCTCTCCAAAACAGGGCGGAAACTCTTCCAATTTTGGGCATTGAATCACAAGTTGCTCCAGACAAGGCAAGGATTCAGTAGTGACATTCCATTCCACCTACACATCACAATGAAATGCAAACAATTTCAGATTTTGAAATGTCACATTCTTCCATCTCCAATCTTGGCTCCTGGAAGAAGGAAATCCGTTCTACGTTCTAACTGCAAACCTGAAGAATGAAGATAGTGTAGCTTTGCAAGTGCTGATATAGCCATCCAGGGTAGCTTAAAGTTAGTTTCTTGAGATTCAAAGGGAAGTTGTTGAACAAGAAGTATGGTCTTCCATCAAAATTCCGTGTTAGCTCAGTGACTCATTTTTTGTATGAAAGTCCAATGTTTCAGATGGTTCTATATCATAATCAAGAGAAATTGCCATGTAGCAATTCAGTTTCCGAACCGCGGGAAATTAAACCTTTGAAGAAGTCGTTGTACATCTTTTCCACTAGATAAAATCGGTCGTGAAAAGCTTACCACCTTAAACAATTTAGGAGATGCCTCATGCTCGTGGTCATCAGGAAATTTAAGGATGGAACTCTTGACTTCCACGTGCCTAAGATTTTTCATTCTCCAAAGAGTGTCCGGCAAATTTACCATTCCGTCTTTCAATATTAAAGATCCTATATTCCACATATTGCATATCGATGATGAAATATATACCGATTCCGACCCCAACCTAGCATCTAAATGTCTCAAATGGACCAGAGAGATAAGTTGTTTTACATCATATTCTTGCAATATGAAATCCAAAGCCAACACTTGAGCAAGTCTAAACTCCTTGAAAAGGAAATCAACAAATCTTGCACCATATTCTTTAGAAAAATAGAATAATGAGCGTGCTGAAAGACAATGTTGGGGAAAATATTCTTCTCCTTCATCAATCACAAATTACAGTCAATAATATTTACCAAAGTATCCTTATTAAAAAGAAATACAAATCACACCATAATATATCACAATTATCGTAATACCCCCCTCAAGATGGAGCGTGAAGATCTCGAACGCCCAGCTTGCGCAACAGAAACTCAAACTGTTGTCGTCCCAATGCATTTGTAAAAATATCCGCCAACTGATGCTTCGTGGAAACATACGAAGGAAGATTCAAGCCATCCGTAATAGCATCACGCACGAAATGACAATCCGCCTCAATGTGTTTTGTGCGTTCGTGAAATACTGGATTATGTGCAATATATAACGCCGACTGACTGTCACAAAAAAAAAAAAAAACGTATACCGGGGGGTGCCTCACCCCAAGATCAGTCAGTTAACCACTTTAACTCGCACGTAAGTGAGGCCATACATCGATGTTCAGCTTCCGCAGAAGACCGCGAAACCGTGATTTGTTTCTTGGACTTCCAAGATATGGGCGAAAGGCCAAGTGTAACGCCCTGCTCCCGGATACCGAGCTCTTATCCGGAAGAGAACGTTCGGTGCGTATAACATTAAATAAATCTAATATTATACGTCAGTCTCTACGTCGCCGTATCAAAAATAAAGCAACGGAAGCCCAAAAGGCTCGGGTAAAAACATAAATGCTTCTAAGATTGGAATACAAACCGACTAGGGGTAGAAAAGAAAAGCTTACAACAACGATATAAAGCTTACAACGTACGATGTTTCAAAAGAAAAGATACAACACTTGTATTACAAAGATCTCAAAAGAAAGTACAACAGGTTCCTTAAAGAAACTAAAACATAATCTAATACAACCTTTAATAGAAAAGTAAAAAAAAAAAGCATCATCATGGCATCAACGTCATCAAACACCATCCAACACCTCAACGAGCTCAAGATCAACATGTCCATCTTCTCACCCAACAATGCATACAAACACATGCAAAGGAGGTAAGTACAAAGTACTTAGCAAGAGTAAGAAGCTAATGAATAATTAGAGTTTATAAAGAAAAGGTTTACATTATTATTATTAAGTCATCTTGGTGAGACCGACTCAAACTCCAGGGTTCACTTCATGCTCATCAACATGTCCTGACTATTGGTTTCTAACTTAACTTATCTTTGTTACAACAACATTCAAGGGCACTACGCATGGTGTTCACTCACCACGAAGTATCTAGGTGCAACATGTTGGTGGATCACACCAATAACCACGGGTTGGGCCCGATAGTGCACGCGTTCGGTGAAGTCCCTCTAATCACAGTGCCCCTTCGAGGCCAGTAAAGTTATTCATTTACTAGGTCCCTCCACTCCCGGTGACTTTTAAAGGCCAGCAGAGTTACTCGCTTTATCCGAATAGCCCACACATCGCGATATGACCTTGTGGCTTACCAAGAATGACATGTTGTTTAAACTTTTAACTACACAAGTACGTTAGTTATTATTTTATTATCTAGCCACCTAAGTATTTTCAAATAAGCTCCCTCACATCTCCTACTCTCTTACTTAGACCACTAGACACGGAAAAACCTAGCACATACACAGACATTGATGAATACTAATTCATCAAAGCACAAGCCAATCATACCATTCCGACGGTCCTGAACTTCAACTCTTAGGAAGAGTACATTTGGTGCCGGAACTAAACACATCAGAAGCTTAATCAAGGCTTGTTCATGTTCATATATTGATATTAGATCAAGAAACAACCTTCAAAACTAGAAAAGTCTGGATATTACACCAATGAACACAAACCATCCACTCAACGAACGCCGAGTAAGAGGGCAACTCACCCAATCAGAATCACACCAACCCTCGAGAAGAAGAGAGCTATCAGACCGCAACAAAATCCCCTGACCAGGATGTCAAATAACGAACAAGACGCAAGGCAGCCTCCCAATGATCAACCCGATGAGCCTGCATAAACTGAGACAAGACATGAAGTGAGTACGTCAAGTCGGGGTGTGTCACTCCAGGATAAATGAGCCGTCCAATCAAACGACGATATCGGGTAGGGTCACTCAATAATTCTCCGGTGGCCAAGGGCTCTTGTGATTCTGCTCAATCAGAAAGTCAGCAGGTTTGCTCCTAAGTAAACCTGCTCATGAATGATGTCAAGTGCATATTTCCGCTGGTTCAAGAAAATTCCATCTTTGTTCCGGGCCACCTCTATCCCAAGAAAGTACTTTAGAACCCCTTAGTCCTTCATTTTAAAGCACTTTCCCAAATAATCTTTGAAAACAGTCATTGCAACCTTATCATTCCCGGCAATGATCATATCATCCACGTACACAAGGACGTTCAGCTGAATCTCACCCCGATGCAAAGTAAATAAGGAATAATCAGAATATGACTGACGAAAGCCATACTCTTTCAAAGCGGAGGCAATCTTTGCGAACCAACACCTCAGTGCATGTTTCAATCCATATAGCGATTTCCACATCATGCACACCAAGTTGGAACCGTTCTTCTCAAACCCAGGAGGAATCTTCATGTAAATTTCTTCCTCCAAGTCACCATGCAGAAAAGCATTTTGGGCATACATCTGGTGAATGTCCGTACTAAAAAGAAATACAAATCAAACCATAATATATCACAATTATCATAATATCGTAATACGTGCATTTAAAGTTGATCATCCACCGGCAACAATAACATCAAATTTCTTCTCCATGGAAACACGATAGCTGTTATTTATTGTAGAGTCTGAGGAACTTGATGATGCCATTCCATGGTTCAGCTGGAAAAAGTTTTCCTCTCGACATTTTGTTTGACATAAATCATGTATTAGATCATGAACACGAATTATTTTTATCCCACCATTGGAACTTATTGCACTAACAATGATAAGACTTATGTCAACTAGGTCTTGAAAGTAATCTTTTGCCACATCTTCTAAGATTTTTGTCTTTGATTCTTGTACGAATCTTTCGGCAATCCATAGTAGTATTGTAATACCCCGATTTTTATCAAAAAACTTGGACACATGCTAAGGTTTGTAAAGGGTACCTTAGTTGCATTGATATAATTTAATTTAAATTTTTTTTCTTCTAAACATTAATGATTTTAGGGGGAATGAGGGAGAAGGACACAAATATTTCATCAATTGAGTAGAAGGACAGTCTTTTGAAAATTTTGCATAAAGGACAAAACTATTTATTCACTGTCGAAATTCACTTGTGTTCGAAATACACTGTTTAAATTCACTGCCGAAATTCACTGTCGAAATTAACTAATTTTCAAAATTCATTGTCGATATTCACTAATTTTCGGGATTCACTGTCAAAATTCACTGATTTCGGGATTCACTGGGGAGATTCACTGATTTTCGGGATTCACTGTTTGTCCTTCTCGCTATAAAAATTATGCAGTTGTCCTTCTCCCTATAAAAAATATGCAGCTGTCCTGTTACTTAAAAATATTTCAGATTGTGTCATTATCTCTAATTTTCCAATGATTTTAATGTTTTCATTGACAAGAAGAAAATATGGGTTACACGATTAAAATAAAATAAAATTAGATGTAGACATAAATGTTTCATTTAGAAAGAGTTATGATATGCATTTAATAGCCTAAGTAGTTTACTCTTTATTATTTATTTGTTGACAAATTAGTTAAGAAGTTGATCGTAAACTTGGCATATAATTGCTATGAAAGTATTTGGTTGATAAATAAAATATTATTAAGTGAATGGTAGTAGTGTAATAATAGAATAGTATATGTAGTTTTTTTTTTTCCTTTCTTTTTTCTTTCACATGATACGTACATTTTTTTTTCTGATACGGACAGCTAGCAGACATAATAAATAAATGAAATATAAATGTATACCCTTGATGGTGTAACAATTAAGCAATATAACCACAAGTGTATAGATTGAACGTTCCATTTTCATAGCGGAATTATTGCAGATGTTTTTTTTTATAGGAAAATGTCATAGAGGACAAGTTTACATCTTATTTATGTAAAAAGGACAAGAAAATAATGCAATAGTTGTGAAGGACAAATAATAATGTATATCCAAAAATATCCTTTATAATTATAACTAGACTCATTCCTCCATTATCCCAAAATATAGAAACCCTAGCCTCCATCCTCTTCTCTTCTCTGCAAATCCCAAAACGGCTGAATTTCTAAACTGGCGGGATTTCTTAGCAGCAGAGTTCTGGAGCTTTCCATCCTCTTATATGATTAATTAAGAAGAATTGTCCTTTGATCATATAACAGTCAATCCATTCACGTCATAAGAGTCAATCCTCTTCTTAATTAGCGGCTTCGGATGGAGGCTAGGGTTTCCTCTTATGACGTGAATGAATTAATCCCAAAATCAGGCGAAATTTCTTAGCAGCCAGGCGGAATGACTTTGGGTGATTAAATCAGCCAGGCGGCTTCGGATTGGAATCTAAGACGGAGGATTCATTCGCCGTCGTCCAATTATCCTCTGGTTTCTTATGAGGAGATTATTGGGTAATTAATCCTTTTTTTTCTTTCCCATATTGTTTCACCATTTGACGTAATTAAGACGGAGGATTCATTCCCTTCATGTCTGATGTTTTTGTTGTACCGATGCTACTATATTTCATGATGGTGGGGCTGTGATTTGCAAGCCTGAGGGATGGGGTTGAGGGTGGAGAACGGAGATAATGGATGGATAGTAAATGGTGGTTTGTGGTGATTTTGAGAAAAAGAAATTGAACAGAAATGTTTCAAGTTTTTTTCTATTTTTTTTTATTGCAGGCGAAATGCACAACACATGACGATGCCGATGTTCTCTCCGGCGCCATTCATGTTCTGAAGGATCAATGATAATTTTGATAAGGGCAAATGTGCTTTGTAACATG
The DNA here is from genome assembly GCA_024500145.1 of Gentiana dahurica var. dahurica. Taxonomy (NCBI): domain Eukaryota; kingdom Viridiplantae; phylum Streptophyta; class Magnoliopsida; order Gentianales; family Gentianaceae; genus Gentiana; species Gentiana dahurica. Next base: position 93,837,934 of record CM044897.1, on the reverse strand, counting down.
AACATCATGTAGTAACACTTGTTGTAACAACGTAGAAACATGTGAACGATGAAGTAGTAACATTGATACATAATGAAGTAACAAGCCAAACAATCATAGTGCACATTGACTGTATTAATAAAGTCACTATATTAACAGGAACGACTTTGTCGTAACATTGCAAATCTACATAGTAACAGCTCAAAACAAGAAACTGACAACCCTTAAAGTTGTAGTAAGATACCCAAAACCCCATGTGCAATTTCATGAATGTGCACTATCTTAAGGTACAAATTAAAATCCCCTATTGGGGTTCCCCTTCGCAAGTAGGGTATAGAAATTTGCCAGAAACAATGCAAACGCGAAAAACGTAGTGATATTTTGAATTTGAACATTTCCAAGGAAAATGTTGTAAAGTTTCGGCATTTTTTTTGAATGTGCACGATCTTAGGGTACACAAATCCCCTATTGGGGTTCCCCTTCCCAAGAAGGGTATAGAAAGCTGCCAGAAACAATGGAAACGCAAAAAACGGAGTGATATTTTTTTGAATTGGCACTACCATTTTTGGACTGCAACTACAATTGTGTGCATTGTTGCTACATTTTTTGAATTGTCACTACATTATTTCGAATTTGAGAGAAAAAATAAAATATGTTTTAAATTCATTAAGGGTGTTTTTGAACATCTACTTATTTTTTGTCCTTTTGAACCATATAGTTTTAAAACTGTCCTATTCCATCATTTCCAATCTTATTTTGTCCTTCTAACCCACCGCCCGTTTTTTTTAAGAAGTGTAACTTACCTGGTTCAAGCCTAAAACGTACATCAATTGAGTGTATATGTGATTGCATATTTTGTCTATTTGAGAAAAGTGTGTTGTTTTATGATGATGTAATTGCATCCTTTTATTAAAATATTGCTATACTTCATTATTTTTAATACTATTAATTACTTGATTTTCGCTAAATTATTTAAAGAAAAAGAATTATAGGAAGTGCTTTTAAGTTTTCGGTTACAAGAAGCTAGTCATGTAATATAATGAAGCAGGGGCGGACCCACGTACCCCAGGGGAGGGGCACGTGACCCACTGGAATTTAAAAAAAAAATTATTTTTTTTAGTATTAAAACTATGTAGTTTTGTTGTTAAAAAGTGTCATTTTGTAGATAAAAATTGATGTTTTAGACCCCGGTGACCCCACTGAAATTTTTTTTGGATAAAATATGTAGTTTTAGACTCCGGTGACCCCACTGAAATTTATTCCTGGATCCGACAAATGAAGGCTTCATTTACTTATAAGATTTATACATGGCATTAACATAGAATGTAATACTCCGATTTTCGGGAAAGGGCAGACGTGTCTTTTTGCGAAAACGAAATATTAGGTTCGGTTTCCTTTTTATTCGGGGTTAATTATTTGGGCATATTTATATGTATAATTTCGAGTTTTATATGTATAATTAAAAGGGAAAATCAGTTTTGTGGTCAAGGGCAATTAAGGAAAAGAATTAACCCTCTTTAAGACCTAACTTAAGTCAGGGATTTTCAGTTTTCATTCAGCCTTTTCCCCCTTCACTTATGCGATTGAGAGAAAGAGAGAAGAGAGGTTTGAAAGTTCTTCACTTTTGCTAAGGGAAAGTTGATCGTTTTCAGAACGGATTCAAGAATTGGACTCGGTGTAAAGAGCACAGCATTTTTGGCATCGGTTCTGTGGGATTGCAGTAGATTTTCAGAGCGATTCTGATCAGTTTTGGGGCTGCAAATAGGTAAGAGAAACAGTCCTATGAATTCCATCATTAGTTATAAGGAATTGATCATGTTTTACGGCTTCTTGGTGTTAGAAATATGAATCTTTATTTTGGTTAATGACTATAGTTGTTATAGTACGTCTAGATGTGGATTCTCGTGTTGTTGTGTTGGTTATTTGCTGGTTTTTGGTTGAAATACGACCTGGAAATCGAATGATGTTGATGTTAGGGTTCCAGTCGAACCTAGGTGGACGGGCGTCCGGTATTCTGGACGGGCGTCCAGCCTTGGTCATTTCTCAGACGGGCGTCTGGCTTATCCGGACGGGCGTCCGAGGGGTAATTTTACATTCAGGATTGAAATGTGTTTGGTGGACGGGCGTCCACTATTTTGGACGGGCGTCCAGTAAGCTTGAACGGGCGTCCAAGTCTTTAAACGGGCGTCCAGTTTTGTACCGCCTCCTTTCTATGTTAGTTGCTGTTCAGCCTTGAAAACATGCTTTAACTACATGAAACCTTTATATATGATATGTTAAAATGGTATAAACATAGACAAGCCTGAATTGAGCTTCTGATTCGTTCGGTTAAAACACCGGATGTACTCTTAAAGGGAGTTGAAGTTCGGATCCGTCGGAAGAGCATGATAGGCTTGTGCTTTGATGAATTAGGATTCATCAATGTCTGTGTATGTGCTAGGACTTGTCTGTGTCTAGTGGTCTAGGAAGAGAGTAGTATGTGTGAGGAAGATTATTTGAAAACACTTAGGCTGGCTAGTTAATAACTTAATAAACAACGTATGTGACTAGTAAAAGATTAAACAACATGTCTCTCTTGGCTAGGCACCAGGCTAAATCGCGATGCATGTGCTACCTCTGAAGGTGGAGGAACTTCGTAGGTCAAAAGACCCTAAGTACGGAGGGACTCTGCTGAGGTGTGCGTGCTATCGGAGTCTACCTTTTCTAGACTTCGTGGATATTGGTGTGATCCACCGATATGTTGCAAAAGAGTGTCCCCAAGGTAGAAGAACTCAGAGGTCAAAGACCCTAAGTACAGAGAGACTCTGCTGAGGCGGATGCGCGTAGTGCCCTTAAGTGCGGTTGTAACATAGATAGGCTAAGTAGAAACAGTTAGTCGCAACATGTTGATGAGCATGAGGTGAACCTTAGATTGAGTCGGTCTCACTTAATCAACTAATTAAATAATTAACTTTTCGTTATAACTATGATTGCTTTCATAGCTTCTCTTTCTTTCTAAGTACGTTGTACTCACCTCGAATGCATACTTTTTCTATGTGTTTGGGGACGAGAAGACGAACAGGTTTTCGAGGAAGAGTTTGACGACGACGTTTGACGCCGCTCGTTGAAGAATCAAGATGCTTCTTTTCTGCTTTTCTTTGGTTGTACTTTCCTTACTTTTGAGGTAGACCACGGTTTTGACGATTTGTCGTATTGTGTCTTTTGGGATTTTCGTACTTTTCCAAATGTAATAATTTACATTTCTACCCTTAGATTTCTTTTCTACTCTTTAAATTTTGGGAAAAATTTTATATACCCGAGTTTTGCTTCCGTTTTGCCTTTGATTTGATCCGACGTAGTAGAGGCTTACGTATAAAATGAATTTACTTTTATTTTATACTTGCCGAACGTTTCTTTTCCGGATAAGGACTCGGTGTCCGGGAACGGGGCGTTACAGTTGGTATCAGAGAAAAGCGTTCTTTAGACTTCCTTTCTTTAAGATAAGTTTCTTTAGATTTTTAGTAACGTCTGGTTTTCTTGATCTTTCAACATGGTAACGACAAGGAGAGGCGTTCGTGGAGCTGGGAGCTCAGGGGTTAGTCAAGGGGCAGGGAGCCCAGTGCCCGTAGTAGGGGGCAGATTTGTGAGGCAGAATCCTACGCCTCATTTGAGTCTTTCACCACCACCCCATACAGCCACGCCTACACCACGGTCTCAACAAGATGAGCCACCGAGGCCGCATCAGAATCTGCCACCCCGACCACCGCTAAGATATAACTACATTTATGGAGAGCCTGGACAAGCACCTATTCGTGTCACTGTAGTAGGCGACATTCCACCGATTAGTGTGCCACCACCAGTGACTAATGTGTATCCACCACCATCTAGTGCTTATCCTCCAGTGTATCCTCAGCAGCAGCAGGTCTTCTACCCTCCTCCTGTAGGTCATGTTCCTCAACCTACAGTACCACCTTCACCACGCTTTGACCACCAGCAAGGCGTTGGTCATCCACCCTTTGGTTTTCAGCAGCCTCAACAGCATCAGTCTTATCAGGGGTACTATCCGTATCAGAATGAGCCTCAAGTAATCCCACCTTATCCTCAACAGCAGCAGTATCAGCAGCATGTATCTTTTGGTTACCCTCCGGTTCACCCACCAGTTAGACCGACTTTCGAACTAGCACCAGCGGTGGATTGGTATACGAGATTGAGGAGGAGAACTTCTTCGGTAATGTGGAGCATTCTAAAGCAGAGGAATGGATAAGAGGATTCGAGAAAGCTTGTAGGAACATACATGTTCCCGAGACAGAGATGGCACAACTAGCGATCGGTTTTATGTTGGGAGCGGCAGAAGCATGGATTGATGCCGTTCAAAGCAGCAACGGTAAGGTAACGGATTGGGAAGGGTTCAAGACGATGTTTTATAATGAGTACTTCCCGGTTACAGTTCAAGCAGATAAAGCAAGTCAATTCCTGAAGCACAAGCAAGGTACTCATCAGACAGTGTCCCAGTACACTAACAAGTTCAACGAGTTAGGAAGGTTTTATCCTGAATTGATGAAAGTGGAAGAGAGAAAGATGGCCCTCTATAAGGATGGGTTGGCCTACGAGATTCAATCGGGCATGCTAGGTTTCACGGCAAGGAATATGGCGAGTTGATGAATAAAGCCTTGGAAGTCGAGACTTTCGGGAAGAGAGCTACATTGGTTGTCAATAATAAGAGAAATTTTGGGACAAGTCAAGGCGGTTATAGGGGAGCGCCACAGCAAGCAGCCAAGAAGACTACGGCTCCTACAGCAGCTAAGGCCCCGAACAGTGCACCACTTTGCCCCAAGTGCAACAGAAATCATACAGGAGAGTGCAGGCAGAGTAGTAACGGTTGTTACGTTTGTGGTGAGCAAGGACACTTTTCTAGAGCGTGTCCAAACAGAGGAAACAAGAGTGGTTCGAGCCAAGGTAGCGGGAGAGGCGGCCCGAGCCGACCGGTTCGAGTTTTTGCAGCGGATGCTAATTTTGTGGAACCAGAGGATGACGTTATATCAGGTACCATGTTTTGTTTCATTCCTTTATTAAGATATTGTATGGCATGTTTATTCATGTTGTGATGTATTTAAATGAGAGAATGTGCATCCTAGGTATGATAACGTTAGAAAACTTAGTGGTCAAGGCTTTGTTTGATACGGGAGCGTCAAATAATTTTGTGTCAACCAAGGTAGCTAAGAAGTTGAACTTACCTTCCGAACCTTTAAGGAACACTTTGGAGATAACTACACCGTTAGGGAAGGTAACAAGGGTAACTAGAATGATACCTCAAGTGGAAGTTCGAGTCGGACCTTATCGATGTAAGAGTGACTTTACGGTTTTGGACTTCTTGGATTTTGATGTAATCCTCGGAATAGAATGGCTATCCGAGAATTATGTACACCTGGACTGTAAAGAGAAGAAAGTAACTTTTAAAGTACCTGGGAAATCAGACAAGACGTATCAAGGGAATGTGTACAAGCCGAGTAAGAAGAAACATCCGATCATATCAGCGGTTAAGGCAGTAAGGGCTTGTCGGAAGGGTTGTGAAGGCTACTTGTTGTATGCAGTGGACGTGGAACAAGTGAAGCCTAAGTTCGAGGAGACTCCCATAGTGAGGGAATACCCGAGGTATTTCCAGAAGAGTTACCGGGAAACATGCCGGACAGAGAGATAGAGTTTGAGATTCAGTTGATACCGAGCGGCACCAGTTGCTAAAGCACCTTACAGAATGGCACCGGCTGAATTAAAGGAGTTGAAAGCTCAACTTAAAGATATGCTTGAAAGGAACATAATTCAGCCCAGTACCTCGCCCTGGGGAGCCGCTGTCTTGTTTGTGAAGAAGAAAGATGGCGGCATGAGAATGTGTATCGACTACAGAGCGCTGAACAACCTTACCATCAAGAATAAGTATCCTCTACCAAGGATAGATGATCTGTTTAATCGGTTGCAAGGTAAGAAGGTGTTCTCCAAGATCGACCTGAGGTCCGGGTATCATCAATTGAAGGTTAAGATAGCAGATGTTCCGAAGACGGCTTTCAGTACAAGATATGGACATTATGAGTTCCTTGTCATGCCTTTTGGACTCACTAATGCTCCATCTGTATTTATGGATTTGATGCAGTGAGTTTTCATGCCGTACTTGGATAAGTTCGTGATAGTGTTCATAGGCGATATCCTAGTTTACTCTAAGGATGAGAAGAAACACGAGGAACACTTAAGGATAGTGTTGGACACACTGAAGAAGAATCAGTTGTATGCAAAGTTTTCTAAGTGTGACTTTTGGTTGGATCGAGTGAGTTTCTTGGGTCATGTCATTTCTGGAGATGGCATTCAAGTTGATCCGGCAAAGATCGAGGCGGTTGAGAATTGGCCTAAACCTACCACAGTTTCAGAGGTAAGAAGTTTTCTTGGGTTGGCTGGTTACTACCGGAAGTTCGTACAAGACTTTTCGAAGATAGCTACTCCACTCACCAGGCTGACACGGAAGAATGTGAAATTTGAATGGACTAATGAGTGTGATAAGGTCTTTCATACCTTGAAGAGTAAGTTGACTACGGCACCAGTGTTAGCATTCCCGGAGATTTTTGATAACTATGATGTCTACACGGATGCTTCGGGACAGGGTTTGGGTTGTGTGTTGATGCAAGGAGGAAAAGTGATAGCCTACGCATCTAGACAGTTGAAGGTGCATGAGAAGAATTACCCGACACATGATCTAGAGCTGGCAGCGGTAGTATTTGCCTTAAAGACTTGGAGGCATTACTTATATGGGGTTAAAGCGAGGATCTTCACGGTCCATAAGAGTTTAAAGTATTTCTTCACACAAGAGAACCTGAATATGAGACAGAGGAGATGGTTAGAGTTCGTTAAGGACTATGATTTGGGTATTCAGTACCATCCGGGTAAAGCGAATGTAGTGGCAGATGCTCTGAGCAGGAAACCAGTGTTTGCGACTTCCGGTGTTGAGGCAATGGCAGAAAGGTTAGATGGGCTGGAAATCGAAGCTTCGATCAGATTGAAGACCGGCGGTTTGTGGCACCGTTGTTAGCAAGGTCGAGTTGATGGATGATATTCGGGGAAAGCAAGACGAAGACCCGGTTTTGTTGGACTTGAAGCGTGTTGCTAGAGAGAAGCCTACGGTTGGTTACGTGTTGGATAATAGTGGAAATCTGTGGTATCGGGATCGTCTATGTGTACCCAATGTTGGCAACTTGAGACAAAGAATTATGGAAGAAGCACATAGGATAGCTTTTGCGGTTCATCCGGTGCTACTAAAATGTACAGAGACTTAAAGGAAAGATTTTGGTGGCCCTCGATGAAAGTGGAAATATCCAAGTTCGTGGCCGAGTGTGATGTATGTTAGAAGGTTAAGGCGGAGCATAGAAGACCCGGTGGAATGCTTAAGCCATTGGATATCCCGGAATGGAAATGGGATAAGATCACAATGGACTTCATCACCGGATTACCTAAGACAAGAGGCGGACACGACGCAATTTGGGTAATTGTGGATAGATTGACCAAATCGCCCATTTCTTACCGTACAAGGTTGACATGTCATTAAAGATGATGACGACACTATATCTGGACAATATAGTGAAGCTACATGGAGTTCCAATCTCGATAGTTTCAGACCGTGATTCGAGATTTGTAAGTCGGTTTTGGAAGAGCTTGCAAGAAGCCTTCGGGACCAAGTTGGATTTGAGCACGGCTTTTCATCCCCAGACAGATGGACAATCTGAGAGGACCATCCGGACACTCGAGGACATCTTGAGAGCTTGCGTTTTGGAGGTAGGCGGATCATGGGATGATTACTTATCGGTAGAGGAGTTTGCCTACAACAACAGTTTTCATGCAAGTATAGGCATGCCGCCGTTTGAAGCGTTGTATGGGAGAAGATGTCGCACGCCACTGTTTTGGGATGAAGTCGGGGAGAGACAGATTACAGGGCCAGAGATGGTTGAACAAGCAAAGGAAAGGGTTCAATTGGTCAAGAAGAATATGAAGGCAGCTCAAGACAGGCAGAAAAGTTGGGCTGATGTTAGAAGAAGACCTCTTGAGTTTGAAGTCGGCGATAGAGTTTACCTCCGGGCTTCACCGATGAAAGGAGTGAAACGCTTTGGACAAAAAGGAAAGCTAAGTCCAAGGTATGTTGGACCTTTTGAGATTTTGGAAAGAGTTGGGACGTTAGCTTATAAGCTTCAGTTGCCAGAATCAATGTCAAGAGTCCATAATGTGTTTCATGTTTCAATGTTGAAAAAGTGTCTGACGGAGAATGATGTGGAAACTACGGTTGACCCGGAAATCTTACAAGATAACCTTGTTTACGATGAAAGACCGATCAAGATTTTAGACCGGAAGGAAAAGATGATTAAGAGACGGATGATCCCCTTGGTGTTAGTTCAGTGGAGCAATCATTCACCCGATGAGGCAACTTGGGAAGTGGAAGGCGACATGCTTAGTGAGTTCCAAGAGTTTGGGGATTTACCAGGTATGTTCTAGTTTCGAGGACGAAACTCCTTTTAAGGGGGGGAGAATGTAATATTCCGATTTTCGGGAAAGGGCAGACGTGTCTTTTTGCGAAAACGAAATATTAGGTTCGGTTTCCTTTTATTCGGAGTTAATTATTTGGGCATATTTATATGTATAATTTGAGTTTTATATGTATAATTAAAAGGAAAATCAGTTTTGTGGTCAAGGGCAATTAAGGAAAAGAATTAACCCTCTTTAAGACCTAACTTAAGTCGGGGATTTTCAGTTTCATTTAGCCTTTTCCCCTTCACTTATGCGATTGAGAGAAAGAGAGAAGAGAGGTTTGAAAGTTCTTCACTTTTGCTAAGGGAAAGTTGATCGTTTTCAGAACGGATTCAAGAATTGGACTCGGTGTAAAGAGCACAGCATTTTTGGCATCAGTTCTGTGGGATTGCAGCAGATTTTCAGAGCAGTTCTGATCAGTTTTGGGGCTGCAAATAGGTAAGAGAAACAGTCCTATGAATTCCATCATTAGTTATAAGGAATTGATCATGTTTTACGGCTTCTTGGTGTTAGAAATATGAATCTTTATTTTGGTTAATGACTATAGTTGTTATAGTACGTCTAGATGTGGATTCTCGTGTTGTTTTGTTGGTTATTTGCTGGTTTTTGGTTGAAATACGACCTGGAAATTGAATGATGATGATGTTAGGGTTCCAGTCGAACCCAGGTGGACGGGCGTCCGGTATTCTGGACGGGCGTCCAGCCTTGGTCATTTCTCAGACGGGCGTCTGGCTTATCCGGACGGGCGTCTGAGGGGTAATTTTACATTCAGGATTGAAATGGGTTTGGTGGACGGGCGTCCACTATTTTGGACGGGCGTCCAGTAAGCTTGAACGGGCGTCCAAGTCTTTAAACGGGCGTCCAGTTTACTGCCTCCTTTCTATGTTAGTTGCTGTTCAGCCTTGAAAACATGCTTTAACTACATGAAACCTTTATATATGATATGTTAAAATGGTATAAACATAGACAAGCCTGAATTGAGCTTGATTCGTTCAGTTAAAACACCGGATGTACTCTTAAAGGGAGTTGAAGTTCGGATCCGTCGGAAGAGCATGATAGGCTTGTGCTTTGATGAATTAGGATTCATCAATGTCTGTGTCTGTGCTAGGACTTGTCCGTGTCTAGTGGTCTAGGAAGAGAGTAGTATGTGTGAGGGAGATTATTTGAAAACACTTAGGATGGCTAGTTAATAACTTAATAAACAACGTATGTGACTAGTAAAAGATTAAACAACATGTCTCTCTTGGCTAGGCACTAGGCTAAATCGCGATGCATGTGCTACCTCTGAAGGTGGAGGAACTTCGTAGGTCAAAAGACCCTAAGTACGGAGGGACTCTGCTGAGGTGTGCGTGCTATCGAGTCTACCTTTTCTAGACTTCGTGGATATTGGTGTGATCCACTGATATGTTGCAAAAGAGTGTCCCCAAGGTAGAAGAACTCTGAGGTCAAAGACCCTAAGTACAGAGGGACTCTGCTGAGGCGGATGCGCGTAGTGCCCTTGAGTGCGGTTGTAACATAGATAGGCTAAGTAGAAACAGTTAGTCGCAACATGTTGATGAGCATGAGGTGAACCTTAGATTGAGTCGGTCTCACTTAATCAACTAATTAAATAATTAACTTTTCGTTATAACTATGATTGCTTTCATAGCTTCTCTTTCTTTCTAAGTACGTTGTACTTACCTCGAATGCATACTTTTTCTATGTGTTTGGGACGAGAAGACGAACAGGTTTTCGAGGAAGAGTTTGACGACGACGTTTGACGCCGCTCGTTGAAGAATCAAGATGCTTCTTTTCTGCTTTTCTTTGGTTGTACTTTCCTTACTTTTGAGGTAGACCACCGGTTTTGACGATTTGTCGTATTGTGTCTTTTGGGATTTTCGTACTTTTCCAAATGTAATAATTTACATTTCTACCCTTAGATTTCTTTTCTACTCTTTAAATTTTGGGAAAAATTTTATATACCCGAGTTTTGCTTCCGTTTTGCCTTTGATTTGATACGACGTAGTAGAGGCTTACGTATAAAATGAATTTACTTTTATTTTATACGTGCCGAACGTTTCTTTTCCGGATAAGGACTCGGTGTCCGGGAACGGGGCGTTACATAGAAGGTCAGTTACAGTACCTACCAAAATAAAAGGTCTCATTAAACCTTTACGGCCTTCAATTCCTTATATAAACCAAACAAAAGTTTTCAGTGTTAGGCTATTTTCACTATCTTTTTTTGTGTCGGTTGTAGTATTATGGTGAACAGGGATTTGATGTTTGAGAAAGGAGAGGAAATAGGTGTGGGCACATCTGCGACTAGGGGTGTAATTTTATACGGAGAAGGATTGTTTTGTTTTGTTTTGTTAAGTAAAATGGAGCTTATATGTGAATAAACATGTACTACTGGCAAAGTGATGAAAAAGTGTAGTGGGCACGTGGAGTATATAATAAAGAGATGTCAAATTTTGCAAGTGGATTGATAATAATAAGCATATTAGCTCGGATAAACCGTGAGTTCAATTTTATTTTATATAAAAATCAAAAGTGTGTTTTTTTAAAAGTATTTTTAAGTATTTTAATTGAATATATTATTAATATGGGTACATAATATGCATCTTGTTAAAAAATTGATAAAACAAGTCTTGTACAAATTGCATGCCCCATCTTGGTGGCATGATACCGTACTTCCTCTGCTTCGCGTGACATGGTATATTGTACTTGTACATTTCCCGCTTCGGCGGCATGGTTCTCGTTCTCATTCTCGCTTGATGGGCCCGCCGAGGATTTCACAGTCGGGTTAGTTGTGCATTGGGCCTATGACCGGGGTTGTGGGGTCCGAGGCAAGTGGACCCTCCGGAAGCCCTAGGAGATTGGGTGTCGGAAGGACATATTCACTATAAAAATCACTTGTTGTGGATATACGGTGGTGAAATGAGAGTCATAAGGTGGAGACAATCGTATCAGCTGTATCGATGTCTAGCAAGGGAACTTGACGAATTAACGGATCTTGCTTGAACATGCTTGCCCTGGACTTGATGCATAATTTTGAACAAGTATTTTATTGCATAAATAATGAAACAAAGTTTTCTAGAAAATATATATATGTATATAAATTATTACAACAGTATTTTTTTAAATATATAACACTCTCACACACGGCTCATACCAGCGTTTTTGCTGACGACTCGTATTCTTGTATCTTGTCTTTTGTTTCTCTTTTATAAATTAACCCAGGTGTTTTCTCGAGGGAGATGGACGAGGAATGACCTAAGACATTGACCAAGATTCTAGATTGTGTTGCGCATATTATGTTAGTGACAACTGTAATATTTCATTTGTTGTAATTTATAATTGAAATACTTGGTGAATATTTGTAAATTTAATTGTGGAGTTATTGGATTATTTTTAGAATTATAGTCTAGTTATTGAAGTCGCGACGAGAGCTTCGCAGCCCCTCCTAGAATGACTCCAGTGGATCTAGGGGTCGGGAGTAGGCTATTACAAGTATCACCTCTTTAACCCTAATCGACATACCCTCCGGAAATGCTGCAAAATAGAGTAGGCATGGTTTCAAAATCTCTGGTAAATGCTTGTTACTTAGTTCCAAGATTTTCATACATCCCTTGTCGGAAAGGTAAGAAGCTATATTTTCTGCAACTTCACTCCACCACCTCAGGCTTTTTTATGTTCTAACAAGGAGACCTGCGATTACAACAACAGCTAGAGGGAGGCCTTTGCAATTTTTGGCTATGAGCCTTCCAATCTCATAGAGATATGGTGGTGAAATTCCATTAAGAAAAACCTTTCTTTGCAATAACTCCCAACTTTCTACCTCGGACAAAAAACGTAGTTGATGCAGGCTGCAACTAATTTTACATTGTTAGCAACTTCAAGGGATCGGTTAGTAAACAAAACTCTGCTTCCATTATTGTCATTAGGGAATGAACTTTTTACTTCATTCCATGCGATTACGTCCCATATATCATCTAGAACAATATGGTATTTTTGACGACTCAAACACTTACACAATTGATGAGCCAAGTCATCTTTAGTCATCCCAGAGAGTCTATCGTGACCCCTAGTAATATCACATAAAATGTCAAATAACAACTTTCTAGTATTATGATCTTGAGAGACAGAACAAATAGCAAATACGTCAAAATTACATTTCACCGATGATGAACCATAAACAAGTTTAGCTAAGGTAGTCTTGCCTAATCCACCCATACCAACAATTGAAACTATGTCAAGTGACTTATGTTTCCATGTAAGCTTGTTAGTTATTTTTTCTGCCTCATCCTCTAAAGCCACAACTATTTCATTGAGTTTTGAAGTGCTAGCTCGTTCCGAGAGTGTACCAATGAAACTAATTGAACGGGGAGGCACCTTGCATTATACATGGCGTTCCTTTGATCTTTTCAAGCTTTGTCTTGACAACTTTGATTATGTCAACGACACCAAAAAGGTTATCCAAATGAAGCCACTTTGGATGATCAAACTGTTAAGGGTGATTTTATACGATTTATAACGCTATATTTTATGATAATTTCCCCCATATTTGTATGAAATTGCATAAGAAGCATGTGTTTAATGAATATATTGAGTAAATGATATTTCAAAAGAGTTAATCGCAAAATAGGTTGATTTATGTGCTTTAATTATGTTTTTACGATTATTTGAGCGATATTACATTTTGCGGAGTTTTTATATGATGTAGATGCATTTTTCAAGGCTCAGATGATGATCAAAAGAGATAAGAGTCGAAATATAAGATGATAAAAGAGATAATGAAGGAATTGACAAGAAGAAAAAGAGATAGAGATCAAGAAATCGAAATTCAGTCATATTGGACTGGCGTCCAGGTCCTGTCCAGTGGACGGGCGTTTGCTGAAACTGAACGAGCGTCCAGGGATGGAAAGTTGATTCGGGAAGTTTGGACGCTGAGGTGGACGCTGGATGGACGAGCGTCTGATCATGACTCGGCCCGATTTGAAGTTCATATGAAGAATGGACGGGCGTTCAAGGATCCAGACGGGCGTCCGGTAGCCGACTTGCTAAAACCGACTTTAAAATCTATGAATAGTCGGCTGTTTCTCCATCCAAAGGAGACCATACACTCATTATTCAAAACCCTAAACCTAGGGGCGGCTTTAGGCTGCGTTTTTCTTCCTTTTGTTCCAGTTTTTATGCACTTTAGTTTAGATTAAAACTAGTTACTTTTTATGCACTGTTTATACAAATTTGAGTTGCTGAGGATGTCCAGAGGCTAAAAGCTTCATCAAACGAGTATTGTGAAGCCATCCAACGGTTGTTGATTTCATTTTCTTCGATTGTACTGTGAGTTTTTATTTAAAGGTTGTTTCTTATTCATGTTTATTACGTTTAATTGCTTTTATATCGGAAGATCTGCATGTGTGATTGTTTATTGTTGATGGAAATCTTAATAAACCCTAGATCATCATGAATAAGAATAGTAATTCGAATCTATCATAACGGAAGTTAATAGGTTTAATTGCTAGATAATAAACATAAAATTTGCACCTTTGGTTAGAAGACGCGTTAATCTTACATCGGAAGATAATAGATTAATAGATGAACTTTCTAAGGAATTAGGGTTCATAATTAGATAAGGTGAATCACAACCTAGATAAAAACCGCAATATAATCGAGATAGGAAATCAATTCTTGTTGGATAGGTGGATCAATCCTCGTTTTCTCGTTATAAACTTGATTTAATCCTTAAAACTTGAATTTGTTTAGTTAGTTTACTTTTATTTGCATCTTAGTTTAGTTTAGTATTGAATTGGTTCGCAGCCCGTATCCTTCCTAGCTTTGGATTATATCCTCTGTCTAGTTTTATTTTCTGTTTTGTTCGATTTTTATTCACTGTTTAGATTAGTTTCGTGACATAGTTTAGGTTAGACAAAAGCTAGAATCACAATCGTTTAGTTCCCCGTAAGATCGACCCGGTATCAACCTCTTTACTACGATCCTTATACTTGAGGGAAACCGGATTTATAAATATTTATTACTTGTTTGCTGTGCTAGATAAATCCGTGACAAGTTTTTGGCGCCGTTGCCGGGGAACCGGACGGTTGTCTAGTTTTTGTTTTTCGTTATTCTGTTTGCTTTTCCTGTTTTAGTTTCATGTTTTAGTTGATAAAAGTTTAGGTAATTAGTTAATTAGGGTTTTAGCTTATAATTTAAGGTTATCTTGTGATTAGTTCTCCCATCTATCTCTTTTCTCTGTTTCTGTTTCTATTCTTCCGTCCCCCTTATTTTCTGTTATTTTCTACAAATTTCCTGCTTCTGTGCTAATTTTTCCGCTACCAAACGGGCGTCTGGGGTATTGGACGCCTGTCCGCTGGAAAATTTCCAATCCTATTCTAGTTTCTTTCATTTAGACGAGCGTCCACAAAATTTGGACGCCCGTTCATATTTTCTGAAGACCAGACGAGCGTTTGGGCAACCGAACGCCCGTCCAGTCCAACAGTTGAGCAGACGCCCGTCCAAGACTTTGGACGCCCGTCTGTTTTATCTTTTCCTTAATAATCTTGTTTCTTTTCTTTTCTTTTCTTTTCTTTTTTCTTTAGGCTTTTAATTTTAGTTTAGGGTTTTAATTTCTTAGTTTTTAGGCTTCTTTTCACTTGTTTTTGGTCCGGTTTATGCAAACCCGGAGTCAAAAGGATCGTTATTTTACACTCCTGACCCGGAGCGAACCGTAGTCCGGCCAAACAGGCGGATTTTCCGTTCTGCGGTTCTAGCAGACAGAGCCGAGCAAGATATTGAAGATCAAATAGCAAGGAAATCACCGATTTTGTGATAATGGCCGCTAATAATAAACGTACGTTGGCAGACTACGCCATGCCAGGCGAAGTCAAAGTCAACCCGGCTATTGTTATTCCAGCCATTACCGCACACACCTTTGAGCTAAAGCCAGGACTTATCCAGATGATGCAGCATGCATCAATCTTTCACGGCTATCAATCAGAGAATCCGCATACCCACTTACATACGTTCTTAGAGATATGCGACACTACACGCATCCAAGGAGTAAGTGAGGATGTGATTAAGCTGAAACTTTTTCCATTTTCTCTGAAAGGAGAGGCTAAAGAGTGGTACACCTCTCTCCCTTCTGAATCTATCACCACCTGGGCAGAACTCGAAAAGGAGTTCTTGAGTCAATATTTTCCACCTTCCAAGACGGCCCAGTGTTTAAATGAAATATTCACTTTCTATCAGAAAGAGAATGAATCCTTCTTCGAATGTTGGAAGAGATTCAAGTTGTTAGGAACATTTTATTATGTTTTGATGATGTCCATACTAGCTGTTATAGCAAGCCTGAAATAAGTTAGAATTCTCTGTATAAGTCTTTACTTAGAGTCTGACATGTTGTATAAGTTGAGTCAGACAAGTATTGTACTAGTTGGTAGGACGGCAAAGTGAAAACAGGCATCCGGCAGAGTGAAGCCAGCCAAGCACCAGCAGAGATACAGAGAAGGGATTATGATCTGACTTATAATCAAGGAAGTCTGTGATGACCTTGGATAAGTCTAAGTTATGTTTCAAGTGATAAAACTCAATATTCAAATATGGTGTACACTGATCCCATCCAAATCAAGGATCAGTGAAGTATAAATATTCTCCTGAAACTAAAGCAAAGAAGAAAACAGTGAATCGGCTGAGTACACTGACTGTCGGCAAAGAGAAAACAAAACGGCGAAGAAAGAACTAATGGCTAAGTCAGAAGGCTCACTCCACCGTTCTACAAACGGTGAAGAGACACTTACAAGATCAGATTCAATATACATTGAAGATTCAGCAGATCATGCATTAAATGCACAATCATCGAAGGATCAATCAAGGACGGATTTTCTGCTATACATTTGAAAGAAGAATCCGATCACTGAAATCAAGGAGAATACAATTAAGGGGGAATCAAGGATAAAATCAAGGATTATTCCCTCATTAATATAGCCAACGGACGGAATTTCAAAATCAAGGCTATTCAAGGCTATAAATAGAAGGCATTGACAGAAAAAGAAAATAAGGATTGAAAAAGAAAGAAAAGCAGAAACTCTGTCAATTAGAAAAGCCTTCTCTCTGAACTTACAAGGATACATCTAGTGATCAACTCAAACATCAGAACTACAAAGTCATATTCATAATTGAGATTGATCAAGCAAGTGCGTGAATCACATTCACATCAAACTGAAGCAACTGAATCAGAGGCAATCTGAGAAGGAGTTGAAACTGTGATAGCTGTTGAAGGATCTTGATCTCAAGGAGCGGCAAAAGGAAGACTGAATCACTGAAGTTGTTGCGGTCAAGGAGTGATAGTCTTGTAGATTGTGAAGCTTGGGAAGCCAAGGACAATCACACTGTTGTATCTGTGAAAACAATAGTGAATTCCTCCGATCATCACAGGAGAAGAGTGGATTAAGGGATTACACCACCCTGAACCACTATAAGCCTTGTGTCAATTTAATTTCTGCAATTTACTTTACAACACTTATTTAATTTGCCTACATCATAACACATATCTGTGATTGTCTAAACTGATTTGAAAACAACATAGTAAGAAGGGACTTATCCGCTGCCCAAAAGCTTTTAAAACACAAGAAAAGTTTTTGAAACTCCACTATAGTCATTCACCCCCCCCTCCCCCTCTGACTATAGTTTCACCCTTCTTTGGGACAAACAATTGGTATCGGAGCAGTGTTCCTAGTATCAGAACCTGTTTAGATCTAATTTCTGGTAACAAGGAGATCACATATTTTCAAAGTAGTTTTCAAATCTGAAGTTTTTCATTCACTGCCATTTTTATCTTCAAATTGCACTGATGGATTCCTCAAACTTCTTGTCAAAAGTACCTGTTTTCAATGTTAATAATTTTGATGAATATAAAATAAGAATGTTATCTCATCTTGCAGCAACTCATGAGGAGATGCTGGATGTAATCAATGACGGCCCAATCATGATCACTACCGTGGTAGGCACAGGAGCAGATCAAGGAAAGGAGATAGACAAACCCAAGAAAGATTGGACCAAAGATGACAGGAGAAGAGCAAACCTAGACTTTGTAGCAAAAGATATGATCTTAAAGACTCTAGACAGCACCATGTTCATGAGAATCAAAGACTGCAAAACAGCAAAGGAGATGTGAGACAAACTATCATTGATAAATGAAGGATCTGAAGCAGTAAAAGAAAACAAATTATCTGTTGCAAAACAGAAATTTGAGAACTTTAAAATGAAGACTGGTGAATCCATTGATCAAATGGACAACAGATTTTCAAGCATCATCAGTGAACTGCAACAGCTTGGACACACATATCCACAAAAAGAAGTATGCTTGAAGATCCTGAGAGGACTACCTGAAAGATGGAAGATCATAACATCAGTAATCAGAGGAACAACAAATCTTGCAAGCACTGACACTCTGACACTGATGTCCCAATTGAAAGCTCATGAATTCGAACTGAACGGTGGAGATGGTGGTCCGGCAGAGACACACAAAATTACTGCATTAGCTGCACCCCAGCAAAGTAACTTTGCCGAATGCATCAGCAAAGAGATACAAGAACTAAAAGAACAGGTAGCTTTATTGGTTAAACGTTTTGACAGGTTTAAAAAGAAGCCATTCAAGGGAAATTCAACATCAAACAAAAAGTCAAGCTCAAACAGAGACATGAAGAAGAAAGATGATGAATACAGATGCTTCAACTGCAATAAGAGAGGTCACTTCAAGGCTGATTGTCCTGAAGAAAATGACAAGATGATGAAAAGAAGAAATTCAAAGCATCTGAAAAGAGAAAGGGCAAGAAGGCATTTAAGGCAGAATCCAGTAGTGAAAAGCATGAAGAATCATCTGATAATGACTCAGATGATAGTGATGAAGAAGACAGCTCAGAAAATGAAAAGGCATGCCTATGCCTCATGACCAAAGAATTGGATGAAGACAAAAGTGATAGTTCAGACACTGAGGAAACAAGCCTATGTTTAATGGCTAAAGAATCAGATGAAACTGAGGTAACATCTAGTTCCTGTTCCTCATCTAATGCATTCACATCTAGCACTGCACAATCCTCTAGTCTTCCATTAGATACAGCAGACCTAGTCCAAAATCTCATGACTAAATTTGATGTAATTGAAAAGAATCATGAAATTCTGGAAAAGGAATGCAAGGATCTAAGAAAAGAGAGTAAGAGGTTAAAGAAAGAACTGGATAAAACAAGAGCTGAATTAACTAGTAAGGAGACCTACTTAAATGATCAACAAAAAGCAGATAACCATACATCTGTTACCAACAGATCAGTTAAGAAGAACTCATCACCAGTGAAGGTAATCACTGCACCACTAAAAGCACCAGCATACAAACCCTCAAAAAGGTTTGGATCCAGATCTGGTCTTGGCTATAACAGTCAGGATGAATGTAGGGATAATAGTCAACACAATTCTAAATTGAGGACCACTAATGGACCAAAATTTAGAAAGGGACAGACCATGTCTCCAACAGATCATCCTGTTCCAGTGAAGTCAAAATCCACTGAAGTGAAACAGCAGACTAAATCCTCATTCCAATCATACAAAAACAACAGCCATCTAAAAGGTAAAGGCAGACTTTTTCCCTCAGAGGATGATTGGAATGTCACACCTCCAAAATACAAGAGGAAACCATTCCACAAAATGCATCATATGATTAAGAAAAATCAATCTAGCTATGTTCCTAGACACATGAAGCAAGAAAGGTTTCCTATTGCATATTGGAAAGTGAAGAAGGATATAAATGCACCAAAAGGTGGAAAAAAGTATCAGAATACCTTCTGTAGAAATACTAGAAGCTATTCTGCCATGCCTTATACATATAAAGTTGATGACTTCAATTATCCAAAGAGAAGATCTTTTGGATACATACTTGGTATGGGAGGCATGACTGCTAACAGATATGGACCCAAACAGTGTTGGGTACCCAAACTTAATTAATCTGTTTTGTAGGATGTCTGGTACATAGACAGTGGATGTTCCAGACACATGACAGGAAACAAGAAATGGATCACTGATTTTAAAGCTTTTGATGGACCCAAAGTCACATTTGGAGGAAAAGAAAACCCTGGCAAGATTAAGGGGAAGGCACAATACTCAAAAACAATCTAAAGATTCAAAATGTGGCATATGTCAAGGGACTTAACTTCAATCTGATGAGCATCAGTCAATTCTGTGACAAAGGCTACAATGTGCACTTCAGCAAAGAAGGATGCAAAGTGATTCATAGTCAAACAAACACAGTGGTTCTTGCAGGTAGAAGACAAGACAACATGTATGTGGTGGACTGGAGAACAGCCAAGGCAGAAACATGTCTACTTGTCAAGAATAAACAATCAACAAGCTGGATTTGGCACAGAAGATTAAATCACATGAATTTCAAGACCATCAACAAACTATCAAGGAGCAAGTTAGTTGAAGGCCTGCCAGAGATCTCATTCAAGAAAGAGAGTCTATGTGATGCTTGTCGAAAGGAAAACAAATAAAAAGCTCATTCAAATCAAAGCCTCATCAATCTACAACAAGAGTTCTACATCTACTGCACATGGACTGTTTGGACCAGTCACTCCAGTAAGTGTAAGTGGTAAGAAATATACTCTTGTAGTGGTGGATGACTTCTCAAAATACACCTGGACCATCTTCATGAACAAGAAGAAAGAAACACTCAAGAAGCTACCAGACTTGCTGAGAAGACTCCAGAATGAAAAAGAGCTAAAAATTCTCAAAATCAGATCAGATAGAGGCACTGAATTTCTAAATGAAATTATCAGAACCTATTGTGAAGAAAATGGAGTACTACATCAATTATCTGCAGCAGGAACTCCACAACAAAATGGTGTAGCAGAAAGAAGAAACAGAACTCTCAAAGAAGCAGTTAGAACAATGATTGCTGAAGCATGCTTGCCAAAGAGATTTTGGGCTGAAGCAGCAAACACAGCATGCCATACACAAAACATATCAATCATCAACAAACATCATGGAAAAACTCCATATGAATTATGGAATGGTAGAAAACCCAATATCTCATATTTTCATATGTTTGGATCAAAATGCTTTGTCTTGAACAGGAATCATCTGCATACCTTTGATGAGAAGGCTGATGAAGTGAAGAGAGTTTGAGAATGTGTTAACACAAGAGTAAACTTCAACTTAGTTTATTCATTGATATGAGAGGTGTATAAATAGATACAATTGAGAGAGAGACTAGCTAGCTAGCTTGGGCGGCCACTTGAGTATGTAGATGTGGGCGGCAAGCATGCAAAAAGTAAAAGTAAAAGCTATGTCTATGACATAAAGTAAACTAGAGTTTGACATATTAATTGTTTATATGTATCACAATTAATATGTCTTTTACAAATAAATAAAGTGTACTAATAATATAATACACGAAATAGAGACTGCTGAACATGTTACTCAGCAGAGGCATAAGAGCACCCTGCTGAGACCCTGCTGGAGTAATATTTCCCTGCTGGAGTAATATTTCCACACCCCCCCTCAAACTGGGCTGTATATATTAATGCAGCCAAGTTTGCTACTTAGTCTGCTGAACATAAGAGGTGGAATAGCCTTGGTAAGGATATCAGCATTCTGATCTGCTGAGGGAACATACTGGAGTTGAATAATCTTGGCATCAATCTTCTCCTTCAAAAAATGTCTGTCAATGTCCACATGTTTTGTTTTGTCATGGTGGACTGGATCCTCTGCCATGCATAGTGCTGAGTTATTATCACAGCAGAGTGTGATAGGTTGCTGAAGAGGCTGCTGAAGTTCAGTAAGTACTCTTTTGAGCCAAAGAGCTTCACAAATGCCTAAGACAAGTGCCCCGAGTTCAGCTTCAGCACTACTTCTAGACACCGTAGGTTGTTTCTTGCTCCTCCAAGTAACAAGATTGCCCCATACATATGAACAGTAGCCTGTGGTCGACCTTCTATCTATGTGGCATCCAGCCCAATCAGCATCAGTGTAGACCTTGATGGATCTATCAGCAGACTTGGTGAAGTGTAACCCTTGGCGAGTGGACTTTAAATACCTCAGTATCCTATTCACTGCATCCCAATGTTGCTCAGTAGGGCGATGCATGAACTGACTAACTAGATTGACACCATATGCAATATCAGGTCTTGTATGGGAGAGGTAGATGAGTTTTCCTACAAGCCTTTGATATTGTTCTTTCCTGACAGCAGTGTCACCATGTAGCAGGGTATGACTGGGGTCTACAGGGGATATAGCAGGTTTGCACCCCAGCATGCCAGTTTCCTTCAGCAGATCCAGTACATATTTCCTTTGGGAGACAGAAATGCCTTTGCTGTTTCTTGCTACTTCCATGCCAAGAAAATATTTGAGAGAACCCAAGTCCTTCACCTGAAACACCTTTGCCAGCAGAGTCTTCAAATGTTGGATCTCAGTAGAGTCATCTCCAGTGAGGATGATATCATCCACATAGACAATAATAATAGACCTCTTCTGGTTGGTTGTCTTGATGAACATAGTGTGATCAGAATTGCATTGGTGATATCCAGCAGTTTTGACCACAGTTGTTAATTTTCCAAACCATGCCCTTGGTGATTGCTTCAGGCCATATAGAGATTTCCTCGGTTTGCACACCTTGCCTTGAGTATGAGGATTGATAAAACCAGGAGGTACATTCATATAAACTTCCTCAGTGAGGTCCCCATTTAGAAAAGCATTTTTGATGTCCAATTGGTGAAGAGGCCAGTCAAGTTGGACAGCTAGAGAGATCAGAACCCTGACAGTGTTGAGTTTTGCCACTGGTGCAAAAGTTTCCTTATAGTCAATGTCATAAGTTTGAGTGAATCCCCTGGCTACCAATCTGGCTTTGTACTTGTCAATAGTGCCATCAGCATTGTATTTTATAGTGAATAACCATCTGCAACTGACTGTCTTCTTGCCCTGTGGGAGAGGTGTCAAATCCCAAGTATGATTATCCGGAAGTGCTGTCATCTCTGTTTTAACAGCAGCCTTCCATTTATCATTTTGAAGGGCCTCCTGAATATTTTTAGGAATAGAGTGAGAGTCCAGGTCCTGTGAAAACATGGCAAAGGCATGAGATAACTTATCATAAGATAAATAAGAATGAATAGAATGATCAGTGCATGATCTCTTTCCCTTCCTAAGAGCAATAGGCCTATCATCAATGTCAGTAGGCTGCTGAGGATCTGTAGATTGCTGAGTGTCAGTAGGCTCAGGATCAGCAGGCTCTGGGTCAGTGGACTCTTGTTCAGGAGGTTGCTGAGGAGTATTAGGCTGTAGAGAGTCAGTAGGGTACTGAAGTTCAGTCTGCTGAGGATCAGTAGGTTGCTGAGGGTTAAGAGTTTGCTGAGGGAAGGGGTTTAGGTCAATTTCAATCAGGTTTCCATCAGTGAATGGCTCAGTAGGTTTGCTGTAATAAGGGGTCCTTTCAAAGAATTTTACATCCATAGAATTGTAAAATTTCTTTTCAATAGGGAATAACACTTGTAACCTTTTTTGTCCTTTGCATAACCTAGGAAAATGCACTTGTGAGCTTTAGGATCAAGTTTACTTCTGTGTTGAGCATGGATATACACAAACACAGTACAACCAAAGATCTTTGGAGGCAACTGGGAAACAAGATGATGGCAGGAGTGTGTGGTCAGTAGGGTTTGGAGTGGAGTTTTGAAACCTAACACTCTGCTGGGAAGTCTGTTGATTAAATAAGTTGCAGTCAGTATAGCTTCACCCCACATATATTTAGGAACATGTGTGGTGAACATGATTGATCTGGCCATTTCCAGCAGGTGCCTGTTTTTTCTCTCAGGAACCCCATTCTGCTGAGGTGTTTCCACACAACTACTGATATGAACAATTCCTCTATCTTTCAAGAAGGTACTGAGATTAGACTCATAGTATTCTAGAGCATTATCAGTCTTTAAGATCTTGACCTTAGTATCAAATTGAGTGGAGACCATATGATAAAATTCTTGAAAGATAGGGCCAACTTCAGATTTGTCTTTCATTAAAAAAACCCAAGTGTTCCTGGTATGATCATCAATAAAGGTGACAAACCACCTTTTCCCTGTTATACTTTTCACCCTAGAGGGTCCCCACACATCACTGTGTATTAAGGTGAAGGGTGAGGAATGCAAATGAGGTAACTTAGCATACACAGATTTTGTAAGTTTAGCAAATTGACAAATATCACATTGAAGGTCATTCAGATTACATCCTTTAAACAATTCAGGAGTTAAAGATTTTAAGTAACCAAAACTTGGATGTCCTAATCTATAATGCCATAACATGATATTGTCTAAAGTCTGGGAGCAGGCTGCTGAGGCAGATTCAGTCTTCAGTCCTCTGTCTTCAGCAGGGTTGACCAGAAACAATCCAGCGCAAGGTTTAGCCTTCCCAATCACTTCCTGTGAAGTAGGATCCTAGAATGTGCACTGATTCTCCTTAAACACAACAGTCCAATTCAAATCTTTAGTGAGTCTACTGACAGATATAAGATTGCAGTCTAAGTTTGGAACAAATAGGACATCCTGTAGGCATATCTTATTAGTGAGTTTAACATTTCCAACACATTTTGCACGAGAGATAGATCCATCAGCAGTTTTAATGTTATGAATTTGGTGACAAGGCATATAGTTGGTTATAAGGTTTTTATTACCAGTCATATGGGACGATGCCCCAGAATCAACAATCCATGTTTCATTGCTAAGGGAAGAGTAGAATTTACCTGTATGAGTATGAGTAGCAACATCAGTAGAGTGACTACCTTCCTTTTGTTGATTCAGGAAGGCTTTGAATGCAGCAAACTGAGCATTCATCTGGTTGTCATTCTCCTCCTCACTGATGTGTCTGCCTTGACTTTCCCTGATAGGTTTTGAGGTTTTTGAGGAGTTAGGCTTGCCATGGAGCTTCCAGTAGTTGTCCTTGGTGTGATTTGTGCGTTTGCGGTGATCACAGAACAGTTTTCCAGTTTTCTCAGTAGGCTTCTTGTATGTCTCAGCAACCTCAGCAGCCTTCCTGACAGTCAGCAAGGCAGCACCTTCAGTAGGGTTGTCAGTAGGGGATTTCAAAAGCATGACTTTTCTCCTACTTTCTTCATGTTTGACCTCAGCAAACATGGATTTGAGATTTGGAAGAGGTTTGGTGGCAAGAATTCTTCCTCTAACATCATCAAGAGTAGGATTCAGTCCAGTGAGGAACATGAATACTCTCTTCTTTTCTATGATGTCTTTATAAAGAGCAGATCCTTGACATCATTCCATGAGTGAGTTTCTAACATATCTAAGTGTTGCCAAGCCTTAGATAGTTGATTGAAATATTGAGTTACAGACATATCCCCTTGCCCGCAAGTTTGAATCTGAGCTTCTAGTTCATATACCTCGGATGTATTATCCTTCTTGGAGTAAAGATCTCTGGCATTATCCCAAATTTCTTTGGCAGTATCATACATCATAAAGTTTTCACTTATCTCTTTTGTCATTGACCTCGTGAGGATGGTCATGAGTTGATTATTTGTTGTGTCCCATGCTTCAAAACCGGGGTCAGTTTCAGCAGGTGTAGGTTTTGTTCCGGACAAGTATCCCATCTTACTTTGTCCAGAAATGTACATTTTCATAGACCTTGACCATAACAGATAGTTGTTACCATCAAGTCTATGGTTTGTATAAGAAGAGGAGTTGTCAGTACTCCCAGTCAGCTCTTGAGGTTGAAGTAATGTCGGATGTGGAAGACATTCTTGAAATATGAGTTTTGCAGCGGAAAAAGTTAGAACACAAATGGCTCCGATACCATGAAGAGAGTTTGAGAATGTGTTAACACAAGAGTAAACTTCAACTTAGTTTATTCATTGATATGAGAGGTGTATAAATAGATACAATTGAGAGAGAGACTAGCTAGCTAGCTTGGGCGGCCACTTGAGTATGTAGATGTGGGCGGCAAGCATGCAAAAAGTAAAAGTAAAAGCTATGTCTATGACATAAAGTAAACTAGAGTTTGACATATTAATTGTTTATATGTATCACAATTAATATGTCTTTTACAAATAAATAAAGTGTACTAATAATATAATACACGAAATAGAGACTGCTGAACATGTTACTCAGCAGAGGCATAAGAGCACCCTGCTGAGACCCTGCTGAGGCTGCACCCTGCTGGAGTAATATTTCCACATGAAGCAATCTTCATGGGATACTCAGACACCAGCAAAGCATTCAGAGTACTAAATAAAAGAACATTGGTGATTGAAGAATCAATACATGTGGTTTTTGATGAACCATATACAAATGGAGAAGATCTTCAAGACCAAGAAGAGAAAGCTGCACAGAGGCAAATCTATACAAGTGCAACCATACCAGCTACTATCCTGAATCATCTTTTTGAAAATCAAGAGGAGCCACATATCAATACAACAGGAGAAGCACCTGAAATTGAAGTTCATGCTCAGCATGAAGGTATGGAAGCACCAAGTGAAGATCAACTTCAACCAGACCTAAATTGGCTTAGAGACCATCCTGAAGAACAAGTCATTGGAGATATTCACACCGGAATCAGAACAAGAAGACAACTGGAGCACATGCTAACTTGCTTTCTATCACAAGTGGAACCCAAGACCATAGATGATGCAATCCAAGATGCAGATTGGATCACAGCCATGCAAGAAGAACTAAATGAATTTGAAAGAAATGAAGTCTGGGAACTTGTTGACAGACCTGAAATGGCCAACATCATTGGTGCAAAATGGGTATTCAGGAACAAGATGGATGAGCAAGAAACTGTTGTCAGAAACAAAGCAAGGCTAGTTGCAAAAGGATATTCCCAAGCTGAAGGACTAGATTTTGATGAAACCTTTGCTCCAGTAGCAAGATTGGAAGCAATAAGACTTTTTCTAGCATTTGCTGCACACAAAGACTTCAAAGTCTATCAAATGGATGTCAAAAGTGCATTCCTAAACGGACTTTTGGAAGAAGAAGTTTATGTAGAACAACCTCCAGGATTTCAAATCAAAGGAAAAGAAGACAAAGTATACAAACTCAAGAAGGCCCTCTATGGCCTCAAACAGGCACCTAGAGCCTGGTATGAAACACTGTCACAATTTCTGATCAAGAATGGATTCAACAAAGGAACTATAGACAAGACTCATTTAAACTAGAGGAAGGGGCAAGCACATTGCTAGTGCAAATCTATGTTGATGACATAATCTTTGGATCAGAAGATGAAAAGTTGTGTGAGAAATTTGCAAACCTAATGAAGAGCAAATTTCAGATGAGCATGATGGGAGAATTAAACTACTTCCTTGGCCTTCAAGTAAAGCAAATGAAGGATGGCATTTTCATTAGTCAAGCAAAATATACAAGAGATTTGATACACAAGTATGGGATGGACACAAGTGGCACAGCAGACACACCAATGTGTGCCAGAGTCATACTTGGAAAAGATGAAGGAGGAAAAGATGTTGATCAGAAAATGTATAGAGGAATTATTGGATCATTATTATACTTAACTGCAAGCAGACCCGATATTGCATTTGCAGTAGGAGTGTGTGCTAGATTTCAAGCTCAACCAAAAGAATCACATCTTCTAGCAACTAAAAGGATAATCAAATACTTGAAACACACCATCAATGTTGGCATTTGGTACCCAAAAGATGGAGGATTTACACTGATATCATATTCAGACTCTGACTATGCTGGATGCAAAATAGATAGAAAAAGCACCTCTGGAACATGCCAAATGCTAGGAACCAGACTAGTCTCGTGGTTCAGCAAAAAGCAAAACTCTATATCTACATCAACGGCTGAAGCAGAATATATATCAGCAGGTAGCTGTTGTGCACAAGTACTGTGGATAAGACAACAGCTAAGGGACTATGGAGTCGAAGAGAAAACAATCCCAATCATGTGTGACAACACAAGTGCAATATCTATTACAGAAAATCCAGTATTGCATTCAAGAACAAAGCACATTGATGTGAGACATCATTTTATCGGAGACCATGTTGAAAAGGAGATGTCATCCTAAAATACATATCCACTGAAGACCAACTGGCTGACATCTTCACTAAACCACTCGGTTATGAAAGATTTAGTTTGTTGAGAGCTGAGTTAGGGATGATTGAAATTGACTAAGTATCAACGAGCGGCTAACTGGAGTAATCGGCTAAGTGACTTCATCAACTGGTACAACCTTTGCCGTTACAGGAGATGTAGCAGGTAAGGCACTGGTATCCAGCAGAGATAACTTAACTGATTGTTAGGAACAGTTCAATGAAGCAGCTTAGTGAAGAACTCATTGGACCGGTTAAGTGACCAGCGAAGGCACTTCACCGAAATAAAGACTTGGACAAATTCAAAGTGTGAACAAAATCAATTCTAAATACACGTGGAGAATAAGGAAATTATGGAGGATTATTCAGTACACACGTGGCGATCACGATATGATCATGGAGGTAATTATATTATTTTTTTTAATTATAAATTCCTCGATTCCCGGGCTCTATCATTACTTGCCTCAAACCACTCCCCCTCTACGCTCGAATATCGCGTTTTTCATACACAAAATCACGCCATTATGTCACTAAATCCTTCCATATTCAAACCACGTTCACACTACCCAAATCACACTATATAAACAAGACTTAGAGATCTTCAGAGATCCTTACATACTTCTGCAAATTACAAACCCTACTTTGTCTCAAGATATACTCTTCTAATCCTCCTCTACCTATCGATGGCTTCATCCTCCCAAATCACTGCTACTGAAAAATACTACGAAAAATCAATCATAACCGGCTCGTTTTTCAAGCCCGAGTACTATCTCTCTTATTGTGACAACGATGCACAAGCACGACGCCTGGTCGATTGCTGTACAAATTTGGGGCTGATGACCTTTCTAAACCCCCCAATAACTGGTATCTGCTATGAGAATCTGATAGCATTTTGGAAAAACGCAAAGTTTATGCCCAGCACGAAGAAGACTGAAGTTGATCGCATCACAAGCTCAATCTTTGGAAAGCACATAGTCATCACGCCCAATACACTCAACAGGTTCCTGAACCTCCCCCAAATTGGTCCTGCAAATGTCAAGCTTGTGACGGCAGACATCCCAAAATTCTGGGCTGAAATAGCCAAATGCCCCAAACCAAACAGCAAAACATACAATCTACCTAGATCAACGCTCAAACTTCCGTTTGCTGAATTTGCACTGGTCATCACCAAAAATATTGAAGGGAGAAAGGGGTCACTGGAAAACCTAACTGAGGTCAGGATCAAACTGATGGCCATAATCTACGAACGAATAAAGTTTGATTTGGCAACCTTCGTATTCAATAGATTGAAGGATCAGATTCAAAAGGAGATTGACTATTAAATCACCGCACCAAGCAAGGGTTTGCAGAAAAAGGGCGATTTCTGGGAAAAGAAATCATACGGGTTCCCTCTTCAACACCTGTTCAACGCCATGAAAGTACAACCCACAAATTTGCAGTCCCCACACAAGTCCAAAACAATGTTCACCTACATCAAGGCTTCCCTGAAGCCGAAACCCATTGCTGGTCAAAAGAGGAAACAACCTGAATCCAGCAGATCAGGAGTGGGACGAAGAACCAGGTCTCAAAAGTCACAAGTAGATACCACTGTGCCCAACACCAGCAACTTAAATGAGCCTATGATATTAAGTGATGACACAGAAACAGAAGAAGAAAAACAATAGGAGGAAATTGTCTATCTGGAGGAGGGTGAGGAAGGATATAGAATCACCTCATCTGAAGAGGAAGAGATAGACGAGGCAGAAGATGAGTCAGAAGATGAACACCTAGAAGGTGAAGCTCATGCAGCAAATCAGGAAGATATGGGCATATCTGACGATGAACTGACCCTCCAGGAAGTGCCTTTCAAAAGCATTGGAACGGTTGACAAACAGCTCAGTGAGCCAGCTGATAAAGCTCACTCAGCTGAAATTGCCAACGCCCCCACAATTGCACAAGGGGGAAAAGAAGCAGATGAAGAAGTTCAATTCCAACAACCTCCTCTAGATGACCTCGGGCCTACTGAGGCAGAACAAGAAAAGTTGGAAGAAAAAGAAGAGGTTCAGAATGAGGAGGCAGAGAAGGAAAAGAAAGAAAAAGAAGTTGAAGTGGAAACTGAGGAGCAGCAAGGTGAAGATGCTGAGAGTGAAAATGATGAAGATGAAAAGGATGTCCATGTGGCACCTGAAGAAATTGATCCAGAGAGAGTCTTCAATCTGGACATTCAACCCCTTATTGTGGACATGGAAAGGCAATATTACAGCAGGCAAAATCTGAAGCATGCCTTAAGGAGTGAAGCAACCTCCTTCAATCACAAGATTGAGACTCTCATCAGCCACATCAAAATCCAAGATGAAGTCATGGAGAGACAAGGGAACTTAGTTTGCAACTTACAACACCTCATCCCTCACCATGTCCAAACCAATCTTGAATTCCATGCTGAGACGGTTGACAACAATCTCAAGCCCTTGGTGGACACCCTCAATGCTCACACTTCCAAAATTCAGCATCTGGATGAGATAATGGAGCATTCTGGCAAGCAACTGGAATTTCTCATCAAAGTTGGTGAGGCCAACAACAAATTACTGGAGAAAAGATTTGGCCCTCTCCCTGAGTCTGATGCAGCAATTGCAGACCTTGAGGCACATTTTGATGCTGCCACAAAGGGGGAAGATGATAACTCAAGCCTGAAAGCTCCAGTGGAAAGAGACAGGGCAGCAAAGGCAAGGACAGCAAAGGCAAGGGCATCAGGGTTGAAGAAATGAAGAAGTAAAACCAATTGCATGTTGCTTAATTCAATTCAATCTATCTTATCATTTGTCTTTTTTTATTACCCTATGATGGAAGAATAAAATATTTGAGTTTTTAATCTGTTGACAGCTATGAAAATTTTTGATTACTTATGTTCAGGCTTATGAGGGTTTTGGCATCATCAAAAAGGGGGAAATTGTTAGGAACATTTTATTATGTTTTGATGATGGCCATACTAGCTGTTATAGCAAGCCTGAAATAAGTTAGAATTCTCTATATAAGTCTTTACTTAGAGTCTGACATTTTGTATAAGTTGAGTCAGACAAGTATTGTACTAGTTGGTAGGACGGCAAAGTAAAAACAGACATTCGGCAGAGTGAAGCCAGCCAAGCACCAGCAGAGATACAGAGAAGGGATTACGATCTGACTTATAATCAAGGAAGTCTGTGATGACCTTGGATAAGTCTAAGTTATGTTTCAAGTGATAAAACTCAATATTCAAATATGGTGTACACTGATCCCACCCAAATCAAGGATCAGTGAAGTATAAAGATTCTCCTGAAACTAAAGCAAAGAAGAAAACAGTGAATCGGCTGAGTACACTGACTGTCGGCAAAGAGAAAACAAAACGGCGAAGAAAGAACTAACGGCTAAGTCAGAAGGCTCACTCCACAGTTCTACAAACGGTGAAGAGACACTTACAAGATCAGATTCAATATACATTGAAGATTCAGCAGATCATGCATTAAATGCACAATCATCGAAGGATCAATCAAGGACGGATTTTCTGCTATACATTTGAAAGAAGAATCCGATCACTGAAATCAAGGAGAATACAATTAAGGGGGAATCAAGGATAAAATCAAGGATTATTCCCTCATTAATATAGCCAACGGACGGAATTTCAAAATCAAGGCTATTCAAGGCTATAAATAGAAGGCATTGACAGAAAAAGAAAATAAGGATTGAAAAAGAAAGAAAAGCAGAAACTCTGTCAATTAGAAAAGCCTTCTCTCTAAACTTACAAGGATACATCTAGTGATCAACTCAAACATCAGAACTACAAAGTCATATTCAGAATTGAGATTGATCAAGCAAGTGCGTGAATCACATTCACATCAAACTGAAGCAACTGAATCAGAGGCAATCTGAGAAGGAGTTGAAACTGTGATAGCTGTTGAAGGATCTTGATCTCAAGGAGCAGCAAAAGGAAGACTGAATCACTGAAGCTGTTGCAGTCAAGGAGTGATAGTCTTGTAGATTGTGAAGCTTGGGAAGCCAAGGACAATCACACTGTTGTATCTGTGAAAACAATAGTGAATTCCTCCGATCATCACAGGAGAAGAGTGGATTAAGGGATTACACCACCCTGAACCACTATAAGCCTTGTGTCAATTTAATTCTGCAATTTACTTTTACAAAGACTTATTTAATTTGCCTACATCATAACACATATCGTGATTGTCTAAACCGATTTGAAAACAACATAGTAAGAAGGGACTTATCCACGCCCAAAAGCTTTTAAAACACAAGAAAAGTTTTGAAACTCCACTATAGTCATTCACCCCCTCTGACTATAGTTTCACCCTTCTTTGGGAACAACACAAGTCTCTTCTTAGAAAGTGTCCCCACCATGGCTTGCCACTGGAAAGGCAAGTCAATACATTCTTCAGTGGATTGACCGAGCTCACCAAAGGCATGGTCAATAGTTCTTCTGGTGGGGCATTTCTGAAGAAAACACCTAAAGAGGGATGGGCATTGTTTGAGGACATTGCAAAGTACAATTACGCCCCCTCTTATCAAGCAATCCAAGCACCTCCTCCTCCTAAGGTTGAGGAAGTTAATATGCAAAGTTTGATCGCCATGCTGCAGAAGCAGATGGCAACACCTCAAGTTTCAAATCCGGTAAATCAAACTTCTTCTTTTCCACAGAACCCTCAGGTTCTGTATTGCGAAAACTGTTGTCAGACTGGCCATATAAATGGCCAGTGCCAATTTAATCCCCCTGCACCTTATCAAGTGAATGATGTCCATGATTATGGACAGTACAATCAAGTCACATGTCAGAATTGTGACGAGGTGGGGCACACTTCTAGGTTCTGTCCTATGAACGGACAGAATGCTGAAGTGAATGCATTCTATGGTCAGAACAATCAAAGGCTCAATCAGTTTACTGGCCAGAACAATTTTCAAAACCAAGGGTTTAATCCATCTTCAAGTTTTAATCCTAATTCGAATTTTAATTCGAATCAGAATTTCAATAGAAACCCTGGGTTTAATCAGAACCAAAACTCGAATTTTTCCAATCCTACGCAAAAATTCAATCAGAATTGGCCTTCCAATTCAAATTCTCAATTCCAAAGTCGGCCCAGCTAGCCCTATTCTTCAAACTTCCAGAACTCTCAAGGCCCCTCCCAACCTACCAATCTTGAAGCTAAGTTGGAGGAGCAAAGTAGATCAATGAAGAATCTTGAGAGACAAATTGGGCAACTGGCTGAACAGTTAGCTTCTAGACCCCCAGGGCAGCTGCCCAGTTTTACCGAGAAGAATCCGAAGGGTGGTCAAGTTGCTCAAGCTGACTTGAACAAAGGCCCATGTACTGACCTCGTGCCATCAATTCAATACGGTAAAGAGGAGGCCAGTGCGATGAATTTTAGAAGTGGTACTCAAGTTAGTGGTCCTTCCCATCAGGGAAACCACTAGCCCCTCCTGCCATTGATAAAGCAGGAGGGGAAGCTGAGCACCTACACTCCCCTCAACTGCAAGAGAAAACTCAGATGGCTGAACCCCTGAGAGGTGAAGAAGTTGGAGACCCTCAAGTGGCTGATCCCTTGAGAACTGAAAAAGCTAGTGAAAGTCAGGAGGTTGATCCCCTGACTATAAAGAAATCTGAAAAAGCTGTTCGATGGAAAGATCTGGAAGACAAGGCTGTAAGTGCATCCTCAAGGAAAGTCTTTTCTGAGAGTGACCTTAAGAAACTTCCATTTCCGCCGAGAAAGAGCAACATTCCCTTGATTGAGGACAAAAAGTACAAAAAGGTGCTGAACCTTTTGAAAAATACTCAGGTAAATCTTCCATTATCAGATGTCTTGGTCGAGATGCCTAAGTATACAAAGTTCATCAAGGATGTTGTGTCTTCAAAAAAGAAGTTAGCAGGCATGGAAAGGCAAATTAGTGAGGATTGCTCCATGATTAATTATGAAGACTTACCAATTAAAAGAGGTGACCCTGGCAAGTTCGTACTTACAGTGTTAATGGGAGGTCTAGTCTTCCCTAATTCTTTGTGTGATCTAGGTGCCTCTATAAGCCTTATGCCAATGTCTGCATGCAAACAGCTCGGTTTACAAAGCCTTCTAGAACCCACTATTATGAGTCTACAATTCGCTGATGGATCTTCTAAGAAAGCTTCAGGGATCCTGAAAGACGTTTTGGTTCAGATTGCTAGATTTACCTTTCCAGTTGACTGGTATGTCTTAGACATGGAGAAAGACGAAAACGTCCCCCTGATTCTTGGAAGACCTTTCTTATCTACAGCTAGAGCCCTCATCGATTGCGATGGTGGGCAAGTGACTATCCGAGTTGGTGATCAAGAGGTGAGTTACAATGTCTTGAAGTCCATTCAAGTGCCCTCTGGCCCCCCAACCGGCTTTTCCATTGATTATATGACGGATGATTTTACCGATTATATGGATAAGCAAGTCATGGCTGTAGAAGCGGAATATGAGCGATTGGTTGATAATCTAAATACTCATGGTGTGGTCAATCTAGATCAATTAGCAGCTGATGTTGAGAACGAGTCGTTGGAAGGAGAAGCTTTGGCAGTGGGACCACAGAGTAAACTCAGTGATATTGAGTTGAAAAGTGGAGATCTTAAATCTAGTTTGGAAGACCCCCCTGCAGATTTGGTGTTGAAGCCGTTGCCTAAACATCTTAAGTATGTGTTTTTAAGAGAAGGCGACAAGCTTCCTTTAATTATTTCTGCCAAACTGTCTCGACTAGAGGAGATGAAATTAATCAACGTCTTGAAAAAGAATGAAAAAGCCTTTGGTTGGCAAGTAGGAGATATCAGAGGGATATCTCCGGACATCTGTATGCACAAGATCAAGACGAATGAGGGTGCAAAATGTGTTAGACAGCCCCAGAGAAGGCTCAACCCTCATATGCAAGAGGTGGTTAGGAAAGAAATCATTAAACTTCTGGACATGGGAATCATTTATGCCATCGCTGATAGTGAATGGGTTTCCCCTACTCAGGTAGTTCCCAAGAAAGGTGGAATTACAATTGAGAAGAATGAGAAAGGAGAGGAAATTGCATTGAGACTTGTCACTGGTTACAGAGTCTGCATCGATTATCGAAAGCTCAATGAGGTAACCATGAAAGATCACTTTCCCCTTCCATTCATTGATCAGATGATTGAGCGTCTGGCGGGACACACATTCTACTGTTTCTTAGATGGATATTCAGGATACTTCCAAATACCCATTGACCCAGCTGACCAAGAAAAGACCACATTTACTTGCCCTTATGGTACATTCGCTTACAGGCGAATGTCATTTGGTCTCTGCAATGCCCCAGCTACATTTCAGCGATGTATGCTAGCTATCTTTGACGGGCTTGTAGAAAAGTGTATGGAGATTTTTATGGATGATTTTTCGGTTTTCGGTCAGTCTTTTGATGATTGCCTTGACAATCTTGATCAAGTGTTATCCAGATGTGTGGAAAAGAACTTAGTACTTAATTGGGAGAAATTCCATTTCATGGTAGATGAGGGAATAGTTCTTGGCCACAAGATCTCAGCCAAAGGTATAGAAGTTGACAGGGCAAAAGTAGAAGCTATCGAAAAGATGAGCTACCCCAAGAATGTGCGTGAAGTTAGAGGTTTTCTAGGACATGTCGGTTTCTACAGAAGATTCATTCAAGACTTCTCCAAGATAGCCAAGCCCCTGTCCACTTTACTAAAGGAAGACGTTGGGTTTAATTTTGATGAGAGCTGTAAGCAAGCGTTTGAGGAGCTTAAGGATCATTTAATATCTGCTCCAATTCTTATATCGCCTGATTGGAACCTACCGTTTGAGCTTATGTGCGACGCATCAAACTATGCTGTTGGTGCTGTTCTAGGGCAAAAGATCAAGGGGAAGTTCCAGCCTATCTATTACGCCAGTCACACATTGAACCCCTCTAACTATACCACTACTTAAAAGGAGCTTTTGGCCGTAGTTTTTGCTATGGACAAGTTTCGTAGTTACTTGTTAGGAGCTCAAGTGATTGTGTGGACTGATCACGCTGCTTTGCGTTATCTGATGACCAAGAAAAAGGCTAAACCGCGCTTACTACGTTGGATATTGACCCTACAAGAGTTTGACGTTCAAATTAAGGACAAAAAGGGCAGTGAAAACGTAGTGGCTGATCATGTTTCTAGAATGTTAAGTGAGGAAAAGGATGATCCAGATGATATAGATCTTTACTTTCCTCTAGAAAACATTATGTTGATAGACGGTTGTCCTCCTGATGTTCCATGGTATTCTTCCATTGTAAACTACCTTCATGCCCGTTATCTCGATCCAGAGATGTCTTATCAGGAGAAGAAAAAGTTCTTCTCTGATTTGAAATATTTCGTTTAGGATGAACCTTATCTTTTTAAGATCTGTAAAGATGGTTTGCTTAGAAGATGTGTTCCTGAGTCTGAGCAACGGGATATCATTGAGCAATGCCACAGTGGACCCACTGGCGGTCACTTTGGTCCGTGGAAAACCGTTGCTAAGATCTTCCAATCTGGTTTCTATTGGCCTACGATCTTTAAAGATACAGAAGCTTTCTGTAGAGCTTGTGATAGATGCCAAAGAACCGGAACTTTAACAAGGTGTTTTGACATGCCTTTGAAACCCATCCTAGAATGCGAAGTCTTTGATGTATGGGGTATCGATTTTATGGGACCATTCCCATCATCTTGCGGTAATAAATACATCTTAGTCTGCGTAGATTACGTGTCGAAATGGGTAGAGGCTCAAGCCACTCCTCACAATGATCATAAGACGGTAATGAAATTCTTAAAGAAGAATATCTTTGTGAGATTTGGATATCCATGAGCCTTGATCAGTGATGAAGGGACGCATTTCTGCAACCGACCCCTAGAGAAAGTCCTTGAAAAGTATGGTGTCCGTCATAAGACAGGCACACCATATCATCCGATGACTAGTGGTCAGGTTGAAAGGAGCAACCAAAGCATCAAGAAAATCCTGGAGAAGACAGTAAACAGTCATAGAAAGGACTGGAGTTTGAAGTTGGATGATGTGCTTTGGGCATACAGAACTGCCTATAAAACCCCGATGGGTACATCTCCCTATCAAATGGTCTATGGAAAACCATGACATCTGCCTGTCGAGTTAGAGCATAGAGCTTATTGGGCTACAAAGTTTCTGAACTTTGATTCCCAATTTTGTGGAAAACATCGACTGCAGCAGTTGCATGAATTGGACGAATTCAGACTCCAGGCCTATGAAAGTGCCAGGATTAGTAAAGATAAGATGAAGCTACTCCACGATGCTATGATTAAGAAGAGAGAATTTCAAGTCGGCGAACAAGTTCTTCTATACAATTCTAGGTTACATCTGTTTCCTGGAAAGTTAAGGACACATTGGTCCGGCCCTTTCGAGATTCTCCAAATCATTCCTGGAGGCGTTCTAGAACTTCACGGTTATAGCGGTAAACCGTTTCGAGTGAATGGTCAAAGGTGTAAGCACTACATTGGTGAACCTAAAGAAACATCTTTGACTGTTCGTTGCCTCGATATCCTCGGGTGTGGTGCTACACAAGTCGATGAATTTGACGTGTTTTCACCCGACCTATTTTCAGAGGATGATGGTAATAGTCAATCTGAAGAAGTTCTAGCTGGTAGTTGGGATATGGAAGAGTATTGGAGGGAGCGTCGACTGAAACGTAATCAGGAGAATCAAAGGAGGAAGAAGTCTACCATGGGGAAGTTTAAGCGTATTTGGAAAGCTGTTAAAGATTTCACCCCATGTGTTAGATGCTATTTCTGCAGCCACACTACTGATCAGAGCTTACACGAAGTAGTGTCTGGCAGAAAAGTCAAATGGCCTGATCCAGGCTGAGCTTTAAACGGTGTCGAGCTAACGACATTAACCAAAAGCGCTACTAGGAGGCATCCTAGATATCCCTTATTATGTTAGTTAAATTCTGTTTATGCTGTTAGTGTTATATTTATTTAAGTTTTAGTTTAATTAAGTTTTAGTTGACTAAGTTTTTCTGTTTACATCTGTCAGTTAGTTTGCTTTTTAGATATGGATTACGGAGTTCTCCCTGAGGAGTACCCCATCATTAGTCGGATCCCACTGATTACAGTAGCTGATGGACCTGGAGGCACTATAGTCTTGCACGTAGATTTTGAGCTTAGTACCCGTACGAAGACCATCACCTATGTTCTCATTGTTCCCCGCTGTTCGGGAGGTAGTGACTTCACTACTGAGGAGCTACAGGAAGCTATAGGACGTCCATATACGGTCCTAAATGACCCTATGCTGACAGATCTAGCGCTGGTACTACAAGCTTCACATTTTAGAGGTTTAGAGGTAGCTGGAGATGACTGGGGCATACAAGACGACTATGATTTCCCTCCTGCTATTGATATGCTTCGTCGTCTCATCCGTTTGGTGGATTGGGACGAGATTTATGCAGACTAGCGTTAGTTAGGTTTGTTTCGTCGAGCAAACGACGTAAAACAAAAGCGCTTTGTGGGAGGCAACCCACTGTTTTCTATTTGTTTTTATTTATTTTCTAGTCACTTTATGTACTTTGTTTGATTTAAAATTGTATTTTTGAAGTTTTAATTAAGTTTAATAAGAGATGTACTTTTGAATTTGGGTTGTATGGAATTTTATGATTTTTGCACTTTTGCCTGCTGGGACGCCCGTCCAGACAACCGGACGCCCGTCCGCTCTGGCCAATCCTTAGACGAACGTCCACAAGGTCTGGACGCCCGTCTGGCCAATTCCCTCCAATCCTGTATTTGATTTTGGATCTTGGACGAGCGTCTACTAAACTGGACGCCCGTCCAGTTCATCTGATTTCTCAGTGGACGCCCGTCCACTGAGTGGCCGAGCGTCCAACCTCTGTCTATATATACCCCTTCTTCGAGTGAACCTTCACTTTTCAGAATTTTCAAAAGCAACAAACGGTTTCTCTTCCTCTTTTGCCCTAAAATCTTCAAATCTAAACCATTTTGAGCGATTCAAAGTGCTACAGGCCGCCCATGATCCCCTCTCTTTGATTTTCATAACCAAATTCCCCAACACACCATATTTTTGGAGAATCAGGCACCATTCAAGTCCGACTTTTCAGAGGAAAATTTCGATTTTGGAGCCTATTTTGGTGTTGTTTGGATTGATTTTCACCTCGATCAACATCTACTTGATGGGAGTCAACTTTACGTAACTCCGGTGCACTAATCACCCCCCGTTTACCACACTTTTAGCATAATTTTGGGCAAATTAGGCCATTTTCGGGGTGATATCGTGAGTTTTTGGCACGGGGAACGAATCCATTACCTTGATGAATTCATACCCCTTTTTGTTGATATTAACCCCATTCTCGAGCACTTTTACCCTCTGGAGTTGTTTGGATGTTTTTGGTTGTTTATGATATTGTAGGGTGTTGGTGTCTCGAGGACCCGGAAGATGACAATTCGTGGTGAAAAAGCATAACCGAGGCAAGACGAAGGTCAAAAAGGGAGAAAAGTGAAGACTGGGGGAAACAGGGGTTCAAACGCGCGTTTGAACCCTCCAAACGCACGTTCCACACACCAAACGCGCGTTTGAATCCCTAAACGCGCGTTCCAGAAGTTCAGAAAAGATTCAGAGTTGAAGCCCTCTAAACGCACGTTTGGGAACCAGGCCAAACGTGCGTTCCAAGACCCTAAACGCGCGTTTGACCCTTCCTAAACGCGCGTTCCAGATGAAGAACAGTCAAGTCTCTGCCCAGAATTTATGTGTAACGCACGTTCCAGCCAAGCGAAACGCACGTTTGAAGACCCCTAACGCGCGTTCCAACCCTTCAAACGCGCGTTTGGACCGTTTTTACAGCAGATTTTCCCTTCACCTATAAATACCCCCCTTAGACATTTTCTTGGATATCAAGCTCTTCTTAGCAAAACTCTACCTATCTCTTAGCTCGAATTTTGTAATAGCTTAGAATACTTCCTTTTAGTGTAAATCAACAACATCTTAGCTTAATCTTTCCAGTTCTTAGCTTAGATTTTCATTTCAAACACTAAGAGACCACCTTTTAATTACTTCTCTATTTTGTACTTTTTGGATCTCAACTCGAATTTCTGCAATCTTATGGTATATTTCTCTTCTCTGTCACTTGTTATGGCTCTTATTTACTGTTTTGTGCATGTTTTGATTAGTATAATGAGTAGCTAAATTCTCTTCATAGCCGGGTCATGTGAAATTTGGTGAAATCACCCTTTGGGTGATGAAATTGGGAGTGGGTAGTGCTTTTTATTGTTATATCTTGCATGTTTCACGTCTTAGAACCTGTTATAACGGATTTGGGCTAGATTGATCACCTAGGTCAAAATCACACACATCACTCTTGAGAGTTGTTCAGAGAGAGGGGTGTGGGAAAAGGGTTCTAGGATCACATTCAAGTGTGAGGTTACTCGTTTATACGTTTAAGCGGCTCGAGTGCAAAACGTGACTTGTTAGGAGAGAGTTGTTCAGACCTTAACATGGCAAAAGGTGTTAGAAGAGAGTTGTTCAGGCGCTAGCACCGGGTTTAGGAGTTCGCACCCGTGAGATCGAATGCGAGAGTTTATTTGTAATTGCACACCCCCGGTTTTGTCATCCTTGGGGTTGAGATTAGCCTTATTGATCATGGTTCGGCTATGTCCCTTTATCCATCTTTGAAATCAAGTAGTGTAATCTTTCTACCTCTTTTTAGACTTGTTAGCTTGTTTTACTTTAATTTTAACATTTATCCAACACTTGACCACCTGGACTAAGAATTACGTTCACTTTGGTACTCACAAACACTTGTCTCTTGGGTTCGACCTCGGACTCCTGTAGCTATACTAGCAATCGACCCGGTCCACTGCCGGTTAGAGAGCTTGTTTAGTCACCGTTGTCTTGAGCATCTTATAAATTCTGTTTGGTGAAAAAACGCTCATCACTACTCACCCTACTTGGTAAGTTCGTAGCAAAATTTCTAGTTTTTATTCACGTTTTTGCGAGTTCGATCTTTGGGTCGGCTCGTTCACTTGAATATTGCCTTAATTCGGTTTTTTCTGGTTTTTTGTTTCTTGTTGCTTTGTTTTGGTGATATGGTGTTGTGATGGGTGATGAATTGGGGTTGTTTGGTGATGGCTATGGTTGTGGTTGTGGTTTGGTTGCTTTGAAATCCCGCTTTGGATGTTAAACGGGTATCTTGTTGTGAATTGGGGTTGTTTTGGCTTAGTCTAGGCTTGAAAATGGTTCATAAGAAAGCAGTCATGAAAAGG
Organism: Gentiana dahurica var. dahurica; assembly: GCA_024500145.1. Taxonomy (NCBI): domain Eukaryota; kingdom Viridiplantae; phylum Streptophyta; class Magnoliopsida; order Gentianales; family Gentianaceae; genus Gentiana; species Gentiana dahurica. The sequence continues at coordinate 93,797,114 of CM044897.1, read as the reverse complement.
CACGGGAAGGAAGTGGCTAGGGAGGCGGGGAAAAAGCGAAAAGAGTTTGATCCGACCTTGGTTGATCCTAACCGGGGTGTGAGTATTCGGGAGCAACCCCCTAGAGCCACCCAAACTAGGGCAACCTTAAGAGATGAACCAACCTCCGACTCTGAGATGGACGACGATATTCCTTTAGTACGGATGCCTAGAGCTCAGAAAGGCGGAGCCTCGTCTAGGGCTGAGGACACCGTAGAAGCTACCCGTGAGGAGGAACCGGTTGTACCTAGGGCTTCCCAACCTAGGAAGAAAGCCAAAACCGTACCTCCTATGCCCTTACCTCGTAGGTTCGTGAACCCTAGAGCTCACGATGTGTATAAACAGCACTATTTCTCGAGGACGATGTTGATAGAAAGGGCCACTTTAGAGGCAAAGGTTGATCCGGAATTCGTTAAATTGCTTAAGGATCGGAAATGGGGCGCTTTGATGACGATTCCAACTACCCCGGTCAATAGTTCCTTGGTTCGGGAGTTTTATGCCAATTGTTCAGAAACCGACTTGGAAACGAAGGTAGTTGTGGTTCGATGAGTCCAAGTTCCGTTTACGCCGGAGGTGATCAATGCAAAGTATGGGTTGGCGGTTATTGAGGGTCGGGATTACAAGGAGGAGATTTTACATAGGTAGAGTTTGGGGCAGGATCCCTTGGAGGAGTTGAGGTTGCGAGTTTGCCCGGATGTGGCCTGGACGTTGAGACCGGGAGGAGACCGGAAGGAGTTGGTTACCACGACCTGGACGGAGGATTGGAAGGTCCAGTGTCGATTTATTCAGAGTCGGTTGTTGCCTAAGAACAACCTGACACACTTTCACATTGGTGACCTAGGTATGTTGTATGCGTTGACGTTTGGCCTGAATGTGAATGTGGGACAAGCTTTGTATGACGAGATCTCGATCAATCAGAAGGTTTATACGCGGAGCTTGATCGTCCCTCACCAGATCCACAGTTTGTGCCTCGATGCCGGTGTGCCTGAGTATGGAGCGGATCACAAGCCCAAGAACCCGAGGCCAATACAGAGAGAGAAGGGTAAGCCTTCGGGACAGTTTGAGACAGAGGCACCTCAGGAGCCTGGTTCATCGTCAGCACCGCCTCAAGCGTCTACGCTTCCTGCTTTATCGCCTTCGGTCCGGATGCGGCTAAGTATGGCCAACAGTGTGCGGGACTGGTTGGAGGACATAAGGACGTCGCAGAACAACATTTTGACGATCCTGAAGTGTATAAGTGAAGGCCGGCAACCGAGGGATGACAGGGTTTTCAATCCAAGCCTCATTGATTTTCATTATTCTTCTGAGATTGAGCAGGCCATTGCCGATGTTCTTCACGAGTCTGAGTCGTCTGATGAGGAGCAGCCTGACTCAGTGGATAGGACTACAGCGCCACCTTATGGACCTTCTTCTGATCCTCCGGCTGATGATACAACGGCTCCGGGGCAATCTTGATTTTCTTTGTCTATTTTTCGATTTGATTTGCCCTCTACTTTCATTGTATATTTTTACTACTTTTTACTTAGATGATTCGTTGTAATTTTGACATTATTCCTATTTACTTTTTCCGATGGATCATGTAAGCCATACGGCACCGGTACTTTTATTTCTACCTTGTTTCAGCTTTTAGAAGTATTGGATGTTTTATCTATTGGTATTATTCGTTTTTTGTTATCTCTTTCCATTTTGGTTTGATTCCCCATTTTCCCCGAGATGGTTCCGTGTTTGTCGAGTCGTGCAGGTAAGTTTTTGGTAGGTTTTGTTGAGCTACATTGTAAGGTTACGGGTTTCCAGTGTCACTATATAGGCTCCAGCCTGACCGACGATTCGAGTTTCGGTTTAAATCAGCTAAGTCTTTTCCTTTTTCTTTCGATCTGCACAACATGAGGACATGTTGCTTTTTAAGTGTGGGGGAGGGGAATGATTTGATATGAATGTTCGATATGTATCTACACATTTGCTTAGTTAGTTATGTTTCTATGCAAAATGAGCTAAAATTTACGAAATTTTTCTACACTTTTGTTTTTGTTTTGTCCCGAGGAGGCAATTCGATTCAATGTTCGGTATTTTATAGTCATTTAAGCTATATATCATATGTTCAGTAAAGTTAGTTGTTTCACCTGAGATCTATTTTTCACGAGCCATAGTAAATGATGAGCTAATTTATAAAGTTAGACCCCTTTTGGACGAGTGATTTCTGATTTTCTTATAAGTCATGTGCTTAGTGCTACGTATACATCTTGATATTTATGATAGTCTGTATTTAGATCCGGAGTATGATATACTACACGTAACTTAATGTCAAATGAAGAAGTTGAAAAATATGAGAATTAATTGGGTGTGTCGAAAGCTAGTCGATGATTTGAGTGCGATAGGGCATTATCTCGAAATGTCCTATACCACTATGATGACTAAAAGCTCACGACAGTCAGGGAGAAGCTGCCTTATGATTGGAGTAAGGTAGGGTATATCTCGAATATCCTATTCTGCTATGACAGGGCAATAGCTCATTCTGATGTGTGTTTAAAAGTGAAAAAGTTAAATCAACTAAAAGATTAGTATGAATGGATATAAGACTAAGTTATCTTCTATCTTATCCCCAGTAGAAACTGACAGATATGTTGTAGGGATTATCCTCTGAGTATTTCAAAAAGGCCCTGGATATATTCGGTCATCTTTTTCAGGATATATCACGTTTGTAGGGTACATCTTATGAGTGTCATTTATCTCTAGTTTGAAGGGGGGGTATTAGCTAGTTTTGCTTTGAGTTTCTCGAGTTGGATTTAGTGGAAGTTTTCTGTGACTATGCACACACACTGGTGAACTTCTGATTTATTGGATATGTGTTATGTATGTTTAGATGTCTGTTCTTTTCTCGAGCCTAATTTTTGTTTTGTTTTGCTCGGGACGAGCAAAAGCTTAAGTGTGGGGGAGTTGTTAAGGGTGATTTTATACGATTTATAACGCTATATTTTATGATAATTTCCCCCATATTTGTATGAAATTGCATAAGAAGCATGTGTTTAATGAATATATTGAGTAAATGATATTTCAAAAGAGTTAATCACAAAATAGGTTGATTTATGTGCTTTAATTATGTTTTTACGATTATTTGAGCGATATTACATTTTGCGGAGTTTTTATATGAAGTAGATGCATTTTTCAAGGCTCAGATGATGATCAAAAGAGATAAGAGTCGAAATATAAGATGATAAAAGAGATAATGAAGGAATTGACAAGAAGAAAAAGAGATAGAGATCAAGAAATCGAAATTCAGTCATATTGGACTGGCGTCCAGGTCCCGTCCAGTGGACGGGCGTTTGCTGAAACTGAACGAGCGTCCAGGGATGGAAAGTTGATTCATGAAGTTTGGACGCTGGATGGACGAGCGTCTGATCATGACTCGGCCCGATTTGAAGTTCATATGAAAAATGGACGGGCGTTCAAGGATCCAGACGGGCGTCCGGTAGCCGACTTGCTGAAACCGACTTTAAAATCTATAAATAGTCGGCTGTTTCTCCACCCAAAGGAGACCATACACTCATTATTCAAAACCCTAAACCTAGGGGCGGCTTTAGGCTGCGTTTTTCTTCCTTTTGTTCCAGTTTTTATGCACTTTAGTTTAGATTAAAACTAGTTACTTTTTATGCACTGTTTATACAAATTTGAGTTGCTGAGGATGTCCAGAGGCTAAAAGCTTCATCAAACGAGTATTGTGAAGCCATCCAACGGTTGTTGATTTCGTTTTCTTCGATTGTACTGTGAGTTTTTATTTAAAGGTTGTTTCGTATTCATGTTTATTACGTTTAATTGCTTTTATATCGGAAGATCTGCATGTGTGATTGTTTATTGTTGATGGAAATCTTAATAAACCCTAGATCATCATGAATAAGAATAGTAATTTGAATCTATCATAACGGAAGTTAATAGGTTTAATTGCTAGATAATAAACATAAAATTTGCACCTTTGGTTAGAAGACGCGTTAATCTTACATCGGAAGATAATAGATTAATAGATGAACTTTCTAAGGAATTAGGGTTCATAATTAGATAAGGTGAATCAAAACCTAGATAAAAACCGCAATATAATCGAGATAGGAAATCAATTCTTGTTGGATAGGTGGATCAATCCTCGTTTGCTCGTTATAAACTTGATTTAATCCTTAAAACTTGAATTTGTTTAGTTAGTTTACTTTTATTTGCATCTTAGTTTAGTTTAGTATTGAATTGGTTCGCAGCCCGTATCCTTCCTAGCTTTGGATTATATCCTCTGTCTAGTTTTATTTTCTGTTTTGTTCGATTTTTATTCACTGTTTAGATTAGTTTCGTGACATAGTTTAGGTTAGACAAAAGCTAGAATCACAATCGTTTAGTTCCCCGTAAGATCGACCCGGTATCAACCTCTTTACTACGATCCTTATACTTGAGGGAAACCGGATTTATAAATATTTAATACTTGTTTGCTGTGCTAGATAAATCCGTGACACAAACACAAACCACGAACTGATGCACGAGCAGATGATGTGTTCATCTTCCACATGATCCATCAAAGTGCTAATTTTATTGCAGTGACATTGAGGATCACATGAACAAACTGGCAAGGGCCTGATGGTCGTGATTTCTTCCCACAGAACCATTAATTTTATGAAATATTGATTGACAGAATCTGTACCTTGCTTCAGCAGATGCATCTCTTCAAGAATATCTGAAAGCCTCAAGGTATCTACATTAGAAAATCTAGCAACAAGATTTTTCCAAACAATATGTGCACTCTTGAAATACATCAAACTCTAGGCAATGATGTTCTCAACAGAATTCAAGATCCATGATCTCACCATTGTATCACACTGTCTCCATGCATGAAATCTGCTGAATTTTCTTCTGGCTTTTTGATTGTGCCGTCTACGAAGCCAATTTTGTTCTTGGTGATCAACACAATTTCCATGGACATCTTCCAAGGATTATAATTGTTACCATTCATCAATGGTTGAACAAGAACCAAAGATGGATTCTCATTAAGATGGACGTAGAATGGACTGGAGGGGCTTAATTCTTGTTTCTTAGCTGCCATGTCTATCAAGAACTCCAGGACTTATCAAAGATAAATAACAGAGAAAAACGATAAAAAAAATGATCAAAACCTCAGAAAATGATCACAGTTTATTCTCAAGAAACTGGAAAACACATAAAAGATGAGAATTCTCTCAAGATTCTTCAATAACCTGAGAATACACAGTAAAACATTCAGAAATTCACAAATTTCTGGCTCTGATACCATGTTGAACTTTGAAGAATTACAAACAAAAAGTAAAAAATGCGGAATCAATATTATTGAACTAAATTCGATAAGTTAAGTTACACTGATACTGATCATAGGGTATTTATAACTTCGTACACATCATGAATCAGTTGAAATTAAGTTGCAAACGGTTACAACAAACTATAATTGAATAACCATTTGTGTACTAAAACAACTCAACAGACCGTTGAGTATTCATGTGGTCTGCTGAGAACCTCAGCAGATGATAATGTCAAAATTATCTCAGATAAACAGCGGTGGATTAGTGGCGGATATCTGGCTGTGAAAAGGGTATTAAATTGGTGGTGCTCGGCGGCAGTGTAGAATTCACTGTGGTAGAAGTGGTGGTGCAAATAAAAGTAGAGAGATTATGGAAACAGACAGAGTAAGCTTGTATTTTGTATTATTGCGTCTATGTAAAATGGTTACATTGAGCCTTTATTTATAAGCAAGCTACAAACTAGGGTTTAACTAGTAATAAAACGACGTAGTTAAATACAATATGACGCCGACTAAGCTAAGGGTTGTCTCATGGTGCCGATATTGAGCGGTCCTATTACACTTGTCATTTGCTCAGTCTGTGTCTCGTTATCCCTATCGTAGCTTGCTTCTTTTGATAATGGGCTCAGGGCACTGGCGGGCCTGTTTGCCTAAGAAATTGTGGACCGGCCATCTAACCTATCTCGGTGCCACATGGGGCTTAAAGGTTCTGGGCGGGGCCGATGACTGGTAGGTCCAATCCTGGCTCGTAAGTGTTCGGATTATAGTGGCCGACGGCCTCGTCCGCTACTTGGGTGGCCGGTCGGACTGAATGAGAATCCGCTGGCCGGATTATGATTTAAGCACATCAGCAGACTACACTCAGCATTCCCTTCAGCCCTTATACCTTAACACCACCCGCCACCACTTACCCACTCATATACTCCCATCACCTTCCACCACTTACCCATCACCACCCACCTACTCACTTATCTCCCCATCACCTTCTACCACCCATCTATACTTCAACAAGCTTATTCTTGTCATCTCTCCATGTACAACTATATATTTGTAGGAATTAATGTTTTCCTTGTCTTAACTTTTATTTTCCATATTTATTCTCAACATTTTTATCTTTTAGATTTTTCTTTCTATCAAACATGACTTTAAGTTAAGGAAAAAGGAATAATAAGGATTGGGAAAGAGGCCGATCAATTGTTAGAATATGTTAGATCTGGTTTGTCTCACATCGAGACTTGAAATTATTTCACCCACATTATTAAAAGATGAACTCCCCTAACCTCAAATAGACTTTAAAGATGCGGCCCGTTCTCTTATGTTGTTGGACTTCTATTTTTACATGGTATCAGTGTCATTGTTCATGTGTTGACCTCATGTTAGCCTTGTTATAGCCCACACTTAAGAGAGTGTGTTAGATCTTGTTTGTTTCATATTGGGAAGTTGATATTGTTTCATATGCACATCATATTAAGTATTGGACTTACTGTTAGGAAATCTATGCGGGAACGCAGCGGAATTAAAAAATTTATGTCATTTAACCAGGATCGACTTCGTTTAAGCAATAAACAAATAAGCTAGTAGACGGTGGTTACCTTGCTTGATCTAAAAGATCGACGCTTTGACCGTCTAAGGAGAGTAGCGATGCACGGAGCCGCCCAAGCGTTCGGCCTCTACCGGTGATCCACACGAACAGCCCGGCGGAATCCCATCATGGATTGCTACTAGAAAAATCTGGTTGCTAGACCGGCATTTTCTCTCTCTAATCTCTCTCTAATGAACTCTCTATTTTTCACAAGAACTATTAGCTTTTGGAATTGTTATGTACAAAAGAGCTAGCCAACCCCTTTCTTATATAGGGGAGGTGGCGCCCCAAGGTCTCCTAAACTGATCAGGAGAAGCTTCCTAGAAGATAGATGAAAGAGAAAATTCTTTTCCCAATAAAATAAGAAAAATTGCTTTAATTGATTTATCACTTTTATTATAATAAATATTATCAATATCTTATATTGATTATATTTATCTTATTACCATAAATCTGTTTTTCAAAAATCAATAAATATTTAATATTAATATTATGGTAATCTCATTAATTAAAATGCACAATCCAAGTGTATATTATACACATAAGAGTGGCGCCTCAAATCACCAATAATTGGCATTCCGGAATATTCTTTAATTAATATAATAATATGATTAATTAATTTGCAAAATACATGCATATCATATATACATATTTCGAAATATATGTATCTATATACATATTTAATTAATCAACACAATTAATATCTTGTATTATATTTATTCATAATAAATAAATACCACCATATTAATTTACCATTATAACCTTTATAGTCTTGAGATAAACTTTCCTTATTTGGTTATCAACTATAACCACATTTTAAGCCGACTTGATGTTCATATGTATGTGACCCGATAGGCTTCCGAATATGTTGGCCGTAGACACAAAGTGCAAATTACGAAAATGCCCTTCATACCTAACAATCACGGGACAACGTCTAGCAACACACCGTGACCCTCAATCATCGGAAGAGTCAAATGCAATGACTACTATCTTTCATGTGAAACAGTTACCGTGTAAATAGAATTCTATCGTTGTAATAATATCCATACGGTCGTTTGTCGAGTGTCAAACATCAACGACCGTATCTTATAATCTGGATATCATGCTCTCTCGAAGTAACTCATTTACTTCCACTTTGCAAAGATTCACGAGAGTAAGACATTCTTTATAAGAAGGCCCTTTCGGATATTCACCCTACTAACAGGGTACGACCAAATTTGTATACTCCGCATGCTTCAGTATCACACTCAATCACTACCGCATGATCGCCCCATGGCTAAGGGAAACCTCAATAGTGTCAAAGCATGACAATCCACACCATGATGCCATGTAGACTCATGTCCTAAGGATAATTACACAACCGCCACATAGTGTGACACTTAACAGTGTAAGTGGGTCAGTCTAACGTACGCATTCTCTAATACACGTCCACGTACAGTCCAAACGTCTATACACTTCGATAGATGAGATCTATCCATGCCGTAAAGACAAAAGACATCAAATACGTGCTAGCCTGTTCGTACTATCATTGCCCTATTTAATAGTACATAAGCCTAGAGACATTTAAGTATCAAACTTATTAAAGTGATTAGAGATCTCATCAACCATAATCGCCTATCATGGTTTCTCTATCACAGTTTAATACTAAGGACGTTATCATATAACAATTCATAATTTGTTCTTTAAAAGAACAAATATATGACAACAGAAAAACCATTTATTATATATGTATAATCATAAAGAAATAGCAGAAATAATCCGACCCGGTCAGATCCGGTCCAACCCGATTGGGTTTATGACACTATTTCAACACTTACCTCACCTCATAGACTAGGTTTTGAGGTTGATGTTCCATCTCGTATATATGTTGTTGGGCTTGGCTTTCGACATGGTATTAGAGCCATTGTTCAAGTGTTGGGCCCCTTGTTATAGGCTCACGCTTGAGGGGCGTGTTAGATCATATTTGTCCCACATCGAGATTTGATATTGTTTTACCCACAATTTTAATATTGAACAAACCTCACCTCATAGTCTCGGTTTTGAAGTTTAGGCTTCATCTCTTATATATTTATATATCTCTTATATATTTACATATGTTGTTGAGTTTATTTTCTATAGTATAGTATGTGCTAATAGTTAAGTTTATTGTATATTCTATAATCTCCATCTTAGGGGTTAATTCTCAAGATCACTAATTAAGGACTAGTTTATGGGTATTTGTTTATAAGGACTAGTTTGAGTACTTAATTAGGCACTTAGGACACACTTAAATCTTATTTGGTTATAAGGACATAAAATTAGTAACTAGACAAAACTACCTTTTTTATTTTTTTATTTTTTTGGACGATATTATTTTTTCAGGACGCTAAATTTTTTTTTTGGACGCAAAAAAAGTTTTTTTTTTCTGGACGCTAAACAGACACTGCGATGCATCGAGGATGGTAAATGCATCGCGGTGTCTCTGCATCGGGGTGGCCACTTTATCGCGGTGGTCAATAGATCGGGGTGGTCAATGCATCGCGATGGTCACTGCATCGGATGTGTCTCTGCATCGAGGTGTCTCTGCATCGTGGTGTCACTGCATTGCGGTGTCTCTGCATCGGGGTGGTCACTGCATCGCGGTGTCTCTGCATCGGGGGTGGTCACTGTATCGCGGTGACTCTGCATCGGGGGTGGCCACTGCATCGCGGTGGTCAATGGATCTGGGGTGGTCAATGCAACGCGGTGTCACTTCATCGAGGCATCTCTGCATCAAGGGTTTCACTGCATCGCGGTGGTAAAAAAAACAAAAAAACAAAAAAACAAAAAAAAAAAAAACAAAAACTTTTTACGTCCCGGAAAAAAAAAAGCCTCCAGAAAAAGAAAAAAAACAAAACAAAATTAGGGTAGTTTGGTCTATGTATTAATTTTGTGTCATTATAATCAAATAAGATTTAAGTTGTTTTATTTGTCTAATATAGTCTAATATAAGATTTTATTTTATTTTTTTGACAATTACCCCTTAAAATTAATGGATACTAAACCAACAGTAATAATCATGTTTCCAATATCAAATTGGTCAAAAGTTGGAAAACAAATATCAAAGTTCAAGTCTTATTGCACTAAGTAAAGCATTATTGACGTTCTCAAAAAAAAAAAAAGTAAAGCATTATTGACTTATTGACTTCTACAGCCAATGTCGGGTGAATCCATCCACAATGTCCAAAAGGAAAGGAAGAAAAAGCAACTTCTAGATTTCTTACGATTTGATGGCAAATTTACAAGTCTTTCAAATGCTTCCAAAAGTTTCAATATAGTTACTGCTCTCCCTTTCACAAAAGGAGAAATGGTATGTGTACTACATAAATGTATAGTGCATAAATCATTATATATTTTATTTTTATTAAAGTGTTGAATTATTTATTGTGATGAGTTTTAATAAAATGAATGATATTGATTATGTTGTATCACTACTCAATCAAAGTCATGTTTTTGTTTGACCCTTTTTCAATGTTGACTCGCATTTTACCATGTTCAAACATGTGTCAATGTTATCATTTTATTTCATAAATAATTTTTACTCTTTGGCAAATTGGAGACATTACTCACATACGAAGACACTTACAATTAAATGCCCTAGAAGGTTTATATGTAAAATGATTTTCTTACACATAAACGTCTGTCGTATTTGTACGTGGATGCACAATACATTTTCTTTTTTTCTTTTTTTTTTAAATAACGGACTTATCAAGTCTACAAGTAGAACTTATGGAACAAATTTTTCTTCTCTTTTTGAGATTAATACATACACATAATATATCCACAAAACGTGTACACATAATCCATCCAAATCACACAATAAGTTGTAATAATTAAAAAAAAAATAAAAAATAAAAAAAAAACATATCTCAACCTTTAGATGAGAATTCGGGGGATGAGTGGGCGATGGGATTCGGTACCCGTCATAATTGTACGGTTTAATGCTTAATATTGGAATGACCATAAGAAATCTTATTTTTCATTGATAAAAAAGAATGATTACAAAGCAAGGACGTACCCAGGCCCTGGCTAAGGTGGACGCAGCCTACCCGATTTTTTTTTTCGATACATTAAAACTCTTATATAATCCAATCCAACACGGTTAATTATTTAATCCAGCTCACCCGATCATACAGATATATTCCATTAGCCCATCCGACCGAAAATTCCTGGTTCCGTCCCTGTTACAAAGTCAATGTATAAATGTCTAAGAAGGTTTCTAGAAGCTACATCAATCCCATCATACGAGCTTTGCCTCCCAATCTAGAGCTCAGCTCGTCCACATGCGTACCGAATTGGTGTCAACCCGCAAAGGGTCCATGTCTGCAACAGATTATTTCATGACCATCAAGTGCATTACGGATGATTTACATATGGCCGGATATCCGTTGAACTCCAAAGACATAATTTCTTATATCTTGGTTGGCCTCGGATCGGAGTATTATTCACTGATTACACAGCTCTCTTCCCGTTTTGTTGTTACACTTGATGAGGCTTACTCGATTCTCCTGACTAGCGAGGCACGTATCAATCACCACCAGCCTCCTCAGTCGCCTTTGCCACTGCCCGTTGCTCCACCTCCTTCGCTTGCCTCCAATGTTGCCGCTTACTCCCAATCGTCCCAAATCAACCACGGTCGTGGTTACTTCGGCATTCCCAATAATCGAGGGCAGGGGCATGGCTCCTCTAAAGGCCGTGATCATGGCCCTTCTTCATCCGGTCCATAGCCAACTTGCCACACTATCCACACTATCCACTTCGACATGTTGGTGATGGTACATTTTTGTCTATTACACATCATGGTTCATCTATCCTCTCTATCCATACCAATTCTTATGTCCTTAATCATGTGCTTGTAGCCCCATCCCTTTGTACTATAACCTTCTTACTATCTCTCAATTTGTTAATGCAATCTATTTTGAATTTCACCATAATTATTTCCTAGTGAAAGACTGCTCGGCCCGCATCAATCATCATGGTTTCTTAAGGACGATCTTCATCACTTCTTTATGTCCTTCAGCCATTTTCCTGCTCAAGCTCTTGTGTCCAATCGCTCCTCCATCTCTCATTGGCGCCAACATTTAGGACATTGTTCTTATCTAGTTCTCTGTCATGCTCTGCATCAAAATCATATCTCAATGCCTTCCTCTTATACTACATTAGTTTGTGTCACTTGTCAAATGGCCAAATTAAGCCATCGTCAGTCATCACCTATGTCGTCTTTTACTTTCTCTAGCCCTTTAGATTTGATTTATTCTGATGTAAGAGACCCATGTGTCGAAGATTCTATTTATAGTAATAAATATTATGTGAGCTTTCTTGATAATCATACTACATTTCTATTGTTTTATCACTCACTCCTTGAATCTGATGTTGAATCCGTGTATACTCAATTTAGCACCCTGGTCGAACGCCAATTTAACACTAAAATCAAAGCTAACCAAACTGATTGGGTAGTGAATAACGTGCTTAACCGCAATTTTCACCTCATTAGGTATTGAGTATCGTCTTTCATGTCCTTACACTTCCGAACAAAATAGTGTCATGAGCGACGTCACCGTCAAATAGTCAAAATTTTCCTTGCCTTACTTGCTCGCTCAAACCTTCATTTGCCCTATTGGGAAGACGCTTTTCTCATCGCTACAGATCTCATAATGGAATATGGACCCTAAACATAATCTACCTTAATATCTTCAATCCCTTCATTTATGTGCCAGAATAGAGAGAGATTTGAATATTGGAGAGCAGAAGATGATTTAATTTTTGTATATAAAAAATAAAGAGAGTGGAAAAGCTGCAATTATTCTTTAGAAAAGACCGGTTCTCTGTCTTCGAGCTTTCATCCCTCAATCCATTGATTCGTTCCTTCGTATACCTCCCCGCCAATAGATAGAGACAAATTAAAATAGCCAAACCACGTCTACAAATTAAATGCAATACCATGAAGTTTCTTCAAAGCCAATGTGAGATGTTTTTTGGTCATCTGACCAAGATATTGGTGAATACCTCATATGATCGAGAAAAGAGTGTCTATAATTACATGAAAACCATGAAAGTCATTTGCTAGGAAAAAGTTAGAACCATAAATATTGTCCGAAACAATGGAGGGTGCTTAATTGATAATATTTTATTCCTTGAAAGCCAATGAATCTAGGGCCGGTGTAGCTACTAAAGCGTAAACTGCTCGTTTTTTCTTTTCCCGAGTATAGCATGATGTGCCCAACTTACGGCAGCTCCGAATGAAGGGAGAATAAAGATATTTAGAATAAGCCAAAATAAGAGAAATCATTTATCTTTGTACAAAGTTAAAAGTATCATGTTTGAGAAGAACGCAACAATCATTGAGACACCCTGTTCTATCATATGATAAAAGTTTACGTCATTTATCATCATTTTACGTCAAGAAACTTAACAAAGAACCGATCAAAAAATGTAATAAAGAATGCAACAAAATGTTTAATGTGGGAGAGGAATGCGAGCCAATATTTTACAAAGCAAAGAAGGTGTAATGATGAAATGAACTACGTATGCAGCTGAGCATGTAGGTCAGCAGTATGCATCTACTCAGTTGAATCTGTGTGGAAATCCGTTAGTCAACAATGTAGAGTCAACTGTAGTCAGCAGTCTAATCAATTGCTTGCTGGGTGTAGTGTCTGTTGAGTTTGGTGTTTGCCGAGCTGAGTTGCTCTCAGCATTTACTTGGTGAACACGTCTTTTCCGTTTCTTTTTAGTCAATATACTAGTATGTCGTTATGGCGGCTAGATCTAGGATTTTGTGACTATAAATACACATTTTTTGTAACCTAGAGCACAATTGCAGAACTATGTAAAATCTCCAATGATAATATAATCTCCTCATTTCTACCCATTAATTAGTTGGCATATTGTAGGAAAGCACGTTAAATATTGTGTTATTGTTTCTTGTATGATTTATTTTTTCTTGTTTATTCTTAATTATTGCAATCTAAATTTCAATCCCCGGCGGTCTTAGATGGCAAAACCAAGAGTCCAAAATCCACTTGATTAGATTAAGAGAAACTTATGTATATATATATATATATATATATGCCTAAAAATTAAACGGTTAGAAAATACTACATCCGTCCCAAATGTAAATCTATTTAAGTTTTTTCACACATATTAAGAAAGTTGGTTAAATTGGTTATGTGTCATTAATTTTGATGGAAAAGTCTAAAATGACCTTTGACTATAATTAATGCAAAGTAGTGAAAAGTGGTGAGTAGATAATAAATTAGAGGTAAAAGGAGAAAAAAGCAATAAATGTTTTCTTGGTTATTTAAATGGACTTACATTATAATACAAAACAAAAAAGCTAAACAGATTTATATTTTGGGACGAAGGTAATATGTCTGAATACGCATTTCTTGGGTGACTTATGAATGATTCATGGAGAATTCGTAAATGATTCATCGAGAAATACTTTTCAGGCATAGTTTTTAGGGAAAATTGAAGAAATATGTCGAAAAGTAAATGTTTGGAAAAAAAAAATATGCCTCGACTCATGCGGCGCATATGCGGCACTCATGAGGCGTGCAGTGCTCGTGCGGCACTCATGCGGCACGGGTGCGGCCCTCGTGCGGCGGAAGCAGACATATTTTTCAAATGTTTACTTTTCAGGCATATTTTTTCAAAGTTTATCTTTTCGGACATATTTCTTCAAGTTTTCCTAGTTTTTAATCATTTACTTTTCAGGTATATTTTTTCAAAAACAACCTAATTTCTATGGTCCCGAATATACATGTTTCACAACAAAAATAGTCACAATAAAATGTCATAACAAACTTTTACACTATTGATTTTATGAAACACACAGGAATTATTGCAGACTAGATTATTATTATTAATATATTTAATAAGGTTGATGAGCCGACATAGAAGAGCGATAGAGTTGGTATTTTATTGGGGGTATGGCCTTGTGATGTATAAATACTTGGTGAATTGATTAATGAAATCAAATTTTTATGTTCTAACAATTTTGTCATGGTATCAGAGATAGGTTATGGTATGTGAAAAAAAAAAAAAAAACCGAAAAAAAGAAAAGGAAAACACGCAGCAGAAACCCTAGCTTGCAAACTCAAGTCGGCAACATTATCTTGCCATGGCTGAAGAAGATCACGGGAAGAAGGTGGATGCATACTTCCTCAGCACCACCGATAATCCGGGTTACCTTATTACACCAACTCAACTACGAGGCAGCAACTACGACGAATGGTAGAGGACTGTCCGGGCGTTGAGGGCGAAAAGAAAATTCGGTTTCTTGGAATGGACGATTAAGAAACCAACGGATGAAGGAAAATTGGAGGATTGGTATACGGTGCACTCGATGTTATTATCGTGGCTCATGAACACGATCGAAACCTCAATTCGATCAACGTTATCTCATTATGAAGATGCTCGTGATCTCTGGCTAGCATTAAAGGGGCGGTTTGGTGTGGTCAACGGCACGCGTATCTGTCAATTAAAAGCGTTGCTGGCTGAATGTAAACAAGGTAAAACTGAGACTATCGCATCTTATTTTGGACGCAAAAGTAAGATTTGGGATGATTTGGCCGCTCTTATTACCGTTCCCGTATGTTCATGTGATGGTTGTTCATGTGGGGGTTGCAAGTGCAAGCTCCCAGATCAGGTTCAAAAGATGATGTTAGAAGAGAGACTTCACTGGTTTTTGGTTGCGTTAGATGGAGCATATGCTTCGGTTCCTTCACAATTATTAAATCAAGATCCCCTTCCTTCACTGGATCGAGCTTATCAAAATTTGATCCAGGAAGAAGGACTTCGTGGAGGCAACCCATCTCAGCAGAAGGAGGAACAAGACAAGATGATGGCTTTCAAGATTCAAGCTGAAAATAGAGCAAAGATTAAGGCAGAAAACGCAGAAAAATATTGTAATTATTGTCGGCGAAACGGGCATGATGAACTTACTTGCTTTGAGATACATGGTTATCCTGATTGGTGGGGGATAGGCCACGCGGTGGACGTGTTTCAGGACGTGGAAATCATGTAGGTGGCAGAACGGGAAACGCAGCAGGCAGGGGAAATTTAGGCAGCTCGTCTGGGGCTATTTCGGGCCGAGCCGATATGGTTCAGCTTGTCTGAACAAGACTACAGTCGGCTCATCAAATTTAAATTTAGGACCGAAAATTCCATCAACCGCGGAGCAGGCAGGTCTCTCAAACTTAACACCGGCACAGTGGCAAGGGATCCTTGATATCTTGAATTTAGCTAAACCAAAAGACCGGTTAACAGGTGAGTATTCATGGATCATAGATACTGGGGCTACCCACCATGTGACTGGTGAGATAAATAATTTAGTGGACATACGGCTCATTGAAAAATGTCCGGTGGGACTTCCAGACGGTAGAACCTCCCACGCCACACATGAAGGAAATTGTATTTTCCCCGGTGGTTTGAAACTCGAAAATGTTCTTTTTGTCCCTCATTTAGCATGCAATTTACTTTCTGTGACTCAGTTACTTGACTCATTTGATTGTCAGATTCACCTTACTCCCACATTATGTGTTATGCAGGACCGAATGACGAGGAGGCTGATTGGAGTGGGGGAGCGCGAAGATGGACTTTTCTTTTTCCGAGAAGTACCAGGCAATCAATGGGTCAGAACTCATGGATCTATGGCACAAGCGGTTGGGACATCCTTCAGAAAAAGTGTTGAAACAACTTCCCAGTGTGAGTGCATCTAGTTTTCTGAATAAAGATGGTTGTGATACCTGATTCCGGGCTAAACAACCACGGGAGAGTTTCCCGAGTAGCAATAGTAAAGCTAGTAGGATTTTTGAATTAGTACATTGTGACTTGTGGGGACCGTATGCAACACCTTCTACATGCGGGGCCTCTTATTTTTTGACTATTGTGGATGTTTTTTCTCGTTCTGTTTGGGTGTATTTACTATATAATAAATGGGAAGTTGAAACAATTTTTTTAAATTTTGCGGCATTGGTTTATCGACAATTTAGGGCAAAGGTTCAACGAGTTAGGAGTGATAATGGAACAGAATTTAAACGCTTACTTCCCTATTTTCAAAAGGAGGGGGATAGTTTTTGAAACATCTTGTGTAGGGACACATCAACAAAACGGTAGGGTTGAGAGGAAACATCAACACATTTTGAACGTAGCTAGGGCCTTGCGATTTGGGGGACACCTTCCACTAAAATTTTGGGGGGAGTGTGTTATGACTGCATGCTACCTAATTAACCGGACTTCGTCTCGTCTATTAAATTATAAGACACGTTACGAGTGCTTATTTGGTAAACCCCTTAGTTTTGATGCTCTAAGAGTTTTTCGATCCTTATGTTACGCGCACAATTTACGGCATAAGGAGATAAATTCGAGAGCCGAAGTCGTAAATGTGTGTTTTTAGGATATCCTTTTGCGAAAAAAGGTTGGACCCTCTTTGATTTAGAAACGGAAGAAATATTTGTGTCTCGGGATGTGAAATTTGTTGAGCATATTTTTTCGATGAATGAGTCGATCTCCCCTTCCCCATCCCTAATCGTGTATCCGGAAATTGATAACGGGGAAGTTTATGCAGACACGAGTGATCTAGCTATGGGGCCGACCCCAACTGGTGGAATTGGGGTGGATTCTGACACCGGGGGTGTTGTGGAGAATGATGAGGTGGTTACAGAATTGCAGACCGACTCGAAAGAGAACATAGTGGAGTTGGGAAGAGGGAAAAGGACAAAGTTCCCAATTCTTGATATTGGGATTTCGTGACACACATGGTAGTGGATAAGAAAAGTCCCTCGGCGCGCTCAGGTAGTTTATATCCGCTTACACATTATGTTGATTAGGCTTGTTTTTCTGATACACATAGACGGTTTCTAGCAAATGTGACTGCAGGGAATCCTCCAAAATCTTTTAAAGAGGCGGTACAGTTTGAGGGTTGGCGCCGTGCTATGGCTGAAGAGATACGTGCCCTGGAGGAGCAAGGCACGTGGGTTTTGCAAGAATTGCCTCCAAGTAAGAAGGCCTTGAGGAGCAAATGAGTTTATACAGAAAAATATGATGAATTGGGTAATCTGCAACGATTAAAGGCCCGCTTGGTAGCGTTTGGTAATCACCAAGTCGAGGGCATTGACTATCACGAGACTTTCTCTCCTGTGGCAAAAATGGTCACAGTTAGGGCTTTCCTTGCAGGCGGCGGTTAAAGAATGGGAACTCCACCAAATAGATGTTCATAATGCCTTTCTTCATGGGGATCTGGATGAGGAAATCTACATGCGGGTTCCTCCTGGTGTTGAGAACAAAAATCGTAATCTGGTCTATCGGATGCGCAAGTCTTTATATGGGTTGAAGCAGGAGCCCCGTTGCTGGTTTGCAAAACTGGCATCCGCTCTAAAGTCATATGGATTTCATCAATCATATTTTGATTATTCCCTATTTACACTTGTTCGTGAGGAAGTTCGGATTTCTATTTTGGTTTATATCGACGATATGATTCTTGCCGGTAATAATGCTACGGCGATACAGGTATTCAAGAATTATTTGAGCAGTTGTTTTAAAATGAAGGATTTGAGGCAATTGAAGTATTTTCTTGGGTTGGAAGTTGCGCGAAATCCATGCGGCATCTTTCTCTCCCAACGAAAAAGTACGCTTTGCACATTATTGAAGAAACTGGTCTATTAGGGGCTCGTCCAGCAGAGTTTCCCATGGAGCAAAATCATCGGTTGGCAACTGATGCGAGTCCCTTGTTGGATGATCCTTGTAAGTACCGACGATTGGTGGGGCGTCTGATTTATCTTGGGGTTACACGCCCGGATCTGGCCTATGCGGTTCATGTTCTCTCACAGTTTATGCAAGAGCCGCGGCTTGCACATTGGGAAGCCGCATTCCGGGTGGTACGTTATTTGAAGAAACATACCGGGCAGGGGGTACTATTGCGGGCTGATAGTCCTTTATCCCTAGAGGGTGGTGCGATTCGGATTGGGCGAGTTGCCTAGTTACCCGTCGTTCATTGAGTGGGTGGTTCGTCGTGCTCAGTACTTCCCTGGTGTCGTGAAAGACCAAGAAACAACAAACGGTATCGAGGTCGTCTGCTGAAGCTGAATATCGTTCCATGGCTGCTATTACATGCGAATTGAAGTGGCTCAGGCAACTGTTCGGTGACTTGGGTGTTCAAATCCCGCCTGGCATCCCACTCCATTGTGATAGTCAGGCGGCGTTGCATATCGCGCAGAATCCCGTTTTCCATGAGCGGATTAAGCATATTGAGGCGGATTGTCACTTCGTTCGTGACGCTATTGTTGAAGGTCTTATTGCTCCGGATTATGTTTCTACTCATGCGCAGTTGGCTGATATTTTCACCAAGGCGCTCGGCAAACAACAATTCGAATTCTTACTTAGCAAGTTGGGCATTCAAGATCTCCACGCTCCAACTTGAGGGGGTATTGCGGACTAGATTATTATTATTATTATTATTATTATTATTATTAAGGTTGATGAGCCGACATAGAAGAGGGATAGAGTTGGTATTTTATTGGCTTAGGGTATGGCATTGTTATATAAATACTTGGTGAATTGATTAATGAAATCAAATTTTTATGTTCTAACAATTTTGTTAGGAATCAATAGGTTTCACTCTCATATAATTATTAATAATACAAAAGAGTGTTGTGATATTTTGTTATGACACCTAACGGTGATCCATCGGCTGTAAACTGATAATATTTTCCCTTCAACATTATACAGCTCTTACGACTATAATTTTCTTGTTTGTTAAAAATTGGTTTGCCTATTTCTTCGCAACTCTAACATATATAGAAATGAGATGCAGACATGCAAGGACGGAGCCATGAATTCGATTTTGGGTGGGTTAATAGACAATTTTTAAATTATCTAATGGACTTTATTAAGATAATTTGATGGATTAAATCGGACTACGTAAATTTTTTCGTGTAATTTTTTATTTTATTCGGGTGGGCTTAGCCCCCTCGATTTAAACATGGCTACGTCCTTGCAGACATGCACCACATTTGTTTATTTTTGCAAATTAGACGAAAGAAAAATCTTCAACCATATTTACCATACGTATGATAATCAAAGGCGGATTCAGAAATTTTATTCAACGGGGTTCGTGAATATTTAACAAAGTAAATAATTTTTTTCACGGGTTCGAAATATTTTTCTAAGAAAAAATATAAAGTATTACTATTTTTAGCCGAGTACACAAATCCCATTTAGATAAATGTAGATCCGCCTCTGATGATAATATTCTCTGATGAATGATACATCTTTATCTTTTTTTTTTTTTTTTTGTTGATACATCTTTATCATTTGATGTAAAATAATATGAACCACATAATTAAATAAAAGGGTCAAAGACTCAAAAGTACACAAAACGGACTTATTGGACTTATAAGGACAAAAAAGAATCTTTTAGACTTATAAGGACACAATATTATTACACGGACTAAAATACCCTTAATTAAATAAAATAACAATACACATGGCTTCTGGCGGTGGCAATGCCCAACTGGGCTTCGGCGCATTCACTAAGAACCTTTTCGGAATCACCAATAATAATGCATATCAAAATAAGGCCAAGTAGTACATACGGGGACGATACTAAATAGCAGAAAAATGCGGCAGCAGATTATGAAAAATGATTGATTTACTCCATTCCAACTCGTTTATGAGATCATTGTCATAACTTAATTTTTTCCAAAACAAAGAATGTGGTGTGGGTAGAAAGTTGGGGGCTTGTATTAGCTGGCATTCCCGTCGATTGATTCTAATTGTTAAATGCAGGTTTTGCAATTTCTTTGATTTTTCAAGTGACCTATGTAGTAAACTAGATCCCTGGTTTCTTGGTTTACATTGAAATATGCCTATTTTGAGTAGTTATTTCTATCTTGCAAGTTGCAATTCTTCTTGGAGTCACAGATAAGGCTTTCTCTTCCATTCTTGCAGACCTGCTTATGAATTTCGGTATTCGTAGTATTTTCTTTGTGCATTTCTAGAGTGTGGGTTGGTTATTTATTGGTTTCTTTTTGGTAAATACGCATTAATTGAGAAGAATTACCCTCTGTGCTTGTTGTTTTTGCCTAAAGAAATCATTTGTCTATTCATGGTAACAGGTTTGACATTTGAGGCCATGTTCATAAATCTTGTTTTGATTGCCCTCATTACTTGTGGCACCCTGAATAAATCCCAACTGTGTGTGTGTGTGTTTTTCTGAGAGAGCTCGCACTTGCATTAATGGACCTTGCTGATTAAACAGAGAAGAGTTTTGATCGTGCTTAATTTATTAGAATGTTATGTTGAGTTTTGTTTGGCTTTGCTTTCTTTCTTGACAGGTGGGGCTCCGTTTTCATCATCCGGATATTCGACACACGCTTGGTTCCCAACTCCTATACGACCTTTTGATTCGTCGGCATCTTCAAATTCAACTGCCGGAGCTCCGTTTTCGTTCGGCGTCTCAACATCATTGTCCGCCGCGACGCATTGACCGCCCCGACGCATTGACAGCCATGACGCATTGACCACGACCACGCATTGACTGCCGCGACGCATTGACCATCTCGAAGCATTGACTGACCCAATGGTTGACCGCTGTGACGCATTAACCGTCGGGATGCATTGACAGCCCCTACGCATTCACCGTCGGGATGCATTGACCGCACAGTCGTGGTCAATGCGTCACGGTGGTTATTGAAGAGACACCTCGATGAAGTGATACAGCGATATAGTGACCACCCGTGATGCAGAGACGCCTCAATGAAGTGACACCACGATGCATTGACCACACCAGATCCATTGATCACCTCGATACAGTGACCACCTCCGATGCAGAGACACCACGATGCAGTGACCAACCCAGATGCAGAGACACCGTGATGCAGTGACTACTTCCGATGCAGAGACATCACGATGTTATAATATTTGACGATGCAGAGACATCGCGAATAAGAGACACTGCGATGCAGAGACACCGCGATGAAGTGACACCGCATTGCAGAGACACCACGATGAAGTGACACCGCAATGCAGAGATGCCGCATTGCAGAGACATCGCGATGTTATAACATTTGACGATGCAGAGACATCACGATGTTATAACATTTGACGATGCAGAGACATCGCGAATAATAGACACTGTGATGCAGAGACACCGCGATGAAGTGACACCGCATTGCAGAGACACCACGATGAAGTGACACCGCAATGCAGAGATGCCGCATTGTAGAGACATCACGATGTTATAACATTTGACGATGCAGAGACACTGCGATGCAGAGACACCGCATTGCAGAGACACCACGATGAAATGACACCGCAATGCAGTGACACTGTGATGCAGAGACACCGCGATGATGTGACAACACGATGCAAAGACACCACGATGAAGTAACACCACATTGCAGAGACACCGCGATGAAGTGACACCGGGATAAGTGACACCACAATGCAGAGACACCGTGATGCAGAGACACCGCGATGAAGTGACACCGCGATGCAGTGACCACCCTCGATGCAGAGACACCGCGATGAAGTGACACCGCATTGCAGAGACACCGCGATGTAGAGACACCGCGATGAAGTGACACCGCGATGCAGAGACACCTTATGGTATCGATTTATGTAGTGACGTCTTATTGTATCAATTTATGCAGTGACGTCTTAATTTCGCGATGCAGTGACATCATATGATATTGAGTTATGCATTGACGTATTGTTATAGCGATTTATGCAGTGATGTCTTACGGTATTACTTTATGCAGTGACGTCTTATTGTATCGATTTATGTAGTGACGTCTTATATCGATTTATGCAGTGACGTCTTATTGTATCGGTGTATGCAGTGACGTCTTATTGTATCAATTTATTCAGTGACGTCTTATTGTATCGATTTATGTAGTGACATCAATGCCACTTCATTAGTTGTCTAATGTATGCAGTGACATATGCAGTGACATCAATGTCACTTCATTAGTTGTCTAATGTACGCAGTGACATCAATGTCACTTCATTAATTATATCAATTTGGCTTGTTTGGCAACGGAGAAACTCTAATGGCGTGTTTGGATTGCGGTAATGGAATGGAATGGAATGCTTTTTCATTACATTATATCAATTTGGCTTGTTTGGCAACAGATGAATGGAATATGATTTTATTCTAACGGAATGAAAATGGATGATTTTCATTCCATCCAAAATTCAATGGAATAGTCGGAATATAATGAAAAAATAAATCCTACAAAGAGTTCCATTGCCTACCAAACAAGGTATTCTAACAATACATTACGGTAAATCAGTTTTTAACTATAAAAACGACTTTCATAAGATTGATTTTATTTTGATGCTATAACGCCCTCAGATCCCGTGTCTGGTAGCGCTAAACGAGTCATAAATGGTCTGGTCAACTGCTTGGACCGTCGGCCATGCTTGGTCTAAAAGGACTAACCCAAGTTGACAAGAATTTTATGTCTCATACTTATATGGTGGTGATGCGTTTCCCCACTTTCATTGTGGGATATCACATTCTCTCCCTTGTAAGGGACTAGCGTCCTCGTCAGTACGGTCAAGACTTGTCTCAGTGAACTTGTCCTAGTTCGTCCTTACCATAGGATTCTAGAGGTGGCCCCCACCACCTCTCATGGTGTCCGTGTGGCAGTCGGCTCTATATACCATTTTGTAACGCCCCCAGACCCGGGTTTGGTAGCACTAAACGAGTCATAAATGGTCTGTTCGACTGCTTGGACCACCGTCATCGTTTGGTCTAAAAAAGCTAACATAAGTTGACAAGATATTTATGTCTCACACTTATATGGTGGTGATGCGCTTCCCCATTTCCAAGGTGAGATATCACAGATGCATCCGTAAAACCGATTTGATGCAAATAAAGTCCCTAAACTTATTGGAGGTGATTAATCTCATTTAATACACACAGCTTTTACTGAATTGTTTCGTTGGAGAGACAGGGTAGTAGTATTATGCATATACTTTTTTTGAGGGTTATATTATGCATATATAACAATTGACAATAAACTTATTGGAGCTGATTAATCTCACTTAATACATATTAATGCCCCTAAAAAAAAGACCAAAACACATTAACACAATTTGATAACAGGTTCAGATGTACTCCTTTATTCAACTGATCACATTACACTTTCAATCAAATATAAAAAACAAAGAATGAAAAGAAAAACAACAACAAAAAGAAAAAAAGAAAAAGGAAACTTTGAGTTGTGAAATAGCATGAAGAAGCTGTTGATGGATAAGTGGTGGTGGACGTTTAAAGCCACATGAAGATTCACTGAACACTCCAATTGACATGCTAGTAGGAACTCCTGGGAGGGTTCTCCAGCATATTGAGGACGGCAACTTGGTTTACGGTGACATTAAGTACTTGGTAACTAGCCCCACATTCTACAACAACCACCATTTTAGTCTCATGTTCTTGAGCATGTTCTCTTTCGGTAGGTGCTGGATGAGGCTGATATCATGTTCCTTTAAAGGGAGGGTAAATTAGGTAAGCTGAATAAAATGTGTCCTTATAAGTCCAACAGATTCATTTATGTCCTTATGGAGCTAATAAGTATAAAAAACTATACTTTTAAGGAATTAACCCTAAATAAAAAGTTCAAAAACCCAAAAACAGAAACATTTTCAAAAGATTCCCTACTACTATGTGTCATGTTTGGCGTATCAATCTATGAAACATTTTGTAAGAGGGTAGTGTCATAAAAAAAAAAGTATAGCAACATATTTTTTTTATATTGATTATGATATGAGACGCATTGATTCATATGGATTCCTATAAAGATTAAGAGTAATTATAATGCTACAATAAAATAGTCACAATATATTTTTAGATCATTTATTATGATGTAAGACATATTGATTCAAACGGATCCCATAAAATCAATGGTGGAAAAGAGTGTTGTTACATTTACTGTATATATTTTATTGCGCCACTAACATTTCTTAAAGATCAATGATATAAACGTGTGTTGTGGTAGTTTAATGTGACACAAATTGCCACAAATATTTCTGCGTTTGAAAAATGAGTAATGATAGAGTCACAACGGATTTACACAACGGATTGACACAACAATCATCTACACCCTTCATTGTTGTGGGACCTAGATCAATCAATTAAAATCCCACAACAATGAAGGGTGTAGATGATTGTTGTGTCAATCCGTTATGTAAATTCGTTGTGCACTACGTGTGCGTCATCTGTGTGTTGTTTTGTCCTCTTACATACATGACGCAAATTTAACGGAATACTCACCGTAGGAAGTCACTGCTAAAAAATTTCCCCTATTTGACAGCAGAGGATCCACCCCAAATAAACGTGTGTTATGGTCAGGGGCGGACCCAGCCTTATAGGGGTGGGGTGCATGGACTCCACCTCAATTTCCGGACGAAGTTACTAATATACCCCTCTAGTAATATTAAAACTGTGTATGTATATTATTTCAGACAATATTTAGTTTAAATATCTATTTAGCTCAATTGGTTAGAAGCTTTATTACCTATCCTTAGGTCACAGGTTCAAATCTTGGCTTTTGAGTTATTTTTCCACCTTTTTTTTTTAAATTTGGCACCCACTGGTTCAAATCTTGGCTTTTGAGTTATTTTTCCACCTTTTTTTTTAAATTTGGCACCCACTGGAAAAAAAATTTTCCACCTTTTTTTTTTAAATTTGGCACCCACTGGTTCAAATCTTGGCTTTTGAGTTATTTTTCCACCTTTTTTTTTAAATTTGGCACCCACTGGAAAAATTTCCTGGGTCCGCCACTGTTTATGGTAGTTTATTGCGTCCTCGCTACTGTGTAAAATTTAGCTATAAAACCAACTTGTTAATCAATAAATTTCCATTCATTGATCACATCAGCCAAAAAAAAAAAAAAAAAAAACCCAGTAGTTTCCATGGCTCCGTTAAACCTCATCTCCACAATCTTCATCATTTTATTTGCATCCCTTCTAATCCCAGCAATGAAATCTGAACCATTCTCTAGAAAATTGTCCAAAAAACAAATGGGTCTCAAAAAAGAAAAACTAACCCATCTCCACTTCTACTTTCACGACATTCATAGCGGGAAAAACCCGACCGCCATTAAAATTGTTGATGCCGCCGCACCCACCGTTAATAGTACTACAAGAACAGGCTTCGGAGCTGTTTTCATAATGGATAATCCCTTGACGGTCGGGCCGAATCTGAGCTCGAAATCAGTGGGCCGAGCACAAGGGATGTATGCATCTGCTGGGATTGATGATCTTGGGTTGTTGATGGTTATGAATTACAATTTTGTGGAAGGAAAATATAATGGAAGCACGCTTAGTATATTGGGGAGGAATCCGGCGCTTATGCCGGTCAGGGAGATGCCGATCGTCGGAGGAAGCGGGCTTTTCCGGTATGCTCGCGGCTATGCTCAGGCGAAGACTCATGCTATTGACTTTAATACAGGAGATGCTTGTGTGGAATACAATGTTTATGTATTTCATTATTGATGCCATTTCATTTTCTTTTGATACAATGCTGATTTTTTTTTTTTCTGATCAGTGATAATGCGACAATAAATATGCACAATAAAGTTTTATAACATAATTTTAGATTATTGATTATGATGTGAGATCTATTGATTTAAATAAATTTTAAATAAAATTAATGATAGAAAAAATTGTTGTGACAATTTATTGTGCTTGTCAATTTTTCCCTATGATCGTTTCTTCGGGTCACTTTTATGGAATAATTCCCTTTTTGCACTATTGTTTGGCGGTGCATCTTAATGGCTGTGGAACTGAATCGGCCTATAAATTAATATCGATTTTAAACTTACAAATCAACTTTCAAAACATTAATTCTCATATTTGACATTCGGGAGGTCTTTAAAAATCAATTTAGACTTGATGTATTATAAGTACACACTGTGCCCATAAATCCACTAAGAATAATTTAACCGATTTATTTACTGGTTCAGTATATAAAACTAACTAGTGAATGTGAGCCGTGCAAGACACGGCGGGCCCAACATAAATCGTTACCAATGATAATATCAAAAAATGGATGTCCAACGTGAAATAAATCGCGTAAGCTTAAACTATAACAAATCCAAGACACAAGAATAAGAGAGCAACAGAAACATATTACATTCTTTGCAAGAAGTAGCTCTTTCTTAGAGACGTGAATATTGTGAATCACTTCCCTTTCAGCCCTATCAGCAGTTGCCACCTACAAAATAAACCACAATACGATTTATCGGAGAACAATGTCATAAAGTCGATCCCTTTAGCTTCGACTTTACGTAATGAAACATTATAGAAAAACAATAAGCGGACCATAACTACACGGTCAAATATCTCGGGATGCCTTAGCTTCCAGATCATTAATATGCTTGAAAATGTGTTTCACTCATTTTCTATACGGCATTTCTCTTTCTTATCATTAATGAATACGTCATTGATCTCGTGCTCATTCATTTGGTGGGAAAAAAAACACGTGTCAAACGGTCTGAAAATTTTAAAAAGTACTTTGGTATTCCAAAGTCAATTTTAGTGACGCGCGTACCGCAAACGGCCGTCGGTTCCACCGACGTTATACAGTTCAAAATAATAAAAACATTTAATGTAGTACCAAGAGTGATTTATAAGACGCCGAGAGTGATCGTCGCGCCGTGAGTAATTTCGTGGTGCCAATAGAAACCACATAAATAATACATCATACATTTTTACACAACCAATAAGTTCAATATAGCTAATCAGAGCAAATATGAAAAATGATTTTTGAAATAAACTAATAAACAGAGGTGTGTTATATTGGCACTACTATTTTACTATAAACACCATTTTTTATTAATTTTCATTTAATTTTACACACCATCAAATAACTTTTTTGGCACCACGTTACGCGCGTCACAGCTACCGATGATTTATAGGGTGCCGAGAGTAATCGTCATGCCGTACGTGGCGCGGATATTTGTTCATCTATTTTTTTTGTTGTTGTTGTTGTTGTTGTTGTATTTTATAGCTAAACTTGACTCATCTTCCGTCGTACACTAACGTGAATGCGTCAGTCTTTCCTTCTTTTTTTCTTTTCAGCACAAACTATTAATGGCACAAAGTTGATTTTATAAATAAAAAGAACAAGCCACAAAGGTTTGATAAAAAAAACCGAGAGTAATCGTAGCGTCGTGACTATTTTCGTTGCGCGGATATTTGTTCGGCCAATTTTTTGTTGTTGTTGTTGTATTTTATAGCTAAACGTGATCATCTACCATCATACACTACACATCACAGCTTCAAATCCGTCGGTCTTTCCTTTTTTTTCCCCTTCTCTCCCCAAACTAAACACATAGGTTTGAAAAAAATATTTAAAAAAGTGACACGTGTCGAGCCAAGAGTGTGGTCCCATGGCCAATTGTAGGCACACCTTCTTGGCTTTTAAGAGATATAAGATATTTTCTTGTTAATCTTTTATTTTCTTTATCATATATATATATATATATATATATATATATATATATATATATATATATATATATATATATATATATACACTGTATTAAAATCTCTAGGGGTTTGTTTTGTAATCATAAATACTTAATGTATAAGATTTATGTAGGGGTGTTGAGTTTATGGTATACTACCATAAACTTTGAGTCCATGGTGAATCGATTGAAATTCATAATTGACTGGAGTTCAAAATCTCACAGTCAAACCACCATTTGTGTTTAGAACACTTAGAGCGTGACCGCTTGATACGCCAAACACATACAAGAGCCCTCGGATTCACGTTGGGCTTCCACGTAGGCCCAACATCGAATAGGGTTCTTGGCCCAAACAGTTCGCATCCTTCTAAGCCGGATTGGGCCAGGTATAATTCAGCCCGCCTTGCGCTATTACGATAATAATCATTGGCCAGGCATCGGGCGCCATCTCTAGGATGACACGAAACACTGGGGGCCAGTTTGCCTGCCCCTCAGCTCGCAGCCTGCTTGACTAGGCAAGAGAGTTACGAGAATTACCAGTGAAGAGCCCGCAATGGCCAGGATACAAGGAGCTCGCATATTAGAGCTCGCTTCGCAGCTTTATACTTCTGCATTACTTGTGTTTCGATTTCCCTCCTTGTAACCACCGACTCTAAGCCCCTACAAATAGCGGCATTAATTATCCTTCAAAAGGATGCTTAATGAAAAACGCAGCCAAGCTCTGGCAATTTGTCGACAGCCTTGTTATTCTTGCATTTTCATCATATCTTCATATATTCTTGAGAATTTCATAACAAAACGCACCCTTTAATCCAGATATCCACATACACATCCGCTAAAACTTGTTGGTGATATTTCCGACATCATCACGTCTGTTCCTGGCCGTTTGTGTATGACATATTAGTGGATGTACTTAAACGTGAAAGGGTGAATGTAGGACTGGACGGATTTGCTATGATGGTCTCATACCAAGTCCGTAACAGAAAATTCTAATTGAATCAATAGACGACCATTTATGGATTGAATCTTAATCCCCGTGTGATTATACTCGTGCCTTTTTAGGGGTTGCGATTGATTTGGCGCTCTCGTTGGCTAAATAGTGTATTCTTAATATTGACCATTTTGGCATCACTCAAAAATTGGTATCTGGGAATGTAAGTCACAAAGATAGAGTTCTCTCCTTCGTTAAGCAGGGAAGTATATAGATGGTTCACTCGTTTGTTAATCATGAAACTACATGATTATGCACACCTTTGATATTATCAAATTGATATCAGTCACTAGTGGGTTAATTGTAGTATTGCACAACTTTGGGAGCCACTTTTTTTTCGGTGGTATTTTGAGAAAATATTTCCTCACCACAAAATACTTAGAACCCTAAAATTAGATCAAGATCTTCATCTTTGGAAATCATTTCTATTTGTAAGTGACGCGGTGTTTATCTAACTTTTTCTTTAATAAAACTGACAATAAAACTAAACGACATTTTTCAGGATATCTTCTCCCTACCTGACGAGATCCCAAATATTCGGGTATCCTGATTTTCAGGTCCCGGCCCTTTTTAGGAACGGGGGAGGGAATAAATTGATTTCCAAATTCAATCGTAACATAAATCAGGTAGGAGAGTTACGGGACGGATCCGATCTGATTCTACGTACGTGAACTTATTTGAACGTAAAAACATCAATGAAATTGAGATATATATATATATGAAGGGATGCAGGAGATGAAAGCGTTGTTGAGTGCTACAACTGACTGACAAGAGACCACATATTTTTGTCCATGTTTGAAAGGAGATCTAGTGGTTGATTCTATGTTTGTACTTAAATGGATAACACCTCTTTTATCTCACTGTAAACAGGTTGGATCCATCAGTTTAAATTTGTATTACTCACCAATAATAGTAGTCTCCAACACTCTTTCTCTACATTATGGCTGTCTGCTTTTCCTTTTTGAGGGAAAAAAAAAATCTAAATATCAATATGAGTCTATGACCGATTGACATCAGATGCAATGCCTGTTGAAAGTTAGCTATAACCAAACGAGTAGTGATACATCCACTACTTTTTCTACCATAACATCTTACACAACACAGTCCACACCACATATTTTGTTGGGACCCATCATAATAAATAATTGATCACTTTAATCAATGGATACCAAGCATGTAGTGATTTGTGCACTACATAAATGTGTAGTGCATATATCATTTTCCATAACGAAATAATTAATACCTGAACATTGAAAAAATGATGGGTAATTATGTGATAGAGACTTCCTGTTAGAACGAACCGTACGTCTGATGACTGCCACATGTATGAACAAACTAAACAGTTTTGTATCCTCTACACGTGTCCTGCAACCGAATTTTTAAAAAATGAGGTAATTCTTCTGTATGCACTTCCTATTAAAAAGCACCGTTTGACTGTCATTCAAGACTTTAAGATTTGGAAAGGGAAAAAAATTTAAGATAAGATTGAATATATCTTACACCCTACGGACCTTGTGTATATATAGGCCATAGATATTTGATATTTCTACGGTCAATACACAATGTCCGTAAACATTACTACGGCTTGGTAATAGACCTTGGAAATTTCTACGGGGTTCTAAACCGTAAAATTTTTTTCATATAGCGGGCCATATAAAATTGTGAAATCCGAGTATATATTATTTCAGACCATGCATCGGGTAATTCTGACGTAAGGGATCAATATTAGACTCAATCATCAAATATATGCCACGTTGATGCTGTCAGAAAATGGACTCGTCCACATGGCACCTCTTTGGTGGCTCAACACTTGACTCAGAAGAATAAACTACTTTTGACTCCCTAGATCCGAGCCCAGGAGCTCGCCCGCCTACCTTGTCACCACTGGTTCCGTATGACCGACCCACGGGGTCGGACTGTCTCTGGCATCGGACTCTGGGCGACCGGCTAAGACTTTAGACTTATACAATTTCTTGACGGCTGGAATCCGGCCCCCGTTCCCGATCCCGAGGAGCCGGCCCTGGCCTTCTGATTTATCTCGAGTAAAAATCTTATTACCTACGTAATAACCAGATAACTATTATAAAATCCTGAATAATAAAGGCTCGAATATTTATCCTTTAATGTTAATACTAGTTAACGTGAGCCGTGCAAGGCACGGCGAGCCCAACATAAATCGTTACCAACAATAATGTCAAAGAATAGATCCCCAGCGTGAAATAAATTGCGTAAGCTTAAACGGTAACAAATTCAAGACACAAGACAAAGAGAGCAAGAGAAATATATCACATTTTCTCCAAGAGGTAGCGCTTTCTTAGAAACGTGAAGATTGTGAATCACCTCTCTTCCAGCCCTATCAGTAGTTTCCATCTACAAAATAAACTACAATATGATGTATCGAAGAACAATGTCATAAAGTCGATCACTTTAGCTTCGACTTTACGCAATGACATATTATAGAAAAATAATAAGCGGACCATAACTACACGGTCAAATCTCCTGGGACGCCTTAGCTTCCAGATCATTAATATGCTTGAAAATGTGTTTCACTCATTTTCTATACGACATTTCTCTTTCTTATCATTAATGAATACGTCATTGATCTCGTGTTCATTCATTTGGTAGAAAAAAACACGTGTCAAACGGTCTGAAGAATATAAAAAGCAATTTGGTTCCAACGTCAATTTTAGTGACGTTCGTACTGCAAATGGCCGTCGGTTCCACTGACGTTATTTTGTTCAAAAAAATAAAAATATTTAATGTGGTGTGCACACGGTTTTATTCAATTGTTGTGTCGAAATCGAAAATTTTCGGTTGAATGAAATTTAAAACTGAATCCGCACTGTGAGTTGGAGGTACTAAAAATGAACCGTATCGAAATATACACTTTGCTGTGTATAATATTCAATTGTTGTGTCGAAATCGAATCGAGAAATCGAAAATTTTCGGTTGATTGAATTTTAAAGCTTCCTTTGATGTATATATAACGATAACCGAAATTCCAGTTTTTACCGAAGAGGAAGGAAAAAAAATGCCACGTGTCAGCCACAGAGGCTGCCACGTGGCTTCTTGTAGGCAAAACCCCTTAGCACTTAATAGATATAAGATTTGAAATACCATATTTATCTCCTCAATTCAAGGGGATTAGTCAATCATAACCTTTTCCTTAGGGAACACGTTGACTAGTGTTCCTTATAGACACGTCACATAAAACCCTAGGGCCTAAGCTCCTTTATAAAAACATTCCCTAAGGAACTACGGAGACTTGATTCCAATTCAATAATTGGATACGTAGGCAGCTTGATAACCTTCAAGTGCAGTCTAAATCATCCCCAAATAATCCCCTTCATCATAATCTTCATATTCTGGAGTTTCCCCAGATTATCACTAAGAGTAAGAACCCTAGTTTAGAAGGAGACGATTTTTGGATCGTCACACGTATATAGACAAACAAAACAATTTATTTATACACATGACATACATCCGACGATTGAGTCTAATAAAGATTTCTTACGTCAGACTTCCATGTGTACCTGCTTACATCTTTAATAATGGTCCAATTTCAAGACAAGTCAACATCTTTAATTAATATTATCACCCATACCGTACGTACACTATGTCACTACATGCCGGTGGTGATTGTCACGGATTTTATCTAACAAAGCAAACAAGTAATAAAATTTATAAATCCGGTATTCCCCAAGTGTAGGGATCGTAGTATAGCGATTAATACCGGAGTCGATCACAGGGAATCGGGGTATCTAGTTCATTAATTTTCCTAAGGTTGTTACTATTATTATTAAAACCTAAAACCTAACAAAATGAAAAGATAAACTGGACAGAGGATTGTCAGTCCAAAGCCAGGAAGGATAAAAGCGATAACCAATAAAACTATAAACGAGAAAAAACAATAAAAACGATGATCATGGTGATTAAACAATTGAACAAGTAATTATCCACCGAATCCCGCAACCCTTAATTTCCTCTCTAAAGTTATCTTGTGATGATTTAATTAAAGATGTGGTTCACCTATCAAAGGTATGAATTCCTACTCTCGTAGATAATTCGCCTATCAATCTCTCATCTCTCGATATATAAGATTGACGCTCGCAAAACAAGGTGTAAGATCTCTCAATCTAGCAACCTAGATATTCAACCTATCAACTCTCGTTATGTCAAGGTTAAAAATCTCATCTTTCCTATGGTGATCTAAGGTTTACACCGACTCTCGTCATACGGTAAACATCAATAACAACAATCTCTCGATATACGTTGCATAGCACATAAGCATAGGAAAAATACAACTTGAATTAAAAATCACAAAACAAACTCAAGATTGAAAAGAAAGAACCTGATGAAACGGAGTTAAATAACTTGAACAAATCGTCTAGCCTCCAAATCATCCAGCATAAAACAGTAAAACGAAAATAAAAACAGAAAAGAAACACCCTCGGCCGGCCAAGCACCAAGGCTCAGCCGGCCGAGGTGACTTGATCTCGAAATTAGGGTTTTCTGTGTATGCGGCTGTATAAAATTATGATCTCTAGGGTTTACAAAGCGCTGGTATTTATAGAAAAGTAAGTCGGCTGCTGCTATGTCGGTTTTGGACGCCCGTCCAAGGATTCTGGACGCCAGTCTGGTGCCTCTGAACGCTCGTTCACTATGGCTTCCAAACTCTCTGAATCAACTTTTTCTCCTGGACGCCAGTCCAGAATGGACGGGACTTGGACGCCAGTTCAGCTGGATCCAAATTCGAAATCTTCAACTTTATCTCTTTTCTTCTAGCCAATTCCATCCTTATCTCTTCTCATCCATTAAATCCGACATTTATCTTCATTTAATCATCTTTTGAACCGCAATTATGCATCTACACGTCATCAAAAACATCGCAAAGTGTAATAATATTCAAATAAACATAAAACCATCAATAAAACTCATAAATTAACCAATTTTGTGAATAACTCGTTAAAAATATCACTTGCTCAATATTTCAATATAAAGCTCGATTTCTATGAAAAACATCCAGATATGGGGGAAATTGATATAAAATATATACTTATAAAACGTATAAAATCACCCTTAACAGTGATGCCGGTAGTGAAACTCAGGAATAGGGGTGGAAAAAAAAAACAAGAAACCAAACCAACCGGCCGAACCAAATCGGTCCAAACCAAAATGCATAAACCAAGATTTTTTTGTTGGTTTTTGTATTATAAAAAACCAAACCGTGAAAAACAATTTGGTTTTAGTTTTCTAAGATAAAGACCAAACCGGAACCGGATAAATATATATATATATATATATATATATATATATATATATATATATATATTTATGTGTGTGTGTGTGTGTCTGTGTGTGAATATCAACACTATAAATTAAGGGGACCTTTAGTTACACCACACCAATCCGCTCGTGTATCACTCTATCTGTGCACCACAGTAAAACCGATTTTTCGTCAGTACATTGTCAGAACTGATTACTACAGTGAACCGACTTTTCGTCGGTCCCCCTCAATTATCACTACATGTAAGTAACTACTATTTCAGTTCATGATCTATTAATACTTCAATCAACTACCTCACACGTGTAGTTTGATGCCCATCCTAATAGGACCTATGACAAGATGAAATAAAACAATTTACATGATTTTATACGATCATCTTAATTGAAAAATATGATAATTAATATAATGTCGTGTGTACACACACACATAGTGACATTCGA
The DNA here is from genome assembly GCA_024500145.1 of Gentiana dahurica var. dahurica. Lineage (NCBI taxonomy): Eukaryota > Viridiplantae > Streptophyta > Magnoliopsida > Gentianales > Gentianaceae > Gentiana > Gentiana dahurica. The sequence goes on along the minus strand of CM044897.1, from coordinate 93,762,003 downwards.
GTTATGGTGTATGGTAGATGGAGAATGAGAATCTTGTATGCTTGTCGTATGAATGAAGACATGAATTCGTTGAACCGTGATAATGCCCTTTCAGTGAATTATTTGTAAAAAAATGAGAGGACTAAAAACCGGAAAAAACCGTAACCAAGTTGATCCAAACCGGACCGGATAAATGGTTTTACCTAGCTATGGTTCGGTTTTGGTTTGTAAATTTTGAAACTGTAAAAAATAGTTTGGTTTTAAAAGTGGTTAAAAACCGAAAAACCGGACCATGTGCACCCCTACACAAATCATCTACTAGTGCTTCTACATATATATGAGGTTCATAGGTTTTTTGGACTTTTATTTTGCCCTTTTTTTTTTTTTCTTTTTTTTCTTTTTTTTTTTTTTTTTTTTTCCCTTCTATTTATATAGGTCTTTATGCAACTACAACAAAGACAAGAACAAAAAAATAAAATCTGGCAGTATATAATTGCCACCCACTAAACTAGTATATTGCTGGAACGCTGGTGCTTTAATCAATGTATTCCAATGATTTTTCGATCTATACTACCGTTTTTGAATTTATGGTTGTAGTCGTTAGGCATAGTACATCGAAAAGTAATAATGTATTACTTTAATTAGAGTAGTCACGACGAGGAAACTCTCTCTCTCCCTCTCTCCCTCTCTAGAAAAAAAACTCTCAAGCTAGAAGTTTCTTTCAGTCGCCGCCGCCCCTCCGGTGACTTGCCGGAGGAGGCTTTCATTCCCCTTGTATATTCTTTTCCTCTCTTCTGTGTGTCTCTTTGTCCCCTTCTGAACCGATCTCCATGGCGTGGTTTCCCTTAGGTGTAGATCCAGATCTGAGGCGGCTCCGGTGTTTGATTTGTCTCTTTTTGGTTTTCTCCTTGCGGTGGAGCCATGGCGGTGGTGGTGGTTTTTGAAGGATGCATCAGTCTGGCGAAGCTCCAGTATTTGTGGTGATCTGCGGTCATTGGCTCTATCCTTGGCTTGGAGCTTCGTTGGTTGCGGCTAGGCTGTCTCCCTTTCCGGTCGGTGATGCTATCTGTTGCTGAGTATGGTTGGCGTTCTCTTGACGGAGGAGTTAGTCATCTCTTACGGGCTTCTCTCTCCGCCCGGAGGCGGCGGCCGGTGGTGGTGGATTCTTGTGGCATCATCTGCGGTTTTCGGGCACAGTTTTGCTGCTTTTGTTGTTAATATTTCGATCTTGTTTGTTTTTCTCTGTGTTCTTGTTTTGTTCAGTGTTTGTTTTTTGTGTGTTTAGTTTTGTTGTCAATTGATAGATGGACCCGGGGAATCCGTGTCTGTTGGCCAGTTATCGGAATTTTTCCGGAGATTTTTTTCTCTTTTTGGCTCAGCACTCCCTGGCTTTTCTATCTATTTGTTGACGTTGTTGTTGTTGCTTTTTGTTGTTGTTCCGGCCTGGTGCCGGGTTTCAGTACCGGGTTGGTCCGGTAGCTGTAAGTACCGGGTAGTGCCGGTTTCTGTTTAGTCCCGGGTTTTTTCCCCGGGTTAGTAATAAAAGCTTTCGTCGTTTGGGTAAAAAAAAAAAAAAAAATAAATAAATAAAAATGATATTTTTCTTTTTACTTGCTCAATTGCATAAATACGAATGATACTGTTGGAAAATTCCCAGGATTCATTATGTAACCATAATATATGGGAGGACTGAGTTTATCATGAACTACCTTAAACATTGAGTTTGTGGTAATTGATTAAGTTTATAATTGACTGGAGTTCGAGATCTCATAGTCCAACCACCATTATATTATTATCTTAGAACACTTAGAGTGTGACTGTATGATCCAGGCCGATTGTGTGGGACACTTTAGTGACTGCACTTATACGTGAAAGGGTTAACGTAGGATTGACCGATTTGATTTAATGATCTCATACTAAGTCCATAACGAGAAACTCTAATTGAATCATTATATGACCATTTACAGATGAACATTAATCTTGATGTGATTGTAAATTCATGCATTTTTAGGCGTGATGTTTGATTTGGCAGTACATGTAGCTAAGTAGTGTCTTCCTTAATCCCAACCATTTCAGCACCAATCGGGGATTGTTGGCCAGGAATGTAAGTCACACAGATGTACTCCATTTATTCCTCGGAAGAGGAAATAGATAGACGGTTCCCTCGTTTGTTAATCATGGTACTGATTGATTGCGCGCATCTTTGATATATGATCGAAAGATATTGGTCGCTAATGGTTAATGGCAGTTCGAGGATAAAATGTTATGCATATGTCTTACGGACAATATCTTGCTCCATATATGTAGAATTTCATGTTCTAATCAACTAGAACTTGATGAACATCAAAACTGAAAGAAAAAACCAGAAAGGCGGGAAAATTGCCATTTAAAAATGAAAAAGAAAAAACTGTATTTTCATTCAAGTTGAATCGATGATTACAGTGTATATGTGTATAAATAGACTCATCCTTCAGCTAGTTGTGCCAATTGGCAGTTACAACTTCCCTAACCGCTCTAACAAACTTTAACTTCTTTTTGATCAAAGTTTCGATCAAATGCCACTGAGAACATTGCTTCCAGTCTTGTAAACCTTGCTTCCAGTCTTGTAAAAATGCAGCAGTATTTCCAATAGCCCCCCTCAAGCTGGCTACGGGACAGCTTGAACTTCAGTCTTGTAGAAATGCAGCAGTATTTCCAATACTTGTAACTGAATGGGATTCAAGATGTGGTATTTGATGTAGCTGGTTGAAAAATCGAGTGAACTCCTATTTTACTCAAGAAATACTGGAACATGGGAGCATCTAATGGCTTTGTTAGAATGTCAGCTAGTTGGTACTGAGTTCTAACAGGCATTAGTTTTAAGAAACCAGACTGCACTTTAGATCTTGTTATGTGGCAATCCAGTTCTATGTGCTTGGTTCTCTCATGGAAGATATGATTTTTAGCAATGTGAATTGCACTTGCATTATCACAAAAAAGTAACAGTGGCAAATGCACAGGTATCTGTAAATCTTTCATAATGTAAACTAACCATTGTAATTCACATGTGGCACTAGCCATAGCTCTATATTCAGCCTCTGAAGAGCTTCTAGCTATGGTGGTCTGCTTTTTTGCTTTCCAGGATATTGGAGCTCCTCCTAAGAACATAATATAACCAGAGATAGATTTCCTTGATTCTTCACAACCAGCCCAGTCTGAATCTGTGTAGCCTTTGAGCTGTAGATCATTGTTTGCTGGGAATAATAAACCTTGGCCAGGGTTCTTCTTAAGATATCTTAGTACCCTATGTGCTGCTTGCATATGATTAACTGTTGGATTTGATAAATGTTGACTTAGTTGCTGTACTGCATATGTTATATCTGGTCTTGTGAAAGACAAATATATGAGTTTTCCTACCAATGTTCTGTATGATGTGTTGTCTGAAAGTACTTCTGAGTCTCCTGCAGTAAGTTTCTGTTTGGAATGTAGAGGTGTATTGACTGGTTTAGCTTCAGTAAAGCCATATTCTTGAAGCAGATTTACAGTATATTTCCTCTGATTTATGGAATCTGTTCTGGCCACCTCAACCCCTAAAAAATATCTCAAACTGCCAATGTCTTTAATCTGAAACTTTCTGTGCAAAACTTGCTTGACTTCATTTATAGGATTCATTGATGCACTGGTAGCTATAATATCATCTACATACACCAGTAGAGCCACAAATGTATCTGCTGATCCTCTAGTAAAGAGACTATGATCATGTGGTGATTGCACAAAACCAATTTCTGTTAAGGCATCAGTTAACTTTGAGTTCCACTGTCTACTAGCCTGTTTAAGACCATATAAGGATTTGGTCAATCTACATACTTGATTAGGTTTGTCTGATTTGAACCCTAATGGTAAATCCATATAGACTTCTTCATCCAATTCTCCATGAAGGAATGCATTGTTCACATCCATTTGGTGTATATGCCAATCTTTTGATGCTGCCAATGCCAATAATGTTCCGATTGTTGTCACCTTTGCAACTGGAGAGAAAGTTTCTTCATAATCTATTCCATAGGTCTGTGTGTAGCCCTTTGCCACCAACCGTGCCTTATACCTCTCTATGGAACCATCAGCATGGTATTTGATCTTGTACACCCACTTAGAGCCTATGGTCTTCTTGCCAGGAGGAAGAGTGACCACTTCCCAAGTATGTGTTGCTTGTAATGCATCTAATTCTTTCTTCATTGCTTCTTTCCAGCAGTCATGTTTTATAGCCTGATTATAAGTCTTTGGTTCTGTCAAGGTATCTGACAAACACACAAATCTCTTGTATCCATTGGTTATAGAATCATAACTGATCACATTATTGATCATATGTGGAGATTTCTTGGTGGGACAGATGTACTGTTGTAAGTAAGAAGGCTGTTGTCTGGCCCTTGTTGATCTTCTAGTAACAGGAGGTACATGAACCATTTCATGTTGTTGTTGTTCTTGTGTAAGAACTGGATCAATTTCTGGTGCAGTCTGATGCATATTAAGCATTGTATGCTCTGTGGTATCCAAATATGGAACTGGCAAAGGAATTGCCTCTGTTGAAGGACATGTATCTGTTTTGTGTAAAGGAAATATTGTTTCATAAAATCTGACATCCCTAGACACAAAAACGTCTCTAGTAGACTTATCTAATAGTATATGTCCTTTTATATATTGTGGAACTCCAATATAAATGCACTCTTTAGCCCTAGGTTCAAATTTAGCCCTGTTATGTGCAGGAGTAGATGCATATGCAAGACAACCAAACACTTTCAGATCATCATAAGCTGGTGTCTTATCATACAGCTTCTGAAAAGGTGTTTGATTGTGTATTATGGGAGATGGTGTAATATTGATCAATGTGACAGCATGCAATACACAATACCCCCAATATTTCAATGGTAAATTAGACTGAAACTTCAAAGATCTAGCTACATTCATGATGTGTTGATGTTTTCTTTCTACTATACCATTTTGTTGAGGGGTATCTACACAAGAAGTTTGATGGATTGCTCCCTTTTCTTTATAAAACTCAGGAATATTGAATTCATGACCATTGTCAGTTCTTAACACCTTAATGTGTTTGTTAAACTACACATATGCATATTGGAAAAAAGACTTAATAAGCTCCCTTGCCTCTGATTTACATTTCATCAGAAATATCCATGTAAATCTAGAGAAATCATCAACAATAGTTAGAAAATAGGTTTGATTATGCACTGTAGCTTGCCTATAAGGCCCCCATATATCAGCATGAACCAGATCAAAAATGGCATTAACAGAACTTGAACTCAAAGGAAAAGAACTTCTTTTATGTTTGGCTCAATGGCAAATATGGCAAACAGTTTTTACAGAGTTAGGACAATTATTCAAATGTAAATCTACTAATCTTTTGTGAGACAGATGTCCTAATCTATAATGCCAAAGTTGCTCATCGAAATACTACTTGTAACAGCTAAAACTTCATGCTTGTCAGTCAAAGTAGAACAACCAGCATCTAGCATGTACAATCCATCTTTCTTTCTTACTAGCTGATCCAATCAGACTCCCAGCTTTCTTGTCCTGTATCAAGCATTTGTTAATCACAAAAACAACAGATAACACAGGATCATTTGTTAGTTTAGCTAAGGATATCAAGTTAAACTTGAACTCTGGAATACACAAAACATTAGGCAACATCAAACCAGCATTGACATGTACTTGCCCTATGTGTGAAACTTTGACAGTAGAACCATTTGGCAAACCTACTATCATATTGTTAACAGGTTTAGCATTAACCAACAATTCAACCCTGTTAACTATATGATCAGTAGCCCCACTATCTATTACCCATATGACAGAAGGATTAGAAGAACCTGATGTATCTTCTGTTGGTGCAAAGTTTGTGGTAAGAACAGTAGCTTGATAGGCCATGTGAGAAAAACCTTCTGATCTCTGTGGATCCAGCAACTTCATGAGCTGTTGATACTGCATCTTATTCAGGGTAAAGGACTCATGATCTTGTGTATCATTTCCACCACAAATCTCTTCAACAGTGTCTCCAGCAGTTTCTACCATATTAACTCTGCTTCTTGGCTTAAAACCAGGAGGAAATCCATGCTTCTTATAACACTTGTCTACTGTATGACCTATAAGGCCACAGAAAGTACACTGCAGCTTCTTCTTGTCTTGATAGTTCTTCTTATATGCATTATTTCCAGTATTAGCAGTCTTAGTAAAGCCTGCAGGACCTTGTGATGAACCTGTGTTTGGATTGTAGGGACCTGTGTTTGTATTGTAAGAACCTGTGTTTGCATTATAAGACCTATTATAAAGAATCTGGTGAGACATTTGCGAAGTTTCATACTCCTTTTGTGCCTCAAGCTTCAATGCCATAGCAAACACAGTATTAAGATCGGGTACAGGATGCATTAATTGTGCCTGTGTCATAACTTGAGAATACTCATGATTCAAGCCTTTCAAGAATCTAACCACTTTTTCTGTTTCAGCATACCCTGCAAACACCTTGATTACATCACAGGTACACCTAGGTTCACACTTACAAGTAGGTGTAGGCCTTATGAGATCAATCTCATCCCAAAGTGTCTTTACTTTGGTAAAATAACTAGTTACATCCAAGGATCCCTGTTTAGCAGTATGAACTTCTTCTAACAAATCCGAAACTCTAAACACATCCAACCTTGAAAATCTTGATTCAAGATCCAACCAAATGACTCTAGCACTTGGTTTGTACATAATACTCTGTGCTATCGAAGGAATTACTGAATTAACAATCCAACCAGTAACAAACGCATTACATTGCTGCCATACCTGGAAATCAGGGAGTTCTCAGCCGGCTTTTCAATCGAACCGTCTATGAACCCAATCTTGTTCTTCGTAATCAGCTGACTCTTCATAGACCAGCTCCATGGATGCCAATTCTTGTTGTTTAATGGAGGTTGGACCAAGATCAACGACGGATTCTCACTAGGATGTATATAAAGTGGATTTCCTGGTAAAATTTGTTGATTCTGAGCCATTTTTCACAGAAAAAACTCAGAGAAAAACTCCAGGAATCGCAACAAAACAATTAGAAATGAAACGAAGATGACTGATCTTCAAAGAAAATCATGAAAAACGCGGAAACATCAATGAAAAACTCTCTGATACCATGTAGAATTTCAAGTTCTAATCAACTAGAACTTGATGAACATCAAAACTGAAAGAAAAAACCAGAAAGGCGGGAAAATTGCCATTTAAAAATGAAGAAGAAAAAACTGTATTTTCATTCAAGTTGAATCGATGATTACAGTGTATATGTGTATAAATAGACTCATCCTTCAGCTAGTTGTGCCAATTGGCAGTTACAACTTCCCTAACCGCTCTAACAAACTTTAACTTCTTTTTGATCAAAGTGTTCGATCAAATGACACTAAGAACATTGCTTCCAGTCTTGTAAACCTTGCTTCCAGTCTTGTAAAAATGCAGCAATATTTCCAATAATATACGGACTGTCTGGAGCGTTATCCATAGGTAATGATTATATTTGTGGACTCTTGGTATCTCTATGCATAATAGATTGAATGTGTCCTATATTTCGGAAGAGTTGATGAAATTGTGTATACATCCTGAACGATACACGAATTAAGGTAAAGTAGTTATGCATACATGACGAGGAGAAAATGAACCTGAAGTTCATTTCCTCATTTTATTGACTCCCCCAAATCTGAGGTGAAAATAAATGGAATGATTTCTGGAGAATCTGGAATTATATATTGTTATGTTGATATTTATGCCAAACACATAAAGCTGGAAGGCATTTTTGTTTCAATTAATTAAATTCATGTACACTTGATATAATTAATTGCAATCCTAGTAAAACAAATAAAATCGATAAGGGATGGTTCTGTATAAGAAACATAGCAATTGATTTTATAGAACGAGCTTCTTCAAGTGAGGATCAATATGTGTTTCAAAATGTATTTATTGCACGAAATGAAATGTATATGTCAGTTGAATTGAAGAGAATAAAGTGTCTTTAACATATAAGATGCTAGAAACATTAAATTCATTAAATGTTACAATAGCTAAACATAGAAAGATGGGCAAAATATATATTGCCTCAAATAAATAAATTGCTTGATTTAAAAGAATTTGAATCTATATTTATGATAATAGAATTCCTGAAGAGTTACTAAAATTTATATTGTATAAGTATTTGACTTATACGTACTATAAAGAATCATTATGTGCACAAGAAAATTATATAAATATATTTTTCGTGCCTAAGAGAAATGACTACTATTTTTTTTCCTTTAGTAAGCTTTGTTAATTACCATCTCATCCGGTGCTTGAAACGCTATAAATGAGCCAACAAATGGGATGATAGATGTTTGGACAGAGATTTGAACTCGAGACCTCTTATTTTGATATAATGTCGAATTATAATCTGTTTAAAAAACTTAAGTTGAAAAGAATGTAGATAATTAATATTTTATATACTTAAACATGTTTTTTCAACGGTGCTTTCTTGGTTAAATGTTATAACGAAACAACCAATGCAACAACAGAACGGCGTACACCATAAACTTTTCCATTGTCTTTTTTTTTCTAATGAGTTTTTCCCCTAAGGTTTTTGAAATGTCCAGTACATTACGCTACTCAGATCAATGGATTAATTCAAATTAAGATGTATTTTCTATTAGAATTTTTTGGAAAAAAAGATCGAGAATCACTGATTCAAAGAATGTATTAATCAGAGAGAATAAATCACGCACATATAAATATGTTTTTTTTTTTTAATTAAGATTTTTTTCTTAATAAGATCTTAATGAAGCATATTATATTTATAGAGTTTTTTAAATAGACATCCAAGAGGAAAGATTATGTAATAATATGATAGATGATTTGTTCATTGATAGTGACTAATTTTTGTGTAAATTATAATTACAAAATATATCATACATTTGAATAATGGTATACAGGGTATCTCATACATTTGAATAACTAGCAAAATGCACGTGCGTTGCACGTGTTTCAGTTAGACGTAAGTTATAAAATTGGAAATTAACAATAAAATTTTATATTACATATTTATCAAGTGTATATTAATGCATTAATTATAAATTTGTTAAACAAACATGTAATAGAAAATGCTATCGATTTAGTGGTTGGCGAGACAATGCTCTTCTCAAGGAAATATTGATCTCAATTTTTTTATCGATTTAGTTGTTAGTGCGTTGCATGTTCGTTTGTTGCTAGTATTGCTCGATTTGTAATGTGTTATGCTAAATATGTCTTCTGTGTTAAAGAAGGTAATATACAATTGATTAGACAATTTTCTGATCCTCATCATTATTTTCATCATATTGAATGACAATTTCTTTAGGTACTTGTATATTCACTTCAGAGTTTATTGGTTCTTCTCCACATCTCACTCATAATAAGGATTCAATGAATTGTAAATCCCTTCTTGCTATCATATTATTAGCTGGTGATATTTCCATTATCGGTCAAAGTATGACTTCATCAAACTTTCCTCTATTATTTGTAGTATTATCTCTTTAGTAATTCTACATTCCAATTCAGAGTGGTATATCACACACTTTTGTTTCATTCGCATTAATTGGAATTTTAAAAGCGTGAGTGAGTTGTTCGACCCTTAATTCCTCCTGCAACTCCTAATGTCGCTCTTGATATGGATATCTTCTGTCTTCTTTGATTTGCTAGCAATGCTCTGTATAAATATGTTTTTCCCGTGCAACCAGGACCATCAATGAAATACACCGTACTTTGTCATTTATTTACCTTATCAAGTATTTTTTTTTTAAAAATACTTTGTTTTTCATAACTAAGTTTTAGCTCCGTATCAAAATCTTCTTGATGAACGTCTATATATAGATAATTCATCACAAATCTCTTTCTGTTGATTTTTTGTAATGATGTTATCTTCTGGTAGACTTGGCAAGTTATAACACTTAAAGTCTTTACTTATACTTTCTAGAAAGTAGCTTATAGACCGTAAAGTTTTATTCATAATAAAATTTGTTAACTTTATACAGTCTTGCATAAAATCTTCTGACATTGGTTCCCAATACATATCCCAAAGTTGACGCGCATTTGTACGCTCACAATAAACTAAAAGAGTTGCAAAAGTATTCTTAATGCAAGAGGCATTTGGAAGGCAATGGCTACACTCAAATATTCTGAGATTCTCTTATCATATTCTAGTAAACATTTTTTTCCACAACTTATTTAATAACTATTTCATTTATGTTGTTCACTTTTTGTAAATCTTTAAACGACGTCGCTCGTCTATATTGAACGGGCAGGAATCTAAGATAATATCTTTCTCCTTCAGTTGGATTTGCACCATTTCTGTGGCCAATAACATCTTTATGTTTTATCTCTCTCCAATACTTTTGTGAGCTCATTCATATAAAGAATTATTGAATTTCCCAATACAAACATTTTTTTGGCCTTTTGTTGTGTTTGGATAAGGGTAAAGAATTTGTGGACATCGTTTTTTTTATGTAAAGTCATTTCACAAAAGATGTTGATTTTTCTAATATGAAACACAATTTACCCCGTGGTGATGAAGTTGGAGAGAAATAACGGCTAGTTTCATGTCATTTAAATGAAACTCAAATATTCTCCACATTGCTTCTTGAGCAGGTACCCATCTTACGTTTTCAGATATTTTCATTTCATCAATAATAAGACCGTCTTCTTAATAGGAAAAATAAACTAAACCACGATCATATCCTTTATAAATATACTTGTATATGCATTTTTCCTTGACAATTCATTATGAATGTCCGACTTTATATTTTGTTTGAATGTGCCGTTCTCGCTGGAAAGAAAAAAAAACTTCACAATTCATCATAATCATTTAAGCTCTGAGAAATGACTTTTTATTAGTTTTCCTTTGTCCTAAGATTTTAATCATTAGTCAATAGTGAATTTATCTATCAAATTCAACATTCTATCTACTTATGTAACTTAACCACTATTCATTTATTGAATACAAGCTACCATGTTATACAAGCTATCATAAGTTACATAATTGTACTGTAGAATACAATTTTCATCTGACGGTGAAAATGAAGAAGATCTGAGTTATATAATGAATTGTGTTTGTAATGTACTATCGACATCATCTTTGTCTAGTAAAGAATCTTTGTGTTTTTCCATCGACTCCATAACATTCCGAGTGTTATCATGATCGTACTCATTCGCTTCTCTCCGAGTGTTATCATGTTCCTACTCGTTCGCTTCAGGGGACTTTGATTTTGTATTTTTCAGGTTATGATATCATCAGTGGCTACAACTTATATTTCTTCATTTACATTTGTGTTCAAAAATACGATTTCACTAAAGGAATATACAAGAAAATCTATGATATAAACTTTAGGGTGTAAATTACCTCAAGTCAATCTTCTTCTTTTTCCTCTATTCTTTTACTTTTTGGATTTTAAGATGGCGTTGTTGCTCTATCGTATTAGCAGATTTAGATTTCTTTACCGTTTTTCCAAATCGAAACAAGGAACAATTATTAAAAAAATGATATTTCAATACGATTTTTTTTGTCTTTCATTCCAATTTCTATTGAACCTAATTCACGTATTATTTCTATTCACAGCGCTTCTTTCATCACTTTTTCATTTTCTCCTGGTTTCCATGACACTTTATTATCTTGTTGCACCCTTTTTTCGCTCATTTTGGATATTGTGTTTTTTAAACTTCCTTTTGTAAAACATCTTGGACAACTTCAATGTAGATTCAATTAGTATAAATCACTTGAATTAGTAAAATAAAGAGGCAATAGATAAACATGTATATTATATAAAGAGTCATGTACCCTTCATTACGCCTTTATTTTGGATGAATCATAAGAATAAGGTCAATGATAATTCCACAATAAAGTCAACATATTTTTAAATCATGGATAATGACGTGAGACATATTGATTTCTATTACTCTCATAATAATCAATGGTGTAAGAGTGGATTTGTAACATTTAATCGTGATCAATTTGTTGTTGAAAAAATATTTTCCTCTTAATAACACCCTAACATATTGATTTTTTTCTTTCTTTTGTTAAACTTATCTTTGACACTTATTAAAAGTTAAAGAATAAAGATTAAAGGTGAAAGATAGAGGTACTATTCCGCCCCAAAATATTAGTCCCTGTAGTGCACCAGATTATCCACCGTTCCAGGTTTGACACAATAGATTTTATTTTTATTTTTATAATACTTCAGAAACGTAATAGAATTTAACAAACTCGCAAATCCAGAACAAATTATAGTATGTCCCGGCAAATGTAAGTCCTCGCAAATTATAGTATGTATTTTCAGGGTCTTTGCTCTTTTTTTCACCATTGGAGAGTATTTATTATATTTTTCTTTCTTTTACCCCGATTTATTATGCATTCAAATGTTTTTATAACTATTATATCAATGAGAGTCAAAGGGTATTCTTGACTTTATCATTAAAATTAATGACACTTAAAACCATTTTTATTCCGTGTGTAATTGTCTAAACAGATTTACATTTTAGGACGGATGTATTATTATAATAATATATTTAACCAAATTATTATGTTTATTGAGATTGAGATAAATTTACGGTGATAAGCTATCCGCCAACAGTAATCAAGATAGACCAATAATAAAAAAAAAAGGAAACTTATACTTAATTTTTTTTTTAGCTTTATCGTTTTTTTTTCTCTGAAATAATTAGCGTGTTTCTTATCTTAATTTTTTAGCTTTCACGTGTTGATGTATCAAAAATTTTATTAGTTAATATATTTATTGGAGGGAATTAAAAAAAAATTATTGGAATAAATTAATTATGTAGAAATTTAAACACTCGAGGGGGAAACACTTTTGAAGGAAACACATTGGCTCTTTTAATATAGTTAATGATTTGTTCAAGATCTTCATCTTTTGCCATGGAGCTAAATCATTTATTGAAGGATTCTTGGAGCTTGCTTAGGTAGGTGATCACCACATTTGTGTTGTAGAGACCTTTCCGAAAAATCCTGGTGTTCAATTGACCATCTTATCCTTCAAGTGTTGGTATAATCTCTAAATCCCCTTATGCATTAAACCTCGTAGTTTATTTAGTAGATAAAATTTATTGTTTGTTTTTTAGCATTATTTTTTGTTTCCTCTGCAGGATTTGATGAGGTCAAATCCAGATGGACCTGGAACAATATTTTGTGAGCCCGGGGATGAAACTCCAATTGATATCCCTACATGTGCCCTCAGTTCAACGACTAGACAGAACCCATAAGGGGTTCTTGTTGTAGTTTTGGTCTTGATTCGATTTCCAACACATACGAGACCCTACCCACACCATCACTCACTCTACCCTACATTGTTAATATATACAATCTTGATAAATAAGTGTTGGATGCAAGAAGGATGTGCACACACTTCTGACATCAGATGCAAAGCTGAAATGGTTAGCTGAAACACCCAACTGATGTGATGAACTAAACGAGATGCAGAATCATATGATGTAGATTCAACTGTGAAACGAGACTGTTTTTAGTAAACGATTACAGTTACAACAGATTGTAACTGTTTGTAACTAACATAGGAGGAGTATTATCTATAAATATTACACCATCAACGTCATGTAACTTAACTTGAATACTTTCTGAATAATTATTTTGTGGTATCAATTGGTATTATTTGAATTTGAATTCCATAAATTCATAAATCTAGTCCAATCCGGTTGATTTTCACTTCCCATGTTAGTGTTTAACTTAACAAAGACTGTATGTTTTGGAGTTTGGACCACTCAGACATACATTTCTATTTATAAGTGACGCTGTAATATTCCGATTTTCGGGAAAGGGCAGACGTGTCATTTTGCGAAAACGAAATATTGGGTTCTTCCTTTTATTCGGAGTTTAAGTATTTGTTATATATATATATATATATATATATATATATATATATATATATTTCGAGATTATATATGTATACAGTAAAGAAAAGGAAATCTGATTAGTAAGGGCATTTAAAGAAAAACAAGGATTTAGGTTAATTGTTGGGATTTTTCCTATTTAAGGAAGAATAAACCCAATCAGTTTCTAAACCTTTTTAATCAGATTTTTCTTCCCCAAAATTCTTGTTTATGCGTGCAAGGCTTGGAGAAAAAGGGCTGAGAGACTTTTTCAGAATTTTGAGTCGATTCTTAATCGTTTTCAGTTTCGAGAGAAGCAGCGGAATCGTCGTGAGAAGGGCATCGTTTCAGTATCAGAAAGTTGGAGCTTTTCTCAAGGTTTGTTGCAGAAAACAGATCGTTTTAGCTGCTGTGTTTTCTGAGTTTTGGTCTTGGAATAGATTGCTTAAGGTAAGAAGCTCTTCCTACAAATTAATTATGGTTTAGAGAGTTTAGATCGTGCTTTTGATTCGTTTTGTAAGAGGGTTTTCATATTGAATTGTAGATGTTTTATGATGTTAAGGTGAAATAAGGGGTGTTATAACAGTATTTAATCATGTTATTCATCGGTATTTTTGTTGGTTCTTTTTACAATATATATATATGTGTGTGTTCTCGTCGCGTTCCTTCCCGTATATACAGTAGTAAAATAAAAAGAATTAGCTGTTGATGTTCGAAGTTGCAGACAATAAATAAAGGCGTAGGTCTAATAGCAAAAAGAATGAAAAAGGCGTCATGTAACGCCCCCAGACCCCGGGCCTGGTAGCGCTAAATGAGTTATAAATATCCGGTCAACTGCTTAGACCGCCGTCCTCGCTTGGTCTAAAAGGGCTAACCCGAGTTGACAAGACCTTTATGTCTCACACTTATATGGAGGTGATCATTCACTTAATTTGCCGATGTGGGATATCACACGTCAGTTTAGTTTTGTGTTAAAAAAAAAAATGGTAGCAGTAATCCCTTGCTGTCAAGTTGCCATATTGTATAAAGTAAAAAAAAAATAAAAAGTAAAAAAATAAAAAAAAAAAAAAAAAAAAAAAGAAAGAAGAAGCAGATTTCCTCTCTGGGTGATTAATGAATGATAGCTTTTAGAATGGGAAAAGGTACCTAATAAATATTTATAATTGTACATGTGCTAGTTCGAATGTTATTAAAAAAAAAAAAGAAGAGCAGAAGCATTTTATAAAAAAATAAAAAGATGAAGACAAATGGAAAGTTATCTAATAAATATATAATATATAGTTGTTTGGTGTTATTGGGTTATGTTATTTTCCAGTTTCAAAAAAATATGCAAAAGAAAAATATGATTTGATAGACAATGGATTTAGTGGCTAGTGTTATTTTGATGCTTAGTTTGAATTGTAGTTTTGTTAATGATCTTAAATAATATTAAATTAAAACGAACAAGCCTCGATTGAGTTTCTGATGCGTTTAGTTCCGGCACCGAATGTACTCTTAAAGGGAGTTGAAGTTCGGGACCGTCGGAAAGGCATGAAAGGGCTTGTGCTTTGGTGATCTAGAGTTCATCAATGTCTGTGTAATTGCTAGCCCTTGTCTGTGTCTAGTGGTCTAGGAAAGAGAGTTGAGTTTGTGAGGGAGCTTACTTGAAAACATTTAGATGGCTAGTTAACAACATAATAATAAACATACTTGTATAGCTAAAAGACTAAACATCATGTCATTCTTGGTAAGACACAAGTCTATATCGCAATGTGTAGGCTTTCGGATAAAACGAGTAAACTTGCTGGCCTTTCTAGAGGCACCAGGAGTAGAGGGTACTCGTTGTGGATAACTTTGCTGGCCATTAGAGGGCACAAGGAGTAAAGGGACTTCACAAGTAGATAACTCTGCTGGCCCAAGGGCACCAGGAGTAGAGGGACTCTACAGTTGAATAACTCCGTAGGTTCACAAGACCCCAAGTACGGAGGGACTTCGCCGAATACGTATACTATCGGGACTAGCCCGTGGCTATTGGTGAGACACACCAATAGGTTGCACCCAGATGTCTCATGGTGGGCAGCACCATGCGTAGTGTCCTTGAATGCAGATGTAACAAAGATAAGCCTAGTTAGAAACAGTTAGTCATGACATGTTGATGGACATGGAATGAACCCTAGATTGAGTCGGTCCCATAAAGATAACTATTATAATAAAACTTGTTAAAGAGCCTTAATTAAATTGTAGCTTCTACTTCTTACTATGTACAATGTACTTACCTCAAATGCATGTTTATTTATGTGTTTGGGGGAGAGAAGATGAACAGGTTGGACAGGATTTCGAGGAAGACTTTGATGACGACGTTTGAGGACGCCAGAGTTGAAGCGTTTTTTTATATTGTTTTATTTTATTTACATTAGATACGTTGTTCTTTGGGAACGTTGTATTTTCTTATAGTTTCGTTTGGAGGTTTTCGTACGTTTAAGATTTCGTTTGGTTCTCCAATGTAATAAATGTTACATTTCTATCTTTAGTATGTCGATTTCTATTCTTAGTAGCATTTATGATGTTTTGCCGAGTCTTTTGAGCTTCCATTTTGCTAAACTCGATACGACGTAGTAGAGGCTTACGTGTAATATTAGATTTATTTAATGTTATACGTGCCGAGCGTTTCGTTTCCGGATAAGGACTCGGTATCCGGGAGCGGGGCGTTACAGACGCGGTGTTTATGTAACTTTTTTTTTAATAAAACTAAACGACTTTTTTCAGGATATCTTCTCCCAACCTGACGGATCCCAGATATTCGGGTATCCTGATTTTCAGGTCCCGGCACTTTTTGGGTACGGGGGAGGGAATAAATTGATTTCCAAATTCAATCGTAACAGAAATCAGGTAGGAGAGTTACGGGACGGATCCTGACCCGATTCTACGTACCCCAGCCGTGATCCGTCTTGGGATCTTATTTGAAAGTAAAAACATCAATGAAATTGAGATATTTATGAAGGGATGCAGGAGATGAAAGCGTTGTTGAGTGCTACAACTGACTGACAAGAGACCACATATTTTTGTCCATGTTTGAAAGGAGATCTAGTGGTTGATTCTATGTTTGTACTTAAATGGATAACACCTCTTTTATCTCACTGTAAACAGGTTGGATCCATCAGTTTAAATTTGTATTACTCACCAATAATAGTAGTCTCCAACATTCTTTCTGTACATTATGGCTGTCTGCTTTTCCTTTTTGAGGAAAAAAAAAATCTAAATATCAATATGAGTCTATGACCGATTGACATAAGATGCAATGCCTGTTGAAAGTTAGCTATAACCAAATAAGTGTAATAATGAATACCTGAACAGTGAAAAAATGATGGGTAATTCTGTGATAAGGAATTCATCTTAGAATAAACCGTCAGATGACTGTCACATTTATAAACAAACAACACAGTTTTGTCTCTTATACACGTGGCAATCATCCGACGGCACGTTCTTATAGGGAGTCCGTACAACAGAATTTTTAAAAAATGAGGAAATTATTCTGTATGGATTATTATTAGAACAGACCGTCAGATGACTGTCATTCAAGACTTTAGGATTTGGAAAAGGAAAAAATTAAGATAAGATTGAATCCTACGCCCTACGGACATTGTGAATATATAGGCCGCAGATATTTGATATTTCTACGGTCCATACACAATGTTCGTAGATATTAAATCATATTTTAAATGTTACTGGGCCGTAAATTAACATAATAGAGTTGTAACGCCTCGCTAAATGAGTCATAAATGGTCCGGTCAACTGCTTAGACCACCGTCCTCGCTTGGTCTAAAAGGGCTAACCCGAGTTGACAAGACATTTATGTCTCACACTTATATGGGGGTGAGCATTCTCTTATTTTACCTATGTGGGACTTTACATTCTCCCCCCCTTATAAGGGACTGGCGAGGACGCCAGGACGGCCGAGACTGTTCCCGGATCGTCCCTACCAGAGGTAACTAGAGGCCATCCTTACACTGTCTTCTTGTACGGTGCAGCGCATAGTTCCGTCTGATAGTTGGCTCTGAATACCATTCTGTAACGCCCCCAGACCCCGGGCCTGGTAGCGCTAAATGAGTCATAAATGGTCCGGTCAACTGCTTAGACCGCCGTCCTCGCTTGGTCTAAAAGGACTAACCCGAGTTGACAAGACATTTATGTCTCACACTTATATGGGGGTGAGCATTCTCTTATTTTACCTATGTGGGACTTTACAAGAGTTAATGTGTCCTATATTCCAGAAGAATTGATGAAATTGTTGATATATCCTGCACGATGAGAATTAAGATAAAATAGTTCTGCATACATGACGGGGAGGAAATGAACTTGAAGTTCATTGCCTCATTTTATTGACTCTCCCAATATATATATATTTCGGAGGGTTGGGGAGTAAATTACATACTTTTATGTTGATATTTATGCTTAAACACATAAAGCATGAAAGACATTTTTGTTTCAATTAATTAATTAAAGTCATGTAGACTTGATATAATAAATTGTAATCGTAGTAAAACAAATAAAACCGACAAGGGATGGTTTTATATAAGAAACATAGCAATTGATTATATAGAATGAGCTTCTTCAAGTGAGGATCAATATGTGTTTCAAAATGTATTTATTGCATGAAACGAAATGTGTATATCAAATGAAGAGAATAAAGTGTTTGTAACCTATAAGATGCTAGAACCATTAAATGCATTAAACATTAAAATAGCTGAAACATAGAAAGGTGGTAAAAATTATGTAACATCCCGACTTTTCAGAAAGGGTAAAATAGTCATTGGATGTATTTACTACGACTTAATTAGTATTTATCATATTTATTTAATTAAAAATGATTTGATTAAGGGATTTGTTATTATTTAAAATGAAATTTAGTTAATAACTGTAAAAGAAAATAATCCCTAAAATCTTTTATTTTCATCATGCGCATATTCTGACAACAAAAAGGGGTAGAACGGCGCAAAGAGAAGAAACAGACGCAGAAGTTTAAAAAAAAAAAGGGAGAACGTAATCTTCAACCGTGTGGCCAATCCGTTCTACTGTTCAAAATGCCGCAGGAGAGAAAAGTGATCGGTGCGAGGAGATGCAACTTTGGAAAATAAAATATCCTTATTCCGTAAGTTTTCATTTTAGCCCTAGTTTTTTGTATTCGTAGAGTTCGATTCTTCAAAAATTCGTATCTTGTAATCCGTAGCTCTGTTTTTCAGCCATGAGTAGTCGAAACGATCGTCTTCGAGCGTAGATTATTCTAAAAATAGTTTCACTGCAGTTGATCCAGGTAATCTGCAGTTTTATACACTTTTTCAGTTTCGGTTTTTGCCAAGAAAATAGGATTTTAGGGTTTCTTGTTGATCAAATAGGTTTTGGGGTTGAGGATCAACAGTTGTTGCAGTTGCTTAGCGTTTTGCTTTCGGTTTTGCTGAAATTAAGGTAAGAGGCTCTTCCTAACGAATAATTATGGTTTTACAATGTTTAGGTTGAGTGTTAGTTGTAGTAAGGAATCATGTTTTATGTTGTAGTTAAAATGTTAGATGCTACGTGATGGTTAGTTATGTTTAAATCAGGTTTTTACTGCTGTTTCTTTGTGATAGCTGATGTTAAACATGTTTGATTTGGGTTAGAAATCGTTAAGTTGCAGAAAATCATGTTTAGGGCTTTTCAGGTGCAATGCACACGCATTCAGCCCAGTTTTGGGTAAATATTGTTTTAAGCTACGAGTCCAGTTTAAATGTTATTTTTCTTGATCTAATATTACTAAATGAAAATGAACAAGCCTCGATTGAGTTTCTGATGCGTTTGGTTCCGGCACCAGACGTACTCTTAAAGGGAGTTGAAGTCCGGGACCGTCGGAAAGGCATGAAAGGGCTTGTGCTTTGATGAATTAGTATTCATCAATGTCTGTGTAATTGCTAGGCCTCGTTTATGTCTAGTGGTCTAGGAAGAGAGTAGTATGTGTGAGGGAGATTATTTGAAAACACTTAGGTGGCTAGTTAACTATTTAATAAATACGTACTTGCTTAGTAAAAGGTTAAACATCATGAGAGCTTGGATAGGCACAGTACAATATCGGCAATGTGAGGTTTGGCCAGATAAAGTGGTGATGATCTGCCGGATTCTAGACCTGCCAGATAAAGTAGTGATCATTCCTCCGGACAAACTCATGGACGAGATAGACATTCACCGATCAGCTCTCTAGGGTTGGCCAGACAAAATGGAATGACTGTCTCGGGACCGCTAGAGATTTATCTCTATAGGGTTGCGTCTCTTGTCTTAGTGCATATCTCACTAAGTGTAGTGCCCTCGCAAACATGCTGTAAGAAAGATAAGTTAAGTTAGAAACGTTTAGTCATGACATGTTGATGGGCATGAAGTGAACCCTAGATTGAGTCGGTCTCATAAAGGTAATTTAATAATAATAAAAAGAACCTTTCGTGGTATTACTTAGTTATTCATTAGCTTCTCACTTTTACTAAGTACTTTGTACTTACCTCCTTTGCATTTTCGTTTGTATGCATTGTGGGGTGAGAAGACGAACAGGCTGCCCAAGTGTAGATGACAACCTTTGAAGACTTTGAAGTCTTGGCGAAACTTTTAGTTTGTTTCTTTGTAAAGGTTGTACTAGACTAGTTGTATTCCTTCTCTTAGACTTGTTGTATTTCTACTTTTAAGACCTCGTATTGTATAAGTCTTTGGGTTTTTCGATGTTGTAATTTTAACTATCCATCTTTAGTATGGTTGTAATCTATTCTTAGTAGCATTTATGTTTTTACCCGTGTCCTTTTAGCTTCCGTTTGCTTTATTTTGATACGACGACGTAAAAGCTTGCGTATAATATTAGATTTGTTTAATGCTATACACGCCGAACGTTCTCCTCCGGATAAGGGCTCGGTATCCGAGAGCGGGGCGTTACAATTATATTGACTCAAATAGATAAATTGCTAGATTTATAGGGTTTTGAATCTTTATTTATGATAATGGAATTCCTGAATAGTTACTAAAATTTATATTGTATAAGTATTTGATTTATACTATAAACAATCATTATTGCACAAGAAAATTATAAATATATTTTTCTTGCAGAAGAGAAATGATTACTATTTTTTTCCTTTAGTAAGCTTTGTTAATAACCATCTCATCCGGTACTTGAAACACTATAAATGAGACAACAAATTAATGGGATGTTGATGTTTAGAGAGGTTTGAACTCGATACCCCTATTTTGATACCATGTCGAATTATCATCTCTTTAAAAAACTTGAGTTAAAAAAATGTAGATAATTAATATTTTGTATACTTGAACAAGTTTTTTCCAAAGGGCTTTTTTGGTTAAATGTAGTATAAAGAAACAATCAATGCAACAACAAAACAGACGTACACCATAAACTTTTCCATTGACTGTTTTTTTTCTAATGAGTTTTCCCCCTAAGATTTTTGAGCATGTCTAGTACACTACGCTGCTCAGATCAATGGATTAATTCAAATTAAGATGTATTTTCTATTCACTGTTAGCCAAAAAAAAAAAAGGATGTAGTTTCTATTAGAAAATTTTTGGAAAAAATCGAAATTCACTGATTCAAAGAATGTACAGAGAATAAACCACGCACATATAAATATGTGCTTTTTTTTAATTAAGATTTATTTCCACTAGATTTTTTTCTTAATAAGATCTTAAAGAAGCATATTATATTTATAGAGTTTGTTAAATAGACATCCAAGAGAAAATATTATGTAATAATATAATAGATGATTTTTTTCATTGATAGTGATTAACTTTTGTGTAAATTACAAAATATCTCATACATTTGAATAATGGTATACAGGGTATCGTTTCTTTTCTCCCTTTTTTAAAATCTTTATGTCTTCTTATTGTCTTTTGAATCTTTGATTTTTGTTATAGTTTTACAACAAATTAAAGACCAATAAGTAATGCGAACCTTTTTTTTTTCCAACAGACACAGTATTTATGAAAAATGTCTAATGAAAAAGGGGGAAAATGTCTAAATTAGAAAGATAAGGAAAAATAGAGATGCTAAAGCAAGCAAAACGGTCTCCAATCGAATTATATATAAATATATGTTCTACATATTAAGTCGCCTCTGCAAAGGAAGTTAAATAAATAAAAATAAAGTATATCTATATACTTTAAAGATGTAAATCCAAACTCACTTGATCCTGCATTTTTTTCTTTGAATGATCATACCCTAACCTTGTTTGAGCCGCAGTACTAAAACTCATGTTTTGTGGGTTCTTAAATTCAAGATTCCCCAACAATGGTGGCCGTGGATGGATTGAACCACCGTCTCCTCCGTAAGTAGGCGAGCTATGTGCAGTCGGAATCCGCCACCCCGCCACCAAGGGGCTCCCATTAATCAGAGGCTGTGAATACTGTGAATAGCCACCACCGTACGATCTACCAGAGCTGGGGCTCCTGCTATCATGATGATAATTACCTAACGCCGGTGATGTAGTGGTGGCGCCGAGGCGGTGATGATAGTAATTCATTAGGCCATAAGCATGTGGCGGCAGCGCCTCGGCTAAGCCATGACCTGCAAGCATCATGGCAGATTGGAGATTGGCTCTTCTAGCATGTTGGCGTTCTCTTTTGTGTGCATTTTGGTGTCCCCCAAGGGCTTGGGAGGTAGGGAAGTGCCTATTACAAAATTGGCATTCATATTTTCTTGTGTTCTCTCCTCCTCCTCCTCCTCCATTGTTATTGTCAACAATGATTTCATTAGAAAAACATTCATCTGCAGTAACAGTAGCAGTAACAGTATCAGTGGCAGCAGAAATAGAAGTAGTGTCCACGCCGCCGCCGCCACCGAATTCTTTGCCAAAAAGCCTAAAGCCCTTTTCTTTTAAGGGCGGGGTAGGGCGGATGAAGGGCAATTGAGAGAAAGATTCCACACTCATGAAATCTTGTGTTTCTTTATAATTTGTAGGGATTTTTTCCATTAGTGAATCTTGTTTTTTTTATTGAAGTATTTTGAGGATGCTAAAAGAGAGGAAGATAAGAATGTTGGTGGAGAAGTTTGGAGTTGGGAAAGTTGTATAATAATAATCAAAGCATTTAATTAGTGTGTTTTAGGGGTGGGGGTGGGGGTGGGGGGGATGAGTAGTACTTAGGATGAAGTGAAATTGGTCCATGTTTAGGTACACATGTGAGGGATAATTATAAGAACTGACCAATTCCAGCCTTATTGTGTCCTTTTCGATATAATGTGTCTTGCGTTTTTATATTTCATACATTTATTGTTTATATGATATTATTGAAAATAACATGGTTTAAAAAAGTTTCATCTTTCGATTACTGATTTTCTTTTAGAAATGCGAAAGCAAATGTGTTTCCATAATACAAATTTATTGTGTTATAATACGCTTTTTAGTTTAGAATAAGATTTTTTTTTTCTCTTTCTAATTTGTACCAGTGGCATAACATGGAAAAAAGAAGAGTACCCGAGATACTTAGATATCATAAAAGGTTGTATTTTAAAAACACGATGCACCGAAAACACGAAATGCCCCAACTAAAGTTAGTTTATGACCCCATATTTCATTTTTCACACACGAAAGACCCTATATAATCAGTTAGACGTCTATGATCCTGAGCGAATTTCATTTCCTAAGGTCGGCTCCGAGGAGGAGCATTAATTTATGAATGAACACAGATTTCTTTATATGAAAACCGTGATCTGTCACGCTATCTTATTTCACTACGAAAGGATGCATGACAGAGATAAAAGAGCTGTTGAGGAGAAATTTTAAATGATATATCTGCACGTTACTTAAACTAATTTTACCATCTAAAAATTCCCCATTGTGACTTGTGAATGCTACGCCTAAGTGCCTAACTGACAAGAGACCACATATTTTAGTAAAAGTTTGAAAGGAGAGATCTAGTGGTTGATTCTACGTTTGTACTTAAATGGATAAATTCAGCACTCAAGGGTACTTTTGTCATCATAACATCTCCTCTCTTTTTTAAATAAAAGGGGGCAGAATTTCCACTCACTATAAAAAAAGGTAAGATTCAAAGGTTTAAATTTGTTGTTACTAATAATAGTAGTCTCGCATGTTCTTTCGGTGTATTTAATTAATTTTGGGCCGCCTGCTAAAATATATAAAATCAAGCATTAATTATAAACTATATATATATATATATATTCCAGATTAATTATTGCAGCTAATATTAATTGTAATCTGTATGTTCACCTTTAATTTGTAACCAAAATGGGAAAAAATTAATAATGCTGCCTTAGAATAGTTTGCATGAAGGAACAAAAGAATTGTAATCTGAAAGTAGCAATTTAATGAAAGTACCCCTTAAATGGATCTTTCAGTCTCTCTACAGTCTACTTTATTCGTGCATGCTTTACCCTTCTTTCCTTCATCAGCATTCAGCAGTAATAATTATTTCTGACAATGCAGTGCTTACATCTTCAATAATGATCCAATTTCAAGGACAAGTCGACATCTTTTATTAATTATTACTATATATCACACTTAGTGTACGTATATATGTACACAACTTGCCACTACTATGTACCTTTCATTAAAGGAGGTGGGGTGGTGTGTGAGGTGGGTGGTGGCGGCTGATCGAGTGGATATTAATGATGGTAGTGGTGGTGGTGAAGTGGGTTGCGGATGAGGATGGATCAGGAGGTGGTTATTTGGCTAGTGGCATGGAGTAGTGACGAGCTGTAGGTGGTAGTGGAAGGTGATAGTGAGTCGGATAGTGGTGGGATGGGTTATGATGTGGTGTGGCGGTGAGTTGTGGCAATGGTTGTGATTTGTGAAGGGGCAGGCACATTGAGGCGGGTGGTAGGTACATGGTGATGGGATAGGTGGTGGTTGATTTTTTATCAGTAAATTATATTTTATAATTCATTCTATTAAATCATTCCGGTCATTCCATCTATATTTTATGGAATGGAAATGGTCAATTCCATCTACCCACTCATATCACCCGGCCAATCTACTCTTCACTTGTAGCCGGGAGGTTTTTAGGTAGTGTCTCCACACAGTGTGCAGACACGTATGGCATCATATGGACTGTCTGTTTTTAAACTAGATTTAAACTATGTGGTCCGGATCATTCTACGTGTCAAGTCACCTCAAATAGAGTCACCACCTGAAAATTTCCCCTCGCAGCCCGCCCTTCCCTTATTACCCTCTCTTGCCTTCCCATTCCCATGTTCTTACCTATACCATTAACATCACCTCTAGTCTACCTTTACCACCCACGTTTTTTCGAACAATAATATATTATATTACTCTAATAAAGAAATCGTTACGTTGGAAGCTGGTATAAATAAAACAACAATATAATTTATTTCCTTAATTTATTATCTATCCGTACGTGTAGGATTTCGAAGAATCCTTCATGTAAATCACCGTTAGAAACGACACACGTGGGCTATTATGTATAATGTGAAAAACAATTAATCAACCGGAATGACGATGACAAATTATATCACCTAATTAATCCGGGCCTGAATAAATCTAGTGATGAATACTCAAAACCCTAATGCTTTAAGAACGTATTGTAGATTTTAAGATTTGTGACCGAGTCTAAGAGCTTGTCTTAGATTGCCTACGTATCATGTATTCGTCCAGGAATAAAACCTTACGTAGTTCCTGGAACATGGTATTTATAATGATAATGCATGCATTAACCCTAATATTAGGTCGGTTTAGGCTATTGTCATATTTAACCTTCATGGGCCTTGTCCCTTGCCCAAGTTACCCTGCTGATAATGGGCCTTCGTAGCTGGTGCGGACTCTGTCCTTATGCCGACTCAACCGACTTACGGCGGTCGAACTAAGACCATCGTCCTACACTGCTGAAGAGTCGATCATCGTAGCCCCGAGTCCGGGCATCGACATGCAGACCTTGATTCTTATTCATACCATGGAGACCAACTGGAAGATGACACGTGGAGGGGTGAAACCCTGTATCGTCACGGAAGATAAAATTTTGATATTTTAGATCAGATTTTATCTCTTGTTCATTTATATTATAGAGATATGAGAGTTGGTCTCGAGTTACAATAAAAATCAATTATTGAATTTCTACGGCATATACCCTTACTGATTTCCTTACGCACCACTCACTTGGAAACTATAGGTCATTATCAATCCAGGGCAAAAGGATGCCAACTTTTCCTTAAAACTAGCAATCAACTGAAAAAAAAACTTTTTTTTTTTAATTATATTTTTTATTTGGGACAAATATTTTATTTTATTAAAAAAAAGTGAATGAAAAAAACATTTTAATTCCATGCAATTAGCCCTTTTCTTTTCATTAACGTCACATATATATAAGAGTGATATATGAGGGGACCATTATTATACAGATATGGAACTTGATCCAATTCAATTGAATATGTACCACTTATTCAATTACATATGGGAAGAAGAAAGAAACATAATTAGGTATGAGGTTAACATGTCGGCAAAACATATCATGCCGGTCCATGGGTGACCGTTGATTGCGCCCTTTACTTGATTAAGTTTAAATTTCTACATTTCATAGTTTGTGTTCCGATATTTAAGGCATAACATGCCTTCTTTTTCAAGGGCATATCTATAATACGAATTTCGAGGCGTAATTGCAAGAAATCATGAATAAATGGGAACATCGATCTTCTTGATATATTCGGTTTCTTAAATGTGTTTTTCCACAAAGATCCGTTGGGCAAATCAAAAATGATTTAATGCGTTTTGATCTAGTCTTAACAAATAGTAGTAGATCAACGAATTAGTTATAGAGTATTAATGTGAGAGATTCGTTTAACTACTCCTTCCGTCTCATTTTATTTGTCCTGTTTGACTTTTCACACAGATTAAGAAAAGTGTAGTTAATGCTTTGAATCAAATAATCCAATATTTTTACACTTATGCCCTTTAAGTTGTTGTTGGAGTATTTAAT
>CM044897.1:93707686-93730186 GCA_024500145.1 Gentiana dahurica var. dahurica | reverse complement strand
AATCCTTTTCTTGATGTAGTTTTTCATTGTTGATGCCACATCAATCCCATTCAATGAATTTTGATGCTGAAAAACATGAAATAATTGAGCCGTCTGTGGATGAGGCATATGCTACCCCCAAAAAAAACCACATATTAAGGGTCCCGGATTTTACAAGTTAATAGTGTGTTTTATGTCTATTTCTATGTATTTTACGTCATAATATTTTACAGAGCTGAGGGCCGTGGAACAAAAATTTAGCATAGGGTCTCCAATTGTATGAGGACTAGCTATACTCTAGATGAATACAAATGCAAACCGATACACAAATTAATTAATCAGTGAGAAGAAAAAAACACGAAAGCGCATCCACGACAACAAATGATCAAACACACTTACACATCGATCATGCATGATGGTATATAGTCATAGCATTCAATAGGTCGTATATTTTTTTTTTATTTTTTGAGGAAACAACACTTTATTAATTAATATCCGCCAAACAAGCGGCCAAAACGTCGCCAGGGGGCGAGGAACCCCAAGATGTCCTAGAAATAACTGTCAAAGCATGTCTAGCTAAAAGATGCGCCGGGACATTGCCCACACGCCGAATAAATAAAAAAGAAACTGAAGAGAAGCTGGATAAAAGGGTCAAACAATCCTGCATCAAACAACCCTGGGGCGTAAGATCCTCTTTTGGCGATGGTTCAAGAATCTATTATTATCTGTATATATTAGCGATGAATATTTTGTATTTTTGTATTTATTGTTAGCATGATATTAGGCATAGATTTAGCCTTCATTATAGGTTGACTTTATAGTGTACTCTCCTATATATTGTAATACTGCAAGTGTGAATAAATTAATCAAAAAATCATTATTTCAGAATATCCTGTTATGGTATCAGAGCATTCTCGATCCATATACGTAAAATAAAATAAAAAAATTTCTCTCAACTTCCGCCGTCTTTCTCTTTCTTTTTACTGCAAATTTAGGGTTCATCAATAAACCCTAACCCCTTTTCGCTGCAACATATTGTCGTCGGCCACCCTGCTTCTTCTCCACGATCATCGGCAACCATGGCCACCACCCCCGCTCTCGTTACCTTCAATCACGCTGCTCAGGCCACCATTAAACTAGATGACATGAATTACTACGTGTGGCATATGCAAATAGAAGCTCTTCTCCTTGGTAATGGGCTGTTTGGTTATGTTGATGGAACGAAGGTCATACCGCCGGCCACCATCACCACCGTCGCTGGTCAAACAGCCCCCAACCCGGATTTTGTCTTTCATACGCGCCAAGACAATCTTATTCACAGCCTTCTCATCTCCTTCCTCTCACCGGATGTTGCCACCCTCCTCTATGGCAAGAAGACATCGGCTGAGGCATGGAAAGCCCTCGTTGAAGTGTATGCTACTCCGTCTAGGGCCCGTATCAAGGCAATTAAGGATGGTATGAGGTCTCACCAACGTGGTTCGCAATCGGTTTCTCAGTACCTTTATACTCTGAAGCACAAGCGGGATGAATTGGCCCTCCTTGGCTCCCCAATGGATCATGATGATTTTGTGGATATCATATTGGGAAATATTGGCCCCGAGTATTCTAACATAGCCCATGCTATTGCGGTTCATGAAACAGTGATCACTTTTGAGGAGCTCCATGAAAAGCTCCTCCATTTTCAGCCGCCCTCTGCTCCGGCACCACCATCTTTCGGGCTGGCTACTGCACGTGCCGCGTACAGGCCTCCGTTCCAGTCCAGGATCACCGATCACCGTTCGTTGCAGCAGCACGCACCGGGCTCCTGGCGCTCCACCGGACAGCCGCAACAGCAGGGCAGCCGCAATTATGGCGGCAATTCTGGCCCTCTTTCCGCCGGTACTTATGGTCAACAGCAAGCCGGAAATAATGGACAACAGCAACAACGTGGTAATTCAGCAAATACACGGGCTGGAGGCGGCTCATCCACCAACTCGACCCGTCGTCCGTTTTTAGGTAAGTGTCAACTCTGCTTCGTTCAAGGTCATTTTGCGCAGGAGTGTCCCACTTTTGGTGGTCAAATTAGTCATATTTTTTGTTCCCCGGGTACACGATCACCACGGCCTCAAGCCAATGTTGCAGACCCGATCATCGACTTGGCTCAGTTTGATTCCAATGCTCCAAATTGGCTACTGGATAGTGGAGCATCGTATCATGTGACTTCAGATTTGTAGAATATGTCCCTACATGCTCCGTACACTAGCACCGATGACCTTCTGGTTGGTGATGGTAAGGGACTGTCTATTACTCGTAATGTCCTCTGTGTCCCCAACATGTCCCGTAATTTACTGTCTATCTCACAATTATGTAAAGCCAATAATTTATCTATCGAATTCTTACCTTCTGAATTTGTTGTGAAGGACATTCAGACGACCAAGCCCATCCTTCGTGGTCCAGTTAAAAATGGATTGTACGAGTGGCCAAATCCTCCTATTGTCGCCTTTGCTTCCAATAAAGCCTCCTCGCAAGGCTGGCATCATCGGTTGGGTCATCCGGCTCATCCCATTTTATCGTATGTTTTAAATAATTTACAGTCTAGTAATAATTCCTTTACACATTGCTCTGCCCGCTTAGAGAGTAAAAGTCATAAACTGCCTTTTGACGAATCTACTTTAAATTCATCTCGTCCTCTTGAGATCATTTTTAGTGATGTGTGGACATCACCTATTATTTTTGCTGATGGTTTCAAATATTTTGTAATTTTTGTTGATCATTTTACGCGTTATATCTAGTTTTATCCACTCGCACGAAAATCTGATGTACATCCTACTTTTATCCGCTTCCGCTCCATTGTTGAAAAATACTTTGAAAAATCAATTAAAATAATTTATTCTGATAACGGTGGTGAATTTATATCTCTACGTGAATATTTTGCAACCAATGGTATTTCCTTTTTCACCACTCCGCCTTACACCCCTGAACACAATGGAATTTCTGAACGTCGTAATATGCATATTGTTGAGACTGGCTTAGCTCTTTTAGCTCATGCTTCCGCTCCTACCTCGTATTGGCCTTATGCCTTCTCCACTGCTGTCTACCTCATAAATCGTATGCCCACGCCCACTCTCAAAATGCATACCCCCTATGAATCTATTTTTCAAACTCCTCCAAATTACTCTAAACTGCGTATTTTTGGTTGTCTCTGTTATCCCTGGTTACGTCCCTACACCAGTCACAAACTTCAACCTCGTTCCCGTCCTTGTGTCTTTCTTGGCTATGTCCTCAATCAGCATGCGTACTAATGCTACGACCTAGTCAAGTCTCGTATGTATATCTCGCGTCATGTCAAGTTTGTTGAGTCAGTTTTCCCGTTTCAATCCACTCTACCCTCGGGTTCCCCACCAATCTCCCCACCTCTTGCCTCTATATCGGATTGGATACCTCCATCTCCTCCTATTCACCTTCCTATCACTACTCCACCTCATTCCCCGTCACCTCCTTCCACTCCTCCTCCTCCACCTCCCCCCACCACCAGATCTCCACCTCCCCCTCCCCCGCCACCTCCCTCCACTTCCACTCATCTCATGCGTACTAGAGCTCGTGATCATATTCATAAACCCATTCAAAAGCTCAATCTTCACACTCATCTTCCAAATTATCTTGACACTCAACCCACCAATATAACCCAAGCTCTTAAAAACCCGAATTGGAGAACTGCCGTGCAGGAGAAATATGACGCTCCCATTCGCAATGAGACGTGGTCCCTGGTCCCTGGTTCCTTCTCGTTCTAATCAGAATGTTATCAGTTCTAAGTGGATTTTTCGTCTCAAGCGTCACCCAGATGGCACTATTGATCGTCACAAGGCTCGCCTTGTGGCTAAGGGGTTCACTCAACGCCCTGGTATTGACTACTATGAGACATTTAGCCCGGTGGTTAAACCTAATACAGTGCGTGTTGTTCTTACTCTAGCTTTATCTCAGGGGTGGTCTTTACGCCAGCTAGATATCAACAATGCATTTTTACAGGGTCATCTGTCTGAGAATGTTTACTTGGCCCAGCCACTAGGGTTCATCAGCACTAAGCTTCCTGACCATGTGTGTAAGTTACGAAAGGCTATTTATGGGTTGAAACAGGCTCCTCGGGCTTAGTATGAGGAGCTTAAGGGGTTCTTCCTTTCTAGTAACTTCAGGAATGCTACTACTGATTTATCGTTTTTCATCTACAATACCGGTACCACTATTATTTATCTATTGGTATATGTGGATGACATTATTATTACAGGGAATGACACTAAGGCTCTTGAGACGTTCATATCTCTGTTGGGTCGTCGGTTTGCTCTCAAAGATCTTGATGCGCTCTCTTATTTTTTAGGCATAGAGATTATACACAATGATCACGGGTGTATTTTATCTCAGAAGCGATATGCCACTGAGCTCCTTGCTCGCTTTCACATGGATCAGGCTAATTCGGTCACTACTCCGCTGCCAGCTGTTTTGTCTGGTCTTACTGCTCAGTCTGGTTCTCCACTTGATGATGCGTCTGAGTATCGTATGGTTATTGGCATCTTGCAGTATCCATTGTTTACCCGTCCGGATCTTGCCTTTTCAATGAATAAACTCTCCCAGTTCATGCATGCCCCTACAGATCTTCATTGGACTTATGCTAAGCGCATGCTTCGTTATTTGGCCGGGACAGTTGAGTTAGGCCTGCAGCTTTATCGTGACTCCCCTCCGGTTCTTCATGCCTTCTCTGATGCCGATTGGGGTGGCTCTCACGATGATTATGCTTCCACTGGGGCTTATGTTGTCTATATTGGCAGGAATGCCGTCTCTTGGAGCTCCAAGAAGCAGTCTACTATTGCCATGTCTTCTACTGAGGCTGAGTACTGCTTTGTTGCCTCTACCACTGCGGAGCTCATGTGGGTTACTTTTTTGTTACGTGATCTTGGTTTTTCCCCACCTAGAGCCCCGGTTGTCTATTGTGACAATTTGGGCACTACGCAGTTCTGTCACAACCCAGTTTTTCACTGACGGATGAAACACGTTGCCATTGATTATCACTTCATACGTGATCAGGTGCAACAGGGTTCTTTACGGGTTGCTCATGTTAGTGCTCAGGATCAACTTGCTGATTGCCTCACCAAGTCTCTCCCTCGCTTGGCCTTTGTTCAACAGCGCAGCAAGTTGGGTCTCGTCCCTCGTCCACCTTGAGGGGTGATATTATCTGTATATATTAGCGGTGAATATTTTGTATTTTTGTATTTATGGTTAGCATGATATTAGGCATAGATTTAGCCTTCATTGTAGGTTGACTTTATACTGTACTCTCCTATATATTGTAATACTGCAAGTGTGAATAAATTAATCAAAAAATCATAATTTCAAAATATCCTGTTATGTATTGTGATCGTTTATATAAATAGGAAAATTAATACTTTTAAATTCTCTTAGGGATCAATCACAAGAAAAAGGTGAAGGGTAAATGAAAAGATCAGGAAAAACAAACTTGCAGTCAGGCTCGGGAATTGTAGGGAGCCTCCTCTAAGGAGTTTCTTCGTCGCCTTAAATCCTTGTTAAATCATCATAAACCAGATCTTTTCTCCGGGTAGAAACAAGATGCTTTAGTGATAGGGCTACTGCATGTGATTCTTCGTACAACCCACTTTACGATACGTTTTGTTGTGCAAACTCGAGATTACGTGGGTGGAATCTGGTGCTACTAGCTAGAATGATGAGCATCTCATGTATACAACTTACACTAATCAGTGCCTTACTATAGAGAGAATAATTGACCGGCCGGATCTTCACTATGCTTTATGCTTCACCTATTGCTAGTGCCCGTAATGAGTTTTAAGATAATCTGATGAGATTCAGTGATATAATTAAGGTCCCTTTGGTGTCTCTTTGATGAATTTAATCAAGTGATTTTTCAAAGAGATATATAAGCAATGTAGAAGAAGTGTTGGGGCTGAGGTATTAATTAACATGGTGAAAATGTGGTTAATGGAATTCAACTTTGTGAGGTATCTATTGGAGGTCCCTTTTCAAGAACCAAGGTTCATTTGGAGTGGAACATCCTATGGAAAAATGAAGATTCATCAGAGATTAGATTAGGTGTGGTGTAAAAATTTGATTGGCTTGATATATTTAGCAAGGGGATGGTGAAGCATTTACCTATATATTATAGAGTGAATTCTGATCACAACCTGGTACTCTTCGACACTGTTTTTGTGATTCGAAAGGTTAAAAAAAAAAACTACTCAAAGTCTTTTTATTTTCAAAGAGAATGGATGGAACATGTCGGTTTTGAGGATTTTGTAACGACAACGTGGATTGTTGGTCAATGTCATTGTTTGTGTAGGTAAATTGACATTTGATGACAATAGTAATGCCTGCAACATTTGTTGAATTTTTGGCTTGCAGTATATGTTGAAAATAAAAGGGGAAAAAGTCAACATTTGCAACTCCTTCTTTTATTGACAATTTGTATTTGCATTAAATGCTACCCACTCCATTCTTTTGTATAAATTGGGGTCTTTTGTATAAATTGGGGCATTTTGCTTCAGTGAATGGCATGAGCTGAAAAATAAATATTCAACCGTGAGGATATTAGCTGGTGTTAAAAATAGAATGAAAAGTGGGTGTCAAATTGTTGTCCAATAGTAAGTGATATTTTTCGGTACTTGTTCAACGCTCCTTCTACTCCAATCTGGTCGGTTGGTTTGTACATCGGAGTGGCAGATTGTATACAGTTCTTCACAGATTGGGCCGCTGTTATTTTGGTGGCATCTTTCCATTACGGTTCTTCACAGATTGGGCTCGGGCCTCGTGGTTTTTACTCTCTCACATTAGAGGGGTTTTCCACGTTAAAATTCTGGTGTTGCTTTATTCCGCTTTATTTCACTACGTGGCTTTCTACTAGAATATTATTCTGTTGCGCTTACGTCATGAGAGAATATTTGTGGGTGTTTGTGATAATTTTCTTGTTACCGCGGCGTTTTTCCCAACATGGATTGACAACGAGAATCTCGTTGACATCATTGGGCATTTTTTTAAGGAGGCTAGAAGGTGGAATTATAAGGTCTTTGGCATTATTTTTATGAGAATGAAGAAAATGCTACTAAGGCTAGAGGGTATAGATAAGAGTTTGGAGCAGACACCTTCTAATTATCTTACCAATCTACACAAGAAGCTAAATGTCGATCTGGACAGTGTTCTACATCATGAAGAAATATACTGGCATTAGAGATCTCAGTTAAAATGGTTAGTTGACGGGGTGAAAGATACACGCTTCAAAAGCGGGAGGTGGCTTGTTTAAAAGATGGTCAGGGCCACTAGATTCATGATGAGAGATTTCTATGCTAAATTGTATGAGGCCGAACCTGTTGACTACAGCTTACACGAAGACTTCCAATTCCCAACTTTATCTACATTGGACATCGTTAAGATCACGTGCTTACCGTTGTACTAAAACTAATTGGTGTTTGGAAATGCACTACTATTTTTCTTTATACATTCAAGAGAGTGGGCAATCTCTCCCAACACCCCCTCAAGTGTGGACAATCTGTCCCAACGCTTGCACAATTTTTATTCAAGTGTGTAGGCAATCTGTCCCAACAGACATCTAGTTTATAAATAGACAAATTTCACAGAAGGAGGTTGAAGAAGCTTTATTCCATATTGGTAGTTTCAAAGCTTTTTGGGCCTGATGGTATAGATGCTTGCTTCTACAAGAAGTGTTGGCTTTCTATAAGTGGAAACAGTAACCCGATTTCGACCAATATCTTTGACAAATGTGTGCGTCGAAATTGTCTTTAAAGTTACCGCATACCATCTCCACGCTGTTATTGGAACTTGGTCAGGCATACTTAAGCTGCTTTCGTACCTGGAAGGGGGAGCACTGGTAATATTCTACTAGTTCAAGAAGTCTTGCATCATTAAAAACCAAGAAAGGAAAAAAAAGGAAGATATGATGTTAAAGACAGATTTGGAAAAAAACTTACAAGTTACAACAAGATGGGATGGATATTTATTACAAAAGATTCTGACAAGAATTGGTCTGTCTGACAAAATTATTAATCTCATCATGTTCATTAGAGAACTTCGAAACTCTCTATCTTGTGTATGGAATGGTGATAAGTTTGGATCATACATGCCTATGTAAAGGTCTCGGACAATGAGATCCCCAATACTATGCTATGCAAGCAATCAAGATGCTTAAAGGTAATATAAATGAGATGGAAAAGATCTGTCATAAATACTTTAAGGAACAATGTGGCCTTAGATGAAAAAAAACTCCATAGCATGCCATGAATCTTGCTCTTCTGGGAAAATTGGTGTGGAATATTTTGACATATGTTTGATCTCTTTAGGTGAAGGTGATGGTGACGAAATACGGGAGCCCCTTTGATTTCCCGGAGCTCATTTTGTTGTACTCTTAGAAAAGTATCAAATTGGCTGCTGCAACTTTGAAAGAAGGTATTATGATGAAGAATAACTCTATTATCTGGAAAGATGAGAAAACCCATAAATATATTGTTGATGAAGGATATGCTTTAATTTCCTCCTTTGGCAGGCACATCACAACTCATTCCTACCAATAAAGGTTATCAATTCGAACATTTGTAATATTTGCAAGCAAAATGAAGAATCCAGTATTCATGCTTTGAGAGATTGCATCTGGTCTAAAAGCGTTTGGAAAATATGTCCCAAGATCAAACTGGACTCAACCGACTATTGATGAGTAAGTGGATCAAGTCTAATGTCTGTAAGCAATCAGAGTTGAAGCATATGTCCTACATCTTTAGAGACATAATCTACAACATTTGACATTTGAGAAATCACATACACCATCAAAGATGTGGTGATCATTCAACTATTCATGTGTTAATCTATCAGCAGAGTTAAGAATCATAAAGTTGCTTGGAGTATATAATCCATATAGAGGTTGTGGTTGTCTGAGTTGTATCAAGTTAACTCTTGCTTTTCGTTTTTTTTATAAATAAAATGACAGTTCGGCCCTGCGGTAAGTGTTGTGGTAATTAACCCGAAAGTTTCGGGTTCTAAATCCCCGTAGAGACCAAAGTGCACGCATGTGTATATTTTATATACGTTAAAAAAATAGAAATAGAAATATTTCTAATTATTCATTCCCTTTTTAAATAATGAAATTGTTGGCTAAACGCATGGCAGTTGTTAACGGCTCCAGAAAAATTATGGGTGAAACTTCTCAAACATAAATATGGCTCCCCCTTAATTCTTCCAAACCGAACTGCAGCTTCATTTGGCGTCATATGTCAGGCAGCCGACTCCCTGCGAGATGCGTTTTACTTTGATGAGGAAGGAAATATTACGTGGAAACCAAGTAATTCGGGCAAATTCTCAGTTAGCTCGGCTTATCATGCACTCCAAGATTCGCAAATAAATTATGGGGACACTATATTGCGTACCATTTGGTCGATAAAAGGACCACTGTGTGGAAACTATCTCCTCTGGCAGGTTTACCGAAATGCTCTTTCGACTGCTGGTCTATTGGCTGAGAGGTCTATCAGTGTTGATGGCACATGCTACCTCTGTGGCAGCTCGCCGGAGACTACCCTATTCTTTAATCTCCACCTATGACACTCCCTCTTGGTTGGCGAGCTGTTTAACGATAAATATGTACAAGCATGACAACACAGCGTTTTGGAAAAAAATTTATTCCACGAGATTGTGAATAGTCTCTGGTATTTTTTTTTTTTTTGAAAGGAGGAAACCCATGGTCCCGATCATTCATGACCCTCTAAGACGATATTTATTTTCAAAGTTGTCCGTCGAGCCTCTGAACTTAGACTAGCTTGATCTTGATCTTGATTTTGAGTTTGAAATAAATTCTTGTAATTATCCGTTTGGCCTTGTTCATATACCTTTTACATTTTGGACACATTCTTTATCTATAAAATATTCGGTTTCGAATAAGGAAAAAAAAAAAAATGAAATTGTTGTAGTTTACACTTTTATCCCCAAAAAAATATTCTAAAAAGAATCGCAGCGAAACCTCTATTGCACATCTCCACCACACCAACCGCCAATCCGACGGTTCTCTTGTCTTCACCTTCTCCACCTAGCAACCGCTCCTCGGTTGACCTCCGCCTTCCCCTGCTTCCTCCCACCCAAACAGCAACTAATCCCCCTCCCCCAACCTGAACTGATGCGTTCTCCACCTCTGTATGAAATATTGGATGTCAATTATCAGTAGATGAAATCAAACTCACGAGACACGGTGATGCTTAATTTACAGGTTTTGCATTTTGTTCCGTTTTGATTTGTAAGCCTACAAATCAATAATTAGTTGTGATTCTCGCGTTTTTTTTTTCAATTGAATTATGGCTGGATTTGACTATCAGGTGTTGGAATGATTGATGATGACAGAGAAGAATAGTGGTGCAACTATCAAGAGCACGACTTCTATACTAAGGCGAGTTTTAGTCGGTTGCAGTACTCAGGTGAATACTTATCTTTTTTCTTATCTTACGGTCTGCAATTTGGTGTAGTTGTCGTTGCCTTTTCATTTTGGAGCTCGTATTATATTTTACTTTCTCGTTAATTGTATCTTCCAGCTGGGTTATTGTGTTATTTCTATTCATCATCTTTACTTTTTGTTTATGTGGTAAGTATTTGGTATTGTGTGCTCGTTTGTTTTTCACAAGCTTTGATTCTTAAGATATGGATCATATAGCGATGCTGAGTTTTAAAATTCCACATCCAGAATGTTCTGTTCATTTGCTTTTATCAAATAGTAGTAGTACTATTGACATATGGAAAGCATCACGGGTATGAGCATGATTCTGATGGCCTTACAGGTTTGGAGAAGAACAAATTTTAAACGATAATTTTTATTTTTCTTCGTGGTCTTCTAGTGAGAGTTAACAATGGGAAAGGTAATTGTTATCCTCCGAGTAGAATGGATGAGTCAAAATATATGTTTCTATTCTATGGATGTTATATCCTTCTTCTTGAGGGGATCTTTACTGAAGATTCTGGCCTTTCTTTTTTGGAAAGTGGCCTTTCTTACAGAAATTTATTTTGATGTTTTTAATGCGTGTGCGATATGGCGTAGATTTGCTCAAGAAAATATTACAAAGCACCATTGAAATGCATATCATTGCAACCTTAATCCCACTTCGTGAGCATTTTGGATTATATAATTCTCCGTTTTGACAGGCCAAAGAATACGGCAATTGTGTTGCTGCCAAGGTACCTGTAGTCGAGCATGACATGTGTTCAAAAGAATTTCTTGTTTTGAGGAATTGCATGCAAAATATGGTATGACACAAACCTTCCCATAGTTTTGAGCTTACTGCTTGATAGAATCCCCACTAAAAAGATGACAATTTTTTTCACTACTGTCCCTCATACCTAAACCTTTTCCCTGCTTCAGCTAAAAAGAAAAGGTTAAACTAAGAAGGTCCCAGCATCGCAAATTGGGAGGTTTTGTCTCTACTGGAAGGTGAGATTTTCCTGTTATAAATTGAATTTTCAGGTCAGCTTTCTGTGTGTGTGTATGTCCCTCTTTCAGCACTACTAATCTTATTCCCAGTACACCTTGTATCCATAATCCCACCGCCCGCTTTTCTTTTTCGTTTTCAGTTTTAAGTATGTGACTGTTGAAGCCTTTGGCATTTTCACGCTGTCTTCTGTAGGTACTGTCTAGCTGTTTCACAATAAGAGGGAAACCATAACCAATGTTTGGGAAAGCATCTTCCTCTCACCAGTCTGCTTTTAGTGGATCTGGCACACTGTCACATGTATACATACAGTTTCCACCTTTGAGATGCTCAATATCTGGATCACCAAACTTTTTTTATGATGATGGGTCTAAGCTGCTTCTTGCAGCCACATCTGATCGGGTATGACAAAAAAATTCAAGATATCTGGACATAATATGATTCTAAATGCAACAGTAGATGTTCAGTTTTAAGGATAATAGCTTCTGTCTTATGTCTATAATAACGCGTGCCCGGCCTGGATATTCTGTAGGTTTTCTCATGGAAAACTGCGCCTTTTGATCCTCATGTTGCTCCATCGTCGACTTCTATAAGTGATGGTCCAATATTGTCAATAAGATATTCCCTAGACTCCAAGCTTTTGGCAGTTCAACGATCTGATCATGATGTTCAGATCTGGAATAGGGAGGGTGCGGAAATAGGTAGTTATAAGTGCCGATCTGAGGCAGAAATTATTCTGGGTTTCTTTTGGACGGATAGCCCAACCAGTGATATCGTGATTGTCAAGACCAGGTATGGTGTCTAGCACATATGTATATTTGTGGCTGCTTACATCTAAATTCTGAGCGACTCCATGGGATGATTGGAAATGATATGATAATATAAGGTGCTAAACAAACATTCATTCCTCAATGTAGCTATAGAAAACTTCGTGGAGCAGAGGTATAGAGGATACGTGAGACATTGCTGTGTGTTGAATTTACATGGAGTGAGTGTAAAATAAGTATCACACGCCTAATAAGGTGTAAATGGAACCGAAACATTTACCAGATGCAATAAAGATTTGCCTATTGTATATTTAGAAAACAGTTCCCTAAACTTTAAATTGTGAAGAAGTGATTCCCAATAGATTGCTTGTTTCTGGGGTTTGAAGTTGTCTTATTCCGAGAATGAGAGGCATTAGATGTCTTTTCATTATATTTGTCTACCAGTCTACCTAAAAGGTGTATGTTCCTTTGTCTTTGGGTGTAGCAATCCAATTTGGTGCTGAAACGAATTTCCTTTCTTCTTTTTTTCTGTTTCAAATCACTCATTCTTAATTGTTCGTTCTATGGTTCATCAACTTAACGTCTCCACTGTTTGAAAGTTTCTTATGCCACATTTGTTCTTATACAGAGGTGCCAAAGTACTTCTCTGCTGATCTATAACATTTTCTCGCTCTTCAAAATCATGTTAAAACGATCTATAAGCTTTATTTTACTTTCTTTGACTAGATATTTCTAAACTTCCACTAGAATGTCGTGAAATTCGTCTTTTTATATTATTTATTTTTTTAAAAGCATTCTTCCACTTGCGATAGTTGGTTTTTGGGAAATATGCCAAGTTGTTATTCAAGTTACCTCCCTCTGCTTTGAGTACAAGTTTACTCTCTTTTGTTTCATTGAAAAACTATAGTCAGCATATTCATAATTTATCTTCAATTGGTCTATCATCCACTAAAACCGTAGTATTATCCTCCTTGTCTTGTTTTATTTGAGCTGGATTTCTCAATTTTCTTTCTCTAGCTCCATCATTCAGGGAAGAAGAAGGCTGTTTTTATTGTTGATTCCGATTTTGATTTGGGAAAGAAAATTCACGTTTCCTTGCATAAATATGCACTGGCTTGTGATGATTTTACTTTAGCCATCCTCTTTAGGAGACTGAAAGATTCATTAAGTTCAGAAAGTCTACAAATTTTCCTTTAGTTTCTGGGAGGAAAAAGGTGAGGTGGAAACATTCATTTGAACATAGTTTTTGTTGAGGCTTGTGACTGTGAACCTACCATTTTGTGTGCATGTTTTGCCATGGATAATGGTTTGTGAGGAAACAACCGAAACATGAAGCGAGGTCTCAGTGGTTTGCAATTGTCTTATGATTTTTCCCCTTTTTGTTGACTAGCCTTAGACCTGACAGATTTAATGTGCTAGTTTTCATATTCCTAGGGTTCAACACTGATGATGGTTAGTTTTTCAACCTTTAAGCACTGACTTTGAGATGATATTACATCCTTCACCACTTCACTGTGCTGCTGTTTCTACCTGATATGGCATACTACATGTAGATTCAGTTCTTTCCGTTTTATCTGTTTGTTAAGGTTTTTCTAATCATGAAAGCTACTCTTGTAATATGCATGTTATTGTTTCAAATCTATTTTCTTGTATGTTTCAGCTTATGTTTTTGGTTGTGCGATTGACTTTCTCTTTGGCACTATTTTGAAAAATGTTTGCTGTGATGTTATCTGCAGGTAGGTGGTTTGTATTCGTTGTTCCATACCGTTTACATGTGCTGGCCGATCAGGCACCTTGCTGAAACATTTTCCATTCTTATAACTTTTTAAGTCTCTAAATTAGAATTTGATTACAGCGGCCTAGTTTTTCTCTCCTGCAAGGCTGATACCAAGTCACTTACTATAGTTGACACCAAGAAAGTGACTGTCAGC
The DNA here is from genome assembly GCA_024500145.1 of Gentiana dahurica var. dahurica. Lineage (NCBI taxonomy): Eukaryota > Viridiplantae > Streptophyta > Magnoliopsida > Gentianales > Gentianaceae > Gentiana > Gentiana dahurica. The sequence goes on along the minus strand of CM044897.1, from coordinate 93,716,044 downwards.
TGGTATGTTTACACGCATGAGAGTAGGTTGGTGCTTCTTGCCTCAGGAATGCAATGCAAGAGCTTCTCAGGGTATCAGGTATGATTTCTGTCGTATTATGTCTAAATTATGTATCTTCTGGAGTAGATTGGGTTGGATGTGGTGGTGGTGGTGGTAGTGGTGGTGGTGGTGGTGGGATTTCGCATGACAAAATTGCTATAGGATGTGGTACTTCCAGGTTGATTGACATTATTTGTAGTGTTTTTGATCTTTACAGTATAAACATATTTGACATGAACATTACTTTGCTCTAAATCTTCATGTTTTTGGTGCCAAACTTATGTATCAATTTTCTGCTTCTAGGGAAGGCATGTTACAGACTATCTCTTTTTTCGCTTCAGTTTTTTTTCAAAATAAAGATACTGTATTCCTTGTGTCTTTGTTATTGTTGCTTATGTTGTACAAAAAAAATTACTAAAAACATGTATAACAGAAGAATAATAGTATAATAATTTTCAGGATATTTGATGCTTTTGACTGCTGCAGATTTTTTTTTCAAAAGGGGTGCAAAAATCGTGAAGCGAAAGGGACCAAAAATGTCTTTATCTCCTTACATGAAATAAAGGAGAATTTGAAACTAATAGCTAACTGAGATATTTCTTACTGAAAAGGAAAGAGAAAAATTTCCTAATTGCTGAAATTATATCTGTCATAATATGATCAAGGGCCATGTTTCAGACTAATGATGTAGAGAATCAATACTACTTGTAATCCATAGTTTGAATTGTAAATTGTTGTGACATGGGGTGTTATAAGTAGCATATATTTTACTTCAAGAATCGATATACTAAATCTAAAATTAAAATGCAGTGCTCTTGGTGTTGCCTTTCTGATGTTTTTTTTGTTCATCCCTGTATTGATCGGTTTATGTGGATACCTTGATCCATTGAATGCTTTTTAAAGGCTGCTGGAGTATTCGATTTTATTACTGAGTATCTATCGATAAGAATATGGCAAACAGTTTCATGATGTTTATGAATTTGCTCTTTCCTGTGTTCCAGATTTCCTCTGCCGGGATTACTCGCTTGCCAAGGTTTGAAATGGCAATGGCAAAATGTGAGGCAAACAGTAAGCCTGTACTTTCTGCTGATGATATCCATATTGTCACAGTGTAAGATACTAATTGCTGTTTGCTTGCTACAGTTAAAGTTTTACTTTCAACCAATTTATCATGTATTTTCTCATTTGACAGGTATGGTAGGATTTACTGCTTGCAGTTTGATAAGATTGCGATGCAACTCCACTTGTATAGGTTTTATCGAGACGCCGTTATACAACAGGTGAAGTTACAGTGGAACTCTTCTAGACTCTGCCCCCCAACCCCCTTTTTTTTCGGGCACCTTCACCACCATGTTTTTAGCGTGGCACAGCACCAAAAACAATCAACCACCAGCTGTTGATTGTCACAATCGACAATCGGAAAGTCGATTCTCAATTGTAGAATCAACTGTGCAAAAGTCTATTGTATTGTGGTGCCAAAGACGGTAGATTTGGTGCGGTGCCACTATAGACGCCCTTTTTTTCTCCATGTGTTTCTTTCTATTCTCTTATTGAGAGAGGGTATGCTACTCATATGATTAAACATTGCAAGACTAACATTACAAGAAGTTCTAAACTAGCGTTTTCAGTGTGAGAATGTTTCACCTACCTACTGTAAACTTGAATTTGAGGCTAGTTAGGAGTACCACTAGATTCACAATGATCTAGCATAGATTTTATGCCTAATGACTAGGACAGAGGAGAGGAATGGAATCCAATGTAACAACTTTACACTTGTCACTATCTTGTCAATCTCGGTGTAACCACTTTTGATATATAAAGACTAACGACTCTCAGCATGTACTAAGCTGGATTCTTCTTCATCTGCAACATGTCACGTTAATTAACCGGGCTTCTAGAATTGAGCTATTCTGGTTTCAGAAAAAAAAAATTGTGAACGATGCCTATCAAATCATCTTCATCATTTGCATTCTTGATGAAGTTAAACATTTGTAGCTATATTTGAAGTCACAGGTCAAAGATGCTTTTGCTACTTGCCATTTCATTATCTTCTTGTTCGTCTGTTTCTCTTCCTGATCAGATGATGTTTATTAAATTTCCAGGGCTCTTTGCCAATTTACTCTGAAAGGATTGCTGTCAGTATTGTTGATAATGTTTTGCTCATTCACCAAGTGGATGCAAAGGTTGTTATAATATACGACATATTTGCAGACTCTCGTGCGCCCATATCTGCCCCTCTTCCTCTATTATTGAGAGGCTTTAGAGCTACTTCCTCATCCTCTCAATCTTTGGGCAGAATTGCTGATAATTTCTCTGACACTTTAAGTGATACCGAAGCAATCACCTACGGAGATGGCTGGGTTTTTCTTGTGCCCGATCTCATATGTGATGTCAAAAACGGGCTTTTGTGGAAGTTACATATAGATTTGGAAGTAAGTTCGATTGGGCTTATTTCTTGATATACTTTGCCATTCTTCATTTTCATTTTTCTGTCCTGAGTTTTCACCTCCTATTTATACTTTTCAGGCTTTATCTACCAGTTGCTCGGATATCCCGTATGTCCTCGAATTCTTGCAGAGAAGAAAGCTTGAGGCCCCCAAGGTGGAATCATGACTGAAAGTGTTTAGATGTATCTTAGTAGTTTTTTTTATTCCAAAATAGTGATTTTATTAGGCATATTTGTATTATTTTTTTCCAGGCGAAACAACTTTGCTTGGCATTATCTCGAAGTCTAATTCTGGAAAGGAAACCTCTGCCTATTGCTGTTAGGGCAATAGATGTACTTGTCTCTTCTTATACACAGTCAATCAAAACAGGCAGTTATTACAAGAGAACAAAAGTGGAGACAGATTCTAGTGCTTCAAATGCAGATAGCACCAGCACAATTGTTGAGGGTGCTGTCAATCAACCGTCAAGACAAGAAAACATGTTTAGTGCGGAGAATGATCTCACCAATTCAGCTCATGCTTCAAATTCCGACTCTGAGGATAATCATAGTTACGCAGCACAAAAATTCGATACCCTTAAGCTTGATTCTTCAGCTGGTAAAATAGATCGAACACGTATTGGAGCATCTGGTGACGAAGTGTGTTCAGCATCTTCACAGTCACACTCTATTAACCAAGCTGACAGACCATTGAAAGCTAATATGTCTGAGAACCAGGATTCTCAAGTGACTTCAGCAGCAATTTCACCTGATGATTTTTACACTTATGTGTTTGCAATTGTTGATGAAGAAATGGCTGGAGATGCTTCTTATTTGGTTGCCATCATTGTTGAGTTCCTTCGCAGGTTTGCCTGAAGCTTTTGTTTATGTTATTGATTACGTCATTTTTTATTAAATGCACCAAGAATGAGTAGCTAAAAGAAGATTGAGATGATTTCGTGTTTCATAAGTCATTTTAATCTCTATATTTACAGGGTTAATTTTGAAAAGTTAAAAGTGCATCCGAACCTCTATGTCCTGATAGTGCACTTGCTGGCTAGAAATGAGCGTCATGTGGAACTTGGATTCTTTCTCATAAATAAGGTCTGTATAGTTTTTTTTTTTTTTTTTTTGTGTTTTTTTTATCTAGGGGCTAACTGTGGCGTGCAATTAATTACAGATCATTGAGCCCTCCAAAGAGGTAGCTATGCAACTACTTGAGTCAGGCCATCAGTATGTGCATATTAGGAAGTTGGGAGTTGATATGCTCAGACAGTTATCGTTACATGAAGAATACATACTGCAACTTGTGCAAGATGGATGTTACATTGAAGCTTTACGATATGCTCGTAAACATGAGGTAATGTTGTTCTGTGTCTTGTTGATTATAGATTGACTTAGCATCATCATCTTGTTATTGTGTTGACTTTTCGCTTCTCATATTACCCTTTAGAGGACCTGCATCAGTTCTTTAGCAAATTTTCTATTCTACAGACACAAACACTTATGTTCTCTAGTTTACAAATCTCTATTCAAAGTGAAATGCATTCGAAACTCTAGAACATATAATTTGAATAGGAAATTTGTATTTTGTGTAGCAGAAGTAATGGAGAATGTAGAGATTTTGTATTTTGCATGTCTAAGTAGATGGTTATTGGTGGATCTGAATGATTAAGATCTATATATTATAGATTTACATTGTTTTAAGGTATGTAATGCAAGTGCTCTTAGCTTCACGTAGAGCGATGCAAGTATGTATTTTTCAAGTCGTCTTTGCAATTTGTACCTGTCCAATGCATAATGCATAATCTTTTGGGGTCTATTTTTCAGGTGAATACAGTGAGGCCTTCACTGTTTCTTGAAGCTGCTTGTGCTTCTGCTTCTAATGATTCACAGCACCTAGCAGCTGTACTGAGATTCTTTTCTGATTTTATTCCTGGGTTTAAGAGCACCTCAGATTACGAGAGGTATCATCATGTTCTTGTTGAGATGTGTTCTTCAACAATGGCTTGATTCGTGAGTGTGAAGGCAATCAATCCCGTATATTGGATATAAGAGTTCATACTTGTAGCAGCAGAAGTAGGAATAATGGCAGATTCGGTAAAATAATGGTGGGAATGTGTGTTCATTCCGCGGCGTTTTTACCTTACGATGTTCTGTCAATTTCTTGAGAAAGAAAGAAAATAAATATGAAAGCGGTGAAAGGAAAATTGACGAAGTTAGAAATTGTTGTTCACTCTTGACTTGTTTAATTTACTGTATTGGCTACAGACTTTGAGAATAGATCCCCGGCGTTTTACTTTTGCTCAAAACTTAGTATTTATCTCGTAAGTTTAAAAGCATCAAAACCACCACCCCCGCAAGCGAATTCTGAAAACAGTAGACGAGCTGGTATCGTCTTCTATAATAGAAGAATAACAATGACAACATTGCACTTTCATGGATTCAACTTTGCACCATCCAACCGATCCGTTAAAAAACAATAAATTAATTAAAAAATTCCATCATCCAAATGAATCTTCAATTGGCTGTATTGTTCATAAATCATCATAGTCAAACTCCTCGAGTGTGCAGCGCATTAGACCGCAATTGGCATTTAGTTTCAAGGTATAATTAAACTGGTGCAAGACCTGTCCAAAAACTGGGAAAAAGAAAAGGAAGTACTTGACTCTACTAATTTGTGGTTCGTGCTTGTGAAAAATAACAAGTCCACTGAAAATATCCACATACTGAACCGTTGGAAAATACACAGGAGCATGATTTGTGACTTCTCCCTTCTCTTTCATTAAGATGATTGTGTCAGAAAGCAATCTTCATGTTATACATGTTTATATCATCACAACACAGAACTGTGCAAACGAAGGGGGGCTAGACAGAGAAAAAAAAGGATGGAAAAGAGCTTCTGCGAATTGTAAGGAAACCAAGAGTGAACCTCTATATATCAATTGTCTGTCAATTTGGGAGAATTGAAAGAATTGGCCAAGGCACTGCGGTTGAAAGAATAGAAGCTCAGCCAGATGTAAATGTTGAAATAGCAAGCAGGAATACAACTTTGTAATAATCTTCCAAGAGGAAGTGAAGAAGAGCATAATTTAATAGCTGGTTGCCATAATAAATTCAACCAGGTTCTGCGCAAGTGAGCAACACAGGCACTAGTATATGATCAAGTGGAGGGGACACAACTCTGTAAGCTACCGAATGAAAGAAGTGGAGAGAAGATGGTAGCCGGGCTAACAGTGAGAACAAAGCATAAATAATAACTGGAGAAAAGCACCACAACAAATCTACCACACTGTGGTGCCTGAAAGTACAAAATGGACATTCGACCTCTACAAGTCAAACGTTGAGCTTACGTTCAACTTTCAAGCCCTGAAAGTAGATTCACTGTGGTGCCTTTAACAACTGCCTAAGATTAAATATCAGCAGGACAGAGGACGAGCATACATTATGGACAACTATACAAGGCTTATGTTCCTTCTCCTACTTTGTACTCCCTTTTCCCATGCACAATATCCCTATAATTCGGATTCAACCTATTCCACAGGTATACAACAACCAACTAATAGTTCAACCTTGCACTCAGACAACATGACAGTTTGGTAACATTATGACTTAATCACACAGGCTAATCTCGTAATGTTCAGAAACGTGGTTTCCTACCTTTAAAACTATTGTCACACTACAAGCTTCCTAGTATATGCGACTCTTCATTAAAATCTACACCTAGTACGCGGCCCTCAAGCCTAGACTAGCAGCAATGTATTTAGCATAACTCTTACTACCTGAACACAGACCTAAAAACAACATACAGACACAGAAGTTTCTTCCTTGTCGACTCTCAGTGACATCAAGACCAAAACGATAGTATGAAATAGATTCCATATAGGGAAAGAATGCAAGGTAACAATCTCTTATAACAAAAAGTGAAGCATATAAGGTAAAGACTGCAAACAGTAAACCCAGGCTATCTTTTCATGGAGAAATTTCAAGGGCCAGCTTCACATACAAAAGTATTATGCTTTAACATTAAACAATTAAACACCTCAGCCACATTAGGGCAGTAAAGAGCTCAGCTTTGCCTTCTAAACTGTAACCTCCATATTTCTGGACACAAGTTATACATTATACAATAGGAAAGAACAACAAAGCTTCGTTTTTCTAAATCTAAAACATTCAAATGCACTACATACTTGAGCATGATTATTGCTAAGAAAGGAGATCATAATTCAATTCGATTCTTAATAATAAACAATTAAACTGTTTAGAGGTCAAAATACTAAAACCTCAAAAAAATAACACAAATACCAATGACAAAAAGTTAACTGATAGACGGTGGATCAACTTGATTTGGGATCGGGCATGGGGAAAAGTCCGGCACCGGCAGCTCCACGTGGAGGAGAGAAACCTAAGAACTTCTGGAGATTAGTCCTAATACTAATCGAACACAAAAAGTACAAGAAAACCATGGAACAATCAGTCATATCATCTCCAGCCAATCCACGATGACTCATCTTCTGAACAAGCTTTAAGGGCACAAACGGCAATTTCGCCACTGCTTTCCCTTCAAACAAACTGTTCAAGAATCCGAACACTATAAACAATACGACGGCAACAACAGCCCCGGATTTGAATTTGAAAAGCGACAAGTCACGGCTGGATTCTTTAAGCGAGGTTTCAACGCGATCGATTTTCTTGGTTTTGGATTTTTTCAAGTGGATGGAGGATTCAACGGTGGTACTTCCAGGGATTGTTTTCATCGTCTCGAGCTTTTTGGAGGCTTTGTCGATAGTGGATTTGAGGGATTTGTAGGAGTTTGTGCGGTAGATTAGGATCCAGGATATGGCTTCGCAAACTACGGCCGTGCAAACTGAGATGAGGAGTACTGTTAGGCCGTCGGAGTACTTCAGGTGAGTAAAAGCCGACGAAGCCATGGCGGAGCGGAGGGTGTTGGTCGGTGGCGTGGGGTGGTGCTGATCTACAATAAATATTTGGTTTGGACTTTAGAGATTGGTTGAAGTTACTTCTCTGTTCATTCATATAATGGCTTCACTCACGTGAATTTAATTTTGCTATTTTTAAGTTTGAGCATAAACATTTTTTTTTAAAAATTTTATTTTAGGTATAAACATACTTATATGGGTATCGCGTCAAATCTACTTAGAGACGAATATATACATAAAATGTGATGTCCTTAGAGGTAAGTTGATTTAATATGGTGTCCTTAAAGCCCATAATAAATTGAACTGATATTTGATGGTTGACACATGATATAATAAATTGAATTAAGGTTGTGTTTCTTTTGTGTTGGAGTTTTTTTTGGAGTTTTTTTGGGGTTTTTTTTAGATAAAGTGATTGAAGTAATGATTAGAAAGTTAAGATGTTTTTTTGAAATTTGTGTAGATTATGAAATGATTGGTGAAATAAAGTAGAATAATGAATAAAATAATGGTAAAAAAGGTAATAAAGTTGATAAAGTGAAATGATGATAGATGATTTAATATTTTTTTATTTGTAGTTGAAGATTTGATTGGTGGGAGAATTGTAAGAAATGATTGGTGATGTGATGTAAAAAAAACTCCCAAAAAAACTCTTGGCAAAACAAACGGAGCCTAATAGTTTTTTTTTTGGGAACAAATAACTAAATTAATTAACATCCGCAAAACTTACGGCATAAATGTCATCAGGAGACAAGCTGCCCCAAGAAGTCACATTATCTAAAGACAAAGTATGTCGAGCTAAAAGGTGTGCAGACATATTGTCAGTACGATGAACAAAAGAAAAGGAAATAGAAGTAAACTAGGGAGCAAAGCCAAACAGTCCCGAAGCAAACAGCCCTGAGCAGTAATGTTATCCACATGTTGTCGAAGCCGTTGCACGCATGCCAAACAATCACT
>CM044897.1:93620186-93702686 GCA_024500145.1 Gentiana dahurica var. dahurica | reverse complement strand
GAATTGGTGAGTCAATGTCGTATCCCACAGGGAATCTGGTCGAGTACCAAAGTCGGTCTCGTCTCTAGTTCAGGTCAACGCAATAATTGAACGTGGTGATTTGTCAGATCACCAGTTCTAACAACTAAATAAACAAAAGAAAAAAGATTTTAAACTACGAAAAACAAGATAGCCAAGCTATGATCCAACCAACTACTCTCTAACCCAAGTTTCCGGAAGTGTTTCGACAAACTCTAATGTTCTCGGCATCGTTGAAGGGTGTCATTGTTGAAATAGTGTCCTAAACCCAATCGGGTTGGACCGGATCCGACCGGGTCGGATCATTTCTACTATTTCTTTATGTTTATACATATATTAAATGGCTTTCATGTTGTCGTATATATGTTCTTTTAAAGGACCAATTGTGAATTGCTATATGATAACGTCCTTAGTATTAAACTGTGATAGAGAAACCATGATAGGCGATTATGGTTGATGAGATCTCTAATCACTTTAATAAGTTTGATACTTAAATGTCTCTAGTGATGTACTATCAAACAGGCATTGATAGTATAAACAGACTAGCACGTAATAGATGTCTTACATCTTTAAGGCGAGGATAGATCTCGTCTATCGAAGTGTAGAGACACTTGGGTATGCGTGGGCGTGTATTAGAGAATGCGTCGTTAGTGACCCACTTACACGGATAAGTGTCACACTATGTGGCGGTTGTGTAATTATCCTTAAGACCGAGTCTTCATGGCATCACGGTGTGGATTGTCATGCTTTGACACTATTGAGGTTTCCCAGCCACGGGCGATCATGCGTAGTGATTGGGTGTGATACTGAAGCATGCGGAGTATACATGATTGGTCGTCCGGGAATCGCGTATCCTATGATTGGGATCGAATATCCGAAATGGCCTTCTTATAAGGAATGTCTTACTCGTGAATCTTTGCAAAGTGGGAGTAAACGAGTTACTTGAGAGAGCATGATATCCAGATTATAAGATACGGTCGTTGATGTTTTGACACTCGACTAACGACCGTATGGATATTATTACCGATAGGATTGTAAGTTACACGGTAATGTTTCACATGAAAGGTAGTAGTCATTGCATTTGACTCTTCCGATGATTGGGGTCACGGTGTGTTGCTGACGCTATCCCGTGATCGTTAGGCATGAAGGGCATTTTCGTAATTTGCACTTTGTGTCTACGGCCAACATATTCGGAAGCCTATCGGGTCACACACATAAGAACATCTAGCCGGATTAAAATGTGGTTATAGATGATAACCAAATAAGGAAAGTTTATCTCGAGACTATAAAGGTTATAGTGGTAAATTAATATGGTGGTATTTATTTATTATGAATAAATTAAATACAAGATATTAATAATATTATATTAATTAAAGAATATTCGGATGCCAATTTATTGGCTAAGGTGGCATAATTTGTGTGTGTATATGATACACTTGGATTGTGCAATTTAATTAATAATATTACCAAATATTAATATTAGATATTAATATATATATATATAAATAATACCTATGTGTGCGTGTGTGCAAAAGTGTTTGGCAGCATGCGCATGCATGTAATATATATATATATATAAAATGGATTTATATGTGTAACAATATATATGTGATATATACACATGTGTAAATTGATTTATGGTAATAAAATAAAGATAGTCAATATTAGATATTGACAATATCTTGGAAATATTCAATATAAGATATTGACAAAATCCTAGATTTATTTAATATGAGATATTATAATAAATGAGATAAATCAATCAATTATATTTTCCTTATTTTATTGGGAAAAGGTTTTCTTCTCCTCCACACTAGATAGGGGCGCCCCAACCACTATAAATAAGAGGTGGGTGTCAAGCTCTTTTGTACATCATAATTCCAAGAGCTAATAGTTCTTGAGTAAAATAGAGAGCATCCTATAGAGAGTTGGAGAGAGGGGAAAAAGGCCGGTCTAGCAACCGGAGTTTTCCAATAGCAATCCATGATGGGATTCCGGCGGGGTGTTCGTGTGGACTAGCGGTAGAGGCCGAACACTTGGGCGGCTCTATGCAGAACTACTCTCCTTAGACGGTCAAAGCGTCGATCTTTTAGATCAACCAAGGTAACCACCGTCTACCATCTATTTGTTTATTGCTTAAACGAAGTCGATCTTGGGTCGATAGGAAATAAATTTTTGAATTCCGCTGCGTTCCCGCGTAGATTTCCTAACAGTGGTATCGGAGCGAGCTTCGAGCTTAAGCAATAAGCATGTTATTTTGCGTAGGTAATTTTATCGTTTAAATCACGTGATTAAAAGATGAAAGATTTTTGATTCGCAAATCGATACACGAAAAAAAAAAAAATAAAAAAAAAAATAAAGGGGCGGCTTTTGGGGTGCTCGGCCGATCGGCGGCGGCACCCCCACCGGAAATTGCGCCGGCGGCGGCGGCTCCCCCTTGAGGCGGGCGACGTCGGCTGGTGCATTTTGGTGGATCCCTAAATTTTGTTTTGTGTATTTTGTGTTTCAATATTGTTCATAGTTGTGATTAAAATCTCCTTTGTTTAGTTGTGTCATGTGGCTAACCAATGGTTCAAATAGTTTGGCCATTGGGATGCCACATGGCATTAAAATAATAATGGCCTTTCCAAACTTTGTTTGGAATAGGCCTAGGCCCTTTCCAAATATTTGATTTGAGAAAAGGCCTAGGCCTAGGCCACTTCCAAAATTTTGATTTTGGAAAGTGGCCAGGCCTAAACCAAAATTATTTGGCCTTTCCAAATATTTGATTTGGAATAGGCCTAGGCCCTTTTCAAATATTTGATTTGTAAAAGGCCTAGGCCTTGATTTTGGAAAGTGGCCAGGCCTAAGCCAAATTTGGTTTAGGAAACCAAATGCATCCCTTTTGATTACGAATCAAAAGGAAAGAAACAAAAGAGAAATAATTTTAATTTTGATTTATTTTTGGAATAGTTCTAATTAATTAAAATTAAAATTAAAATCGGTTTAAAATTAATCGTTAATTTTATTTCGATTAAAATCATTTAATTAATTAAATGTTAATTAGTTAATTGATTGGATAAAATTATTTAATAGATTAAATGTTAATTGATTAATTAAGACGCAAGTAGTTAAATTTTAATTTTATCTTTTCATAAGATTTTATTGTATGGATTAGATATAGTAGATATAATATGATTATATGGACCCCGATTGATCATGGACTCGACCGATAGGATAGATGTGAATGATTTAATTTTTGTTGGTTTAAAAATTGTCCTAGGCCGTTATGAAGAACGTGACCTAGTTTATTTTCTGCATTCATCCCATTCCCGTTAGCTCCCCCCGTGTGCGGCGGGTGTATTTATTTTATTAGATAGAATTAAATGTAACAAGAATGGAGCAGAAGATGGAGACCAAAGAAAGACGAAAATAAAGATCTCATTAGAGAATGGAGCATTAAAGATCCTATTGGTGGTTGCAGCTACCCTTAGATTGTGACCCGCGGTTTCGTCAGTTTGTATTCGAAACCGCACCTAGGAAAAGTCCATGATCATACCGGTTACTTTACGCATTTATTTATTTTGTGCTTGTATTTATTTTATATGATACGATAGATGCATGACTAGGCACGATCTAGATGAATGTGTAGGATGTATGTCTATAGAGATAGATATATTTGATGAGACCGCAATTAAAAATTAATTAAGTGAATTAATTTACATAAATACTTCCACAACAAAAATCAAGTCGGAACGTTGTCTCCCAATATTATAACGACGGTGAAGAGCCTGTGTTCGGATCCAACTGATCGACCACCGCCGGAGTTGACCTACCTCGGGTATATCGTCATTATTGAGATATGATCGTATGAGATCTCGTGAATATTGGGTTATGACTTGACTAGAGTCTTCGGTGATTGGCCACCGTCAGGGCCGTCGACTTTAGAGACAAGGGGTTGACTAACACATAGTGATGTGTATCGCCAAAGAGTTGACTAGTCAACCACTGAGAATCACATAGAGATGTGAATGGTAAATAGTTACCTACCTTTCGAAATTATCTTGGTTGATCGACCACCGCCGGGAATCAAGGTAACTAGATTGGATCTCAGCCACTAAAGAATTTTGAAATATTCTTGAAAGTCAATTGGAAGTAGTTGACTAGTGGGAGCAAAATCATAAACCAAAAGACCATTTTGATTTTGCGTGTATAAACCACAACACTCATTTATTTTCATTTTTATGTTGTAGTTAGCAAACTTTATATTTATGTTTTATTCTCGATTAGTAAAACCAAATTATGACTGTTACCTTTTGAGAAACGTTCTCAAATATGGTTAAGTAATTTTAATCCTTTTAAAGTAAGCAATGACATGAGCAATCCCGTTATAGTAGTTAGAGACAAGGAGACTACATATCTGATGCAGTAATCCAAGACTTTAATTATTAAAGAAAAACGGAAGCTCGTGATAGTGGATACGATCCAATAAAATCATTCGGTCATACGATGACGAGTTATTCAAACGTTGGATAAGAATGACTAGACCGAATTTTGGAAATGATGTTTTCAAAATTGTAAGATTTAAGTATCGACTTAATTCTATCATTGCTTAAAGGTTAATTAAATAGTTAATGTTTTAAATACGATTTAAAATGTTAAATAAACTATTTAATAAACTTTAGATTTTCTTTATGAAAGGAAATCAAAGACATAGCTCTTGTGATCTTTCTTAAGTCTTATGAAGACTACACTAAGAAATATTTACAAGTGCTTAAAGGATTAAAAAAAGGGAGAGTTAGGGCATGTGCTTAAATATAGAGAACTTATTGAAGTTTCTATTTTAGGCAAGTGAGTTGAGATAAATCTATCTAAGTTCAAGTCAACTCTTAGATATATGATATCTTGCGAGTGTGATTAAATTAGAAAGATTAAATACAGATATGGAAAGGTGAAGCAAACGTTGTAACACTTACCACATTCTGGATCTAGTAAACTGATAAGGGAACTAAATAAATGTTATTATGTTCCGGTTCTTATGAAGGACACAAGTTCAGTTATTTGTTAGGATTTAGTAGACACATTCAATTGTAAAGAATAAATGTTATTCCGATAAAGTTGGAAGGTCACTGAACCTAACATACTAGACTGTTGTCACTATATAGTTGATATATGTGATGAGATCTCAACTAAATATTTGTGTGGCTGTTATCCTTAATATTTGTGGTTGTTCTAGACATAGTCTCTCCGGAAGGGAAGCGTGTAATTAAACGTCATTCGATGATGTTGAACCATGTGATTATGAATTGTGTGGGTTATACGTATCTTATCTAAAGATGACTAAAATACCCTTTTTCGAAAAGGTTGTAAAATCTAGAAAAATTGTCTAAAGCCTGAACATACCGATGTTTGTTGGCTTGTGACAATTAATGCCATAAATAATTGTTTATTAATCTCTACAACTATTTTTAGAAATAGTCAAGTGTACTCAGTGAAGTGCATAATTCGGAAAGCCCGAAAAGTTCGAGCTAGTATGAATATGAGATTGATGAGCTACTTAGGAATTAATCTTCAATTGGATTGAATTAATTAATACGAAGGGTGTTTTAGAAATCGTCTGAAAAGGAATAAGATTCTCCTTGAAGGATACCATCTTTGGGATACGCAATTAGATTGTGTTCCCAAAATGGAAACAACACTTTATATGATAAAGGTGTGATGCAAGCCATGCGAAGTATCCCTTACCCGTTTCGGGATAGTGCCCTTATACTTAACCGAGTTCCAAAGAATAAATGTTGAATAAATTCCATATTAGATATGGAAGATGATAAATGTCGAATCTATCTTAACCGATGATTTGAAGTTGTCATAGGCAAAATCAGAAAGGCTTGGAGCCTAGTACGACATATGCAACTTTGTGGAATGTCTTAGCTAGTACGCTGGATATTATTTACTTGTCCATGGAGCAAAATGTTTGTCTCCAAACATGCTGTCTTCTAGAGGAAGTGTTTCTTCCAAAAGAAACAGTGGGAGTGAATTGAGATCTCAAAAGAGTTTGAAATCCACAAAGATATATTCAACCATTGGAACATGAGCAGACGCCGTATAGCGATGAGGTGTATAACACCGCTCAGTGCACACAAAAGTTCTGTAAGTCTGTGGATAACCTCAAGCCTGAAAGGGCTACTGGTATGTTCATCTTGAAGAATGAATGTCTCACGACTTATGAAAGAATGTTTGAAAGGCAAGATTGAGAGATATGGCCAGAAGCCATAATATCTAAATTAGATTCCATCAGTGACAACCAGGTTGTGAACCTAGTCTGTCTTACCTAAAGGGAGTGTCCCTGGAAGGCTGACATGGATACTAATATGACTACCATAAGGCTATAGTGACGGCTGAAGGGTATGAGGTGTAAACCTTGTAATTATCTTTATGCTGCCAGCTGTGCCCGGTTCTATTCAGATGATGCTTGTTATAACTTCGTATCATGGCTATATGATAGTGTTGATGACGTTGAGCGAAAAGCTCGATGTTCATAGACGATAACATGATATGTAAGCCCACGAGATCCATTTATGGACTCAAACAAGTTTCTCTAGACGATTTCTTTGTTTGATAATCAAAGGAGTTTGATTTAGTCAAAAGAAGGATATGCCCAATGTGCAATATGGATAGTGGGAGTGTGTTATGATTTTTGAGCAAGGTATTAGATATCTATCTCGAGAATTATCACCCCATGTCACAGTCAATTAATGTTTGGTAGTTCAAGGTTTCTACGAAAGCACTTGGATTAGCAGTTCTTATTTTAGAAATAAGAATCTATAGTGATAGATTTTCTTCTGTTAGATTATAGTTTACCTATATAGATGTGATGCTAAAAGAGTTTAGCATAGATCTGACAAGGGATACTGGCCGGTGTTCTCAAGATCTATCTATGTTAGGACGTTAGTCCTAAAGATAAGGTGAAAGATGATGCTTATGGAAGGTTTCCTTCGCTACTGCGATAGGAACCATCTTATAGGTAATGCCGGATGTTCATAGTCCATGAATAGTCAAGAGCAAGTATGAAAGTAAATCGGTAAATGTCGAGAATATCCTTAAACAAGTTAAGGATGGTTTCTAGTTTATTGAAACTTGAATTAAATAAACGTAGATATATAGACGTATATCACGAGTCTTATGAAGGCGAGTGGGAGCTACTGTAAGGGTTTGCGATCACTTTGATCAAGTGATACGGTGAGCTGGAAATGTTCTAGCCTATGGGTCACTGTAAGTTCTACGAGTAGGCCAAAACAGCCTTAGAGGCACAGCGGGAGCAGTACATGGATCTAGAAGGTTCATTCTCGAACCTTGTACGGTTCTTCCACTTTTTCTATATAGCTGATATAGTAAGTGGATTCATTGCTTGAAGCAAGGACCAGGGTCTCGTCGGAGATTCGTGTGTGTGTTGAGGCGGTTCCTTTGACTTGGTCATTTGGAGCATAGTATGAAGATAGTCTGAGTCCCCATGGATAGTGATCCGTTTATGGCTAGATCTAGTTGCGAGTATTGCATGAGATTCTTGTGTTTCAACTTGGTCTTGTGTGTGCGAGTGATTGGTTTTAGGCCAAGTGGGAGATTGTTGAAATAGTGTCCTAAACCCAATCGGGTTGGACCGGATCCGACCGGGTCGGATCATTTCTACTATTTCTTTATGTTTATACATATATTAAATGGCTTTCATGTTGTCGTATATATGTTCTTTTAAAGGACCAATTGTGAATTGCTATATGATAACGTCCTTAGTATTAAACTGTGATAGAGAAACCATGATTGGCGATTATGGTTGATGAGATCTCTAATCACTTTAATAAGTTTGATACTTAAATGTCTCTAGGCTGATGTACTATCAAACAGGGCATTGATAGTATAAACAGACTAACACGTATTAGATGTCTTCTGTCTTTAGGGTAGGGATAGATCTCGTCTATCGAAGTGTAGAGACACTTGGACTGTACGTGGACGTGTATTAGAGAATGCGTACGTTAGACTGACCCACTTACACGGATAAGTGTCACACTATGTGGCGGTTGTGTAATTATCCTTAAGACCGGAGTCTTCATGGCATCACGGTGTGGATTGTCATGCTTTGACACTATTGAGGTTTCCCCTAGCCACGGGCGATCATGCGGTAGTGATTGGGTGTGATACTGAAGCATGCGGAGTATACATGATTGGTCGTCCGGGAATCGCGTATCCTATGATTGGGATCGAATATCCGAAATGGCCTTCTTATAAGGAATGTCTTACTCTCGTGAATCTTTGCAAAGTGGGAGTAAACGAGTTACTTGAGAGAGCATGATATCCAGATTATAAGATACGGTCGTTGATGTTTTGACACTCGACTAACGACCGTATGGATATTATTACAGCAATAGGATTGTAAGTTACACGGTAACTGTTTCACATGAAAGGTAGTAGTCATTGCATTTGACTCTTCCGATGATTGGGGGTCACGGTGTGTTGCTAGACGCTATCCCGTGATCGTTAGGCATGAAGGGCATTTTCGTAATTTGCACTTTGTGTCTACGGCCAACATATTCGGAAGCCTATCGGGTCACACACATAAGAACATCTAGCCGGATTAAAATGTGGTTATAGATGATAACCAAATAAGGAAAGTTTATCTCGAGACTATAAAGGTTATAGTGGTAAATTAATATGGTGGTATTTATTTATTATGAATAAATTAAATACAAGATATTAATAATATTATATTAATTAAAGAATATTCGGATGCCAATTTATTGGCTAAGGTGGCGCAATTTGTGTGTGTATATGATACACTTGGATTGTGCAATTTAATTAATAGTATTACCAAATATTAATATTAGATATTAATATATATATATATATATAAATAATACCTATGTGTGCGTGTGTGCAAAAGTGTTTGGCAGCATGCGCATGCATGTAATATATATATATATATATAAATGGATTTATATGTGTAACAATATATATGTGATATATACACATGTGTAAATTGATTTATGGTAATAAAATAAAGATAGTCAATATTAGATATTGACAATATCTTGGAATATTCAATATAAGATATTGACAATATCCTAGATTTATTTAATATGAGATATTATAATAAATGAGATAAATCAATCTATTATATTTTCCTTATTTTATTGGAAAAAGGTTTTCTTCTCCTCCACACTAGATAGGGGTGCCCCAACCACTATAAATAAGAGGTGGGTGTCAAGCTCTTTTGTACATCATAATTCCAAGAGCTAATAGTTCTTGAGTAAAATAGAGAGCATCCTATAGAGAGTTGGAGAGAGGGGAAAAAGGCCGGTCTAGCAACCGGAGTTTTCCAATAGCAATCCATGATGGGATTCCGGCGGGGTGTTCGTGTGGACTAGCGGTAGAGGCCGAACACTTGGGCGGCTCTATGCAGAACTACTCTCCTTAGACGGTCAAAGCGTCGATCTTTTAGATCAACCAAGGTAACCACCGTCTACCATCTATTT
Source organism: Gentiana dahurica var. dahurica (assembly GCA_024500145.1). Classification (NCBI taxonomy): domain Eukaryota; kingdom Viridiplantae; phylum Streptophyta; class Magnoliopsida; order Gentianales; family Gentianaceae; genus Gentiana; species Gentiana dahurica. The sequence continues at coordinate 93,693,165 of CM044897.1, read as the reverse complement.
GTTTATTGCTTAAACGAAGTCGATCTTGGGTCGATAGGAAATAAATTTTTGAATTCCGCTGCGTTCCCGCGTAGATTTCCTAACAGTCATCTCCTGTTTCTGAAAATAGACATTAATTCAATAATCTACCCTTTTATGTTAGGTTGAACAGTCCGCCTCGTTGTCACTCAAAGGGTGTCGTTTCCTAATTCCGAGTATAGACATTAATTCAACAATCTACCCTCCTGTGTCAGGTTCAACAGTCCGCTGACCGGATTTAACTGACCCGACACGGCCTACGATCTATAAAACGCTCATTAACAATGATATAAACCTCACACATGAAACCGAATCTGAACAACTCAGTCGGTTTTACAGGGTGATCCTAGAACCCCTTTTCCGTATCCTCTCGCAAAATACATATGTAAAGACACATGAAATACGATTATCGAGTAATTAATTCGACAAAAGTCATTTAGAATAAGTTCTAGAATGATAACAACACCGAGAATCTAACAATCATAACATCAAAACACTTCAATCAACGAGCTAAGGATTCGATTTCGAAGGCTATCACATATCTCGGCTAAAAACGGATTAGCTACTCATTATACTACTAAGCAAAACAAAAGAAATCAACAATCAAAGCAAACATAAAAACAAAATTGAAAACAAGAACAATATGTTAATTAAATTACCGGGTAGAAAATTGGTTTTCCGGAAGAAATCCCGTCAATAACGCGTCAAGATATCCCCGAGATCTTCCGGATTACAACGATCTACGACTAAACTAAGCTAATCAACCTATAACTAATCTAAGTTAAGAAAAGATGAAGAAAAACGCAGCAAAAACTGGAAAAATCGATCTAAAAGAGGGGAGGTTCGATCTAGATCAAAATGAGGGAGTATTTAAAGTGTTTTGCAGATCTGGACTGCTAGGCGGGCGCCTGTACTGACAGGCGGCCGCCTGTCAGATTTTTCCCTTCACAAAACCTATCAGCAACGCCTATGGTGACACACCCTCAGAAAAACAGCCATAACTTTGTGTGTAGACCTCCAAATCGAGTGATTCAAAATCCATTGGAAATCTAATGAAATTGTCTACAACTTTTATGAGGATGTCCAGCGCAGAAAATGTCTCTAAGGTGGATCAAAATGTAGACAAATGGAAGGTATGGTTGTAGTACCACCGCGTTTTGATCCGTTTGAACGTTTAAGCTTCGGGCACACGTTCCAATCCTCGTATCTCGCCTTCCGGACATCTCAAACACCTAAGTCCTGTACAAAATCACAACAAACACCACACATAATCCCTACAGGACACTAGGGTGACCGAGAGTATAGTAAATTACATCGAAAAAGACCGAGAATCCCGGACTTTACGTCTTAGGTCCCGAAATGTTAACCAAGGTGTAAATACATCAAAATACAACCAAATGTCTCAGAAAACATATAAAACGAGGTATAAACGGGGTATAATTACATAGAAAATGATAGCCAATTTGACTCTCATCAGCCACGGCACGTGCAAGGCCATCCGTGCGATGATTCATGATTACTCGACGGATCGCACGGCCCTCGTGCCGGCGACGCATTATTCAAATTTCTACCCTATCAACTTTCGATGGTAGGATAGTGGCCTACCCATACATTAAGAACTTTAAAAGATAAAGAAGAAGAATAAAGCAACGAAAAATGTAAAGAACCAAACTTTATTATACATTTGCTCTACGTACATACAAATTCGGACTAGAGTCAAGCTCAACTGGGTCTTCTTTCCCCGCAGATTCTGCCAATCCCATTCCCTTAGCTGTGGTTTCGCTGGATAGTAGACAGGGACAGTGGGAATCTCGTTAATCCATTCATGCGCGTCACTAATTAGATGACGAGGCAATTGGCTACCTTAAGAGAGTCATAGTTACTCCCGCCGTTTACCCGCGCTTGGTTGAATTTCTTCACTTTGACATCTACACGAAACGGCCAGGATAGTCGTACGCTGGACGCTATTGAGGCAAAGAGCATGGCCCTAGTGCCACGTGCCTACTTCGTGTTCTGCATCCAAAAGCCCGAGCAGCTTGCCGTGGGCCTGGCCACAAGGTCCAAAGATGCTTGCAGAAAGGAACACAGGCAGCCGGTTTGAGGTTCACCCGTACACACCATCCGCTCTCGCATGCAACACACACGGAATTAACCTAGCGCTCGTGCATGAGTCCCATGCCCACAAGGCCACGGCACGTGCAAGGCCATCCGGGCTCCCGCTCTCGCGTCACTAATTAGATGACGAGGCATTTGGCTACCTTAAGAGAGTCATAGTTACTCCCGCCGTTTACCCGCGCTTGGTTGAATTTCTTCACTTTGACATTCAGAGCACTGGGCAGAATTCACATTGTGTTAGCATCCGTAGGTACCATCGCAATGCTTTGTTAAGGCCAGGAGCGTATAGCCGGCAGAAGGGACGAGACGACCAATTCACACCAAAGGCAGAACGGCCGACCCATCCTAAAGTCCAACTACGAGCTTTTTAACTGCAACAACTTAAATATACGCTATTGGAGCTGGAATTACCGCGGTTGCTGGCACTAGACTTGCCCTTCAATGGATCCTCGTTAAGGGATTTAGATTGTACTTGTTTGACATATTTTAAGTTTTAATGATGAGTGCCAGACTAGTTGTTATAGAGCAAAGGCAAAAAGATGTCTAGATCAAATGTATAGGTTTATTAGAGTTTGATCTTTATATATGTTTGATCAAATAAGCATTGTAATTAGGTCAGCTGACTGTATCAGCAGACCTGTTTAGGTCAGTAGGGTAGCTAGGTCAGTAGACTAGTTAGGAACCTGCTGAAAACTGAAGGCTGAGGGGTCAAACTCAGTTATTGAAGGCTAAGGGATCAAACTTAGTATTTAAAGTCAAGGATATGGAATCAGAATATTAGGGAAGTCTGTGATGACCTAAACTGATTACATATACCTTGTGTACAAGGTCTAAGTTCCATATGTTAAGTGGTGATTGGAACTTAGTTGTATTCAAAATGGTGTACTCTAACTTCATGATAAAAAGTTAGATGAAAAGCAGTCAGCTGAAGTGTTATTGAAATACAGCAGACTTAAGCCAGCTGACAGATATGTACATCAGCAGACTAAAATAAGTCAAATATCTGTTGAGTATAATTCTTGATTTAATCAAATGTTATATTGGAAGATTACAAGGATAAGAATGGATTAAAAGCCTTGATATTGTCAACAAATCAATGGACAAGATGAAAAGAACGTTGGAAAGATTCAGAGGATTAACCAATGGACATAAGTCAAAGGGTGGACAGACTGAAAACTGACAAAAAGAAAACTGACAGTGTTAGTACTATGTACAGAGACAGAAAGCAAGTCAAGATGAAGACAAATCTGAAACGGCTATGTTTGAAATTCAAACATAAGTCACATGATTCTCACCTATAAATAGAAGACTCCTGATTCAGATACAAATGATGAAAAGTGATGAAAAACAAATAATCTACTCAAAGCTATCAAGTTTCTGATCAAGAAAATCACCCTGCTGACATCACTGAGCTAAAAGCTACTGATCCAGAAAACTCTTCAAGTGTAACATGCCATCAAGTTACATAAAGTATACACACTTGAAGATATCAAGCTGCTGATCATTTCATCCTGATCAAGCTGCTGACTGTTGAATCATTTACTTGATTCAAACTTTCTTTTACAAGAAACCCGCTGAAGACAGAGAAACACTTAAGTGTCAAGAACTTTTGTTTGTGTTGGAGTTGGTGAAGAGGCAATCCTACCCTTCAAGGACTGGTGGAATACTTTGGAGCAGCAATTCTACCTATTCCAAATATTCAGTTTGTGAAGCCATAGTTATTGGTGAAGGACAGACAGCTTAGGGATTTTTGTAACTGCAACCTCAAAGATATCTAGTGAATTTCCTCCAACATCACAGGAGAAGACTGGACTGACAGGATCACACCACCTGGAAACACTATAAAATTTGCCTACTTACATTCTGCATTTAGTATACTGACCACGTCAATTTACTGAAACTAGCAACTGAATCTCACACTTACACTACTGAGTATCTAACACTTAGTATCATATTTTTAACAACAAGTAATAAGGCATAATTTGAATATATTCCGCTGCAACAAATCCAGTAATATCAACTGTCAGCAGACTACTGAGAAGTCAGCAGGCTACTGACATTGTTGAGTTTGTTACCTCCAAAAGTTTTAAGTGTTAAGTTTATTCACCACCCCCTCCCCCCCCCCCCCCTCTAAACTTAACCAAAGCATTTTCAAGGGACCAATCTGACTCATTCCAATTACCAAACTCAAAGAGCCTGGTATCATTATTTATTGTCACTACCTCCCCGTTGGCCTTCTTTGCCACTTTATCGGCAAGACATTTTGAGTCGGACAATCGGCTTTGACGGTTCTTCATGCCCAACGGGGCGTGCTTGGGATGGCGGATGCTTTGGGCGCCCATTGTGGGTTGCCTACTGCACACGCTGTCCCAATGCATTGCGAACGTGATAAGGTTCAGTGGACTTCTTGCGACGTCGCGGGCTATTGGAGCTGGAATTACCGCGGCTGCTGGCACCAGACTTGCCCTCCAATGGATCCTCGTTAAGGGATTTAAATTGTACTCATTCCAATTACCAGACTCAAAGAGCCCGATCATCAGTAGACTTTGTTGTTACAGTTAATCAAGGTTGGTAACACCCCTTGTGTTTTTTTTTTTGGAGTCTACAATTTCAGTTTAGTGTCTGCTGCACCCTTTCCTACCTCACTAACAAGTGTTTCATCACCCAACAACTTGCTAAAGAAGGCTCGTTCTGCATGGTAATCAAAAATAGTTGCTTCACCTTGCAACCCCCTATTAAATTCCTAAGGGTGGGGGGTTGCTTTTGCTCTTCAATAAAAGCAAAGGGTGTGTTCTGAAATAGCCTGCACAGTTTTCATCTTTTTCTTCTTGGAAATATGAGAGTTGTCATTGTCGTATACTAGCACATTTAAGTCTTTGTTGCAAGTTTCAAACTCACCTTCAAATTCTTTCTCTTTCCTAATCTTTTGACATTAACGGGAAGGCATTGCAGTATGGGAAATACTTGTGTGGAGAGGGATTTTGAGGTGAATTGACTAGTGAAACGATCAGAACCACGCAGTTTAAAGATAGAATGAAACTGTGTTTGGTAATTATCGATAGAGGAAAGCCCTTGATTGTAATCTATGTATTGTATCTGTGAGATTGATCAATGATATGGAATTCCAAACCCTGGATCGTACCTAGAAATAATTTATCGGGTATGAGGGAGGGATTGATTGTAAGTTGTTGTTTGTTTCGAGGTTTGTGGCTACGACTTACTACTACTATTACTATTATTATTACTGCTGTATCTATCTAAGTGAAACAGTGATCTGAAATTTAGCTAGAGTATAGGGGGAGGGATTGATCGTAAGTTGTTGTTTGTTCTAATTTTGCAATAAAAGTGGGAACACATCCATGTTCACGGTTCACCGTTAATCACTTTTTTAATTTTGGAAAAAGTGTATCTAGTTGTATTAACCGATATAACAACACCCCATATAATTACAGAAATTACACAACATTTCAACTTGTGCCGTCCATACATTCAATAATTAAAATAAGGGCCGCCGAGAGCGCACCGGACACAACACAACGTGCGGTGCTCTTCCAGCCACTGGACCCTACCTCCGGCTGAGCCGTTTCCAGGGTGGGCAAGCTATTAAACAGAAAATATAACTCTTCCCGAGGCTGAATCTGAGGATCGTGGCAGCAAGGGGCCTGGCCACAAGGTCCGAAGACGCTTGTAGAAAGGAACACATGCAGCCACTTTGAGGTTCACCCTTGCACACCATGACAGAGTAGCACGTTGTGAACGAATCATGATTGGAAACACCGATTTCCACCTTTGGTCCAACATCAGTCCCCTGACTATACATTCCTTCGAGTCTTCGGGTGTGTGGATACATTAGCATGGGATAACAATATAGGATTTCGATCCTATTACGTTGGCCTTCGGGATCGGAGTAATGATTTACAGGGACAATCGAGGGCATTCGTATTTCATAGTCAGAGGTGAAATTCTTGGATTTATGAAAGACGAACCAAGATGTAATAGGTTTGTTTCATTTGGAACTTATAAATGCATGAATTTATATAAATCTTTCGTGGGTCTCGTGCACGAGCGTTAGGCCAATGCCGTGTGCGTTGCATGCGAGAGAGGGAGCCCAGAAGGCCTTGCACGTGCCGTGGCATTGTGGGCATGACGACGCCTGCCACGACCGCGACCCCAGGTCAGGTGGGATTACCCGCTGAGTTTAAGCATATCAATAAGCGGAGGAAAAGAAACTAACAAGGATTCCCCTAGTAACGGCGAGCGAACCGGGAACATCCCAAGCTTAAAATCAGTCGACTTCGTCGTCTGAATTGTCGCCTGGAAAAGCATCCTCAGCGGCGGACCGGGCCCAAGTCCCTTGGAACAGGGCGCCGAAGAGGGTGACTTCGGGAAAAGGATTGGCTCTGAGGGCTGGGCACGAGGGTCCCAATCCTGAACCCGTTGGATGTTGGTGGCCTGCTGGCCGGGGGACAGACTAAGAACGGCTCTTTTGGGGGCCTTCCCCGGGCGTCGAACAGTCGACTCAAAACTAGTACGGACAAGGGGAATCCGACTATTTAATTAATACAATGAAAATATTACCTCACAAGACATAATGGCAGTACTACAAAGGTAACACCAGCTAATGCCTAAGCATTAACCCCCCAAACACAAGCACAGACTTAAAAAAGGTGAGGAATGGACCTAATCAAGTTCAAGGGGCACCCAAACAAACAAAAGGGGGCATCCCGCATCGCCAGTTATGCTTCCTAAAAATTGCTCACTTGGAGCTCTTGATTCCGTGGCACGGCTCAACAAAGCAGCTGTGCCGTCCTACCTATTTAAAGTAACTTTTCAATCGCTCTTTTGAACTGCATGCACTCGTCAGTGGTGTGACCTTTGTCCCTATGATACCCGCAATACTTGGTCATGTCGCGGCGTGCATCAGGAACCATAGGGTAAGGCTCAGGGAGTTTGAATACATCAGTGTAGCGCGCGTACGGTCCAAAACATCTAAGGGCATCACAGACCTGTTATTGCCTCAAACTTCCGCGGCCTAAAAGGCCGTAGTCCCTCCTGGCCGAATCAACTAGCCCCGAAAATGGATGGCGCTTAAGCGCGCGACCTACACCCGGCCGTAGGGCCGAGAGAAAAACCCAACAAACCCAAACCAACCCAAAACCCAAACCGAACCAACCCGAAATAACCCAACCCAGTTGAAACCAAAAAATTTGAATTGGTTTTTGACCCAACCCGAATGCTATTGGGTTGGTTTGGGGTTTTTATTTTTTTCTTCGGTTCAACCCAACCCAACCCAACCCGAAAGACATTACAATGACTAATTGATGAATATAATATTTTATGGAATGAATCATGGATCTTATATTTAACATTTTAATTTTCATGTATGATTTCCTTAATATTTAAATATTTTTCTTTGATACTAACTCTATACGTTGTTGGTTGTATCATAGATTATTGAATTCGTAACTTTAAATATTGTTCTCCATGGACATGTGGTTTAAAATTTGAATTTTGATTGAATACATGTATGGTTCTTATAACATGGAAGTTTGATTACAAATACATTGTTTATGGCTTAAAACCCGAAACCCAACCCAACCCAACCCGAAACCAACCCGAACCAAACCATTGGGTTTTCTAGTAATTTGGTTTGGTTTGGGTTAGTATTTTCTTAAACCAACCTGACTAATACTATGAAAAACCCAACCCAAACGAACCCAACCCGACCCAAGCTCAGCCCTACCCGGCCGTTGGGGCAAGTGCCAGGCCCCGATGAGTAGGAGGGCGTGGCGGTCGCTGCAAAACCTAGGGCATGAGCCCGGGCGGAGCGGCCGTCGGTGCAGATTTTGGTGTTTATTTAACTTTTGGGAATTGTAAACAATCTCGAAGGCTACCGACTGTTTAAATCTTAAGGTATTGGTATCAAACATTGTTATATGTGATGAATAAGGACATCGTCAAACAGATTACTATTCAGTTTTGGAATAAATTGATAATTATGGAAGGAATCCTGTCGCTTCTAATTTTTGACCAATCAGTAGGATAGGTTGTAAGGGATTGGGGCGGCGGCCAAAGCCCATGCTGTAGATATGCCTATGGGGTCCAGCAGCTGGAAGAGCACCGCATGTCGCGTGGTGTCAGGTGTGCTCTAGGCGGCCCTTGAAAATCCGGAAGCGACGTTCTTTTTTTATCCTTCGATGTCGGCTCTTCCTATCATTGTGAAGCAGAATTCATCAAGTGTTGGATAGTTCACCCACCAATAGGGAATGTGAGTTGGGCCAAGGCCATGTGCGTGGGATGCGAAAATGGGAGCCAAGATGGCCTTGGACAAGGTGACAGAAAATCCGCCCTCCTCGGAATTCCTATGTCTAGTGCTGCAGTTTGGGTTATCGCCCAATAAGTGTGCCATGGCCTTGTGGGCATAGGACTTATGCACGAGCTCTAGGCCAACGCCGTGTGTGTTGCATGCGAGAGCTGGAGCTAAGAAGGCCTTCTCTTTTCAAAGTCCTTTTCATCTTTCCCTCGCGGTACTTGTTTTCTATCGTTCTCTCGCCAAAATTTAGCCTTGGACGGAATCTACCGCCCTCTTAGGGCTGCGGGATGAACCGGAAGCTGGGGTTACGGTGCCCAACTGCGCGCTAAACTAGATACCACAAAGGGTGTTGGTCGATTAAGACAGCAGGACGGTGGTCATGGAGTGTTCGGATCGAGGCGACGTGAGCGGTTCGCTGCCCGCGACGTCGCGAGAAGTCCACTGAACCTTATCATTTAGAGGAAGGAGAAGTCATAACAAGGTTTCCGCAGAGTAATTTTCATGAACAAGAAAAGTGAAACACTTCAAAAGAGCTCCCTCTCTCGCATGCAACGCACACGGCATTGGCCTAGCGCTCGTGCATGAGTCCCATGCCTATAAGGCCACGGCACGTGCAAGGCCATCTAGGCTCCCGCTCTCAAATGCAATGCACGGAAAAAATACAAGCTTTACTTGACATGCAAGAACCAACGACCATCAAAGAAGTTCAGAGACTCAATGGCAGAATCATGCATTGGGTCGTTTCATCTCAAAATCAGCGGAGAAATGTCTCCCCTTCTTCAAGACACTCAAAGGTGACAGGACCTTCTCATGGAATGCAGAATGCTCACAAGTTTTTCAAGCTTTGAAGGAATATCTAGGGAAGCCACCTCTTTTGCAGAATCACATTTATTCCAAATTAAATCGTGGTTAATGCTACAGTACGTTTCAGTACCTGCCTGAAGAAGAAGGATGTATGTACAAGTATATGTATCTACTTTCAGAGGTCGTACAACCTCACGGTTAAGAATAAGTATCTATTAAGGGGGATTAATGACCTCTTTAATCAGCTCCAAGGGAAGAGGGTGTTTTTGAAGATTGACCTTTGTTCGGGTTATCATCGGTTGAGGATAAATGAAGTTGATATTCCGTTAGGCCAATGCCATGTGCGTTGCATGCGAGAGCGGGAGCTAAGAAGGCCTTGCACGAGCGCTAGGCCGAGGCCATGTGCGTGGGATGCGAAAATGGGGGGACGGACTGGGAACGGCTCTTTCGGGGGCCTTCCCCGGGCGTCGAACAGCCGACTCAGAACTGATACGGACAAGGGGAATCCGACGAGCCGTTCCCAGTCCGTTCTCCGGCCAGCACGCGGTAACCCGCACTTGCCATGAGAGCAGCTCGTGTAGGCCACCAACAGCAAACGGGTTCAGGACTGGGACCCCCGTGCCCCCCTATGCAGTTGACATCCAACTAGGAAACAGTATATTTGGAAATTTCCTTCAGTGATGTTACACGTAAAGACTTCTAACTCAGGGTTACCTAATTTAGGAATCGCAGTTCGCTACGTTCTTCATCGATGTGAGAGCCGAGATATCCGTTTCCGTGAGTCGGTTTTGTTTCTTTAAGCGCCCGTGATCCTCCCGTGCACACCGCATACGACACGACGGGAGGTAGGCCATCCTTTTTTTGTTTTCCTTGGCGCATTTCTGCGCACGGGGTTGGTTGTTTGCACAACGAGTGACCGGTGGTCGACTCCATGCTCGGGGCATCGGTCCGTGGTTTCCCTCGTCCCGAACGCCCGTACGTTAAACATGTTCTCGGGTCGTCTGCTTAGCAGGAATCGACAATGATCCTTCCGTAGGTTCACCTACGGAAACCTTGTAACGACTTCTCCTTCCTCTAAATGATAAGGTTCAGTGGACTTCTCGCGACGTCGCGGACAGCGAACCACTCACGTCGCCTCGATCTGGACACTTCATCAGGCTACCACATCCAAGGAAAGCAGCAGGCGCGCAAATTACCCAATTCTGACACGGGGCTTAAATGTCTCTAGGCTGATGTACTATTAAACAGGGCATTGATAGTACATAGAAACTAGCACGTATTAGATGTCTTCTGTCTTTGTCCGACAGGGTGAAAGTGAGTCCACCCGCAGTTATTATAAGCGGTTTTACAAGGTGTACGAGTTCACTAGGGGCTTAGCGGACAACGTCGTGATGAGCAGCTTTCACACTTTGTGGTATCTAGGTTAGCGCGCAGTTGGGCACCGTAACCCAGCTTCCGGTTCATCCCGCATCGCCAGTTCTGCTTACCAAAAATGGCCCACTTGGAGCCTCCGGCTCTGTTACTTTGAAGAAATTAGAGTGTTCAAGCAAGCCTACGCTCTGGATACATTAGCATGGGATAACAATATAGGATTTCGATCCTATTACGTTGGCTAAGCCTTTGCAGCAGAATAGTTGTGATGGCCGCCGTGAAGTACAATTCCTTATGAACGGTGAGTTGAATCATTTGCAAACGACTTAAATACGCGACAGAGTATTGTAAGGGGCAGAGTGGCACAATCATTGTGCCTCTACCAGTGCCAGGTAAATAGCCCGGAGCTCCATATATTCCGGCCGCCCGCCCCCATCAACAGAGTAACCCATAGAGTGCATGACCTCCCCTGCGGATCCTGAAAAACTAGCTCAATGCCCGCTCTATCATCTCGCACAGCGGCATCCACATTACATTTGACGAACCCCTGAGGTGGCCGAGCCCACGAGTCCGCCAAGTGCTGTGGCGACCCCTGCACCCGGTAGGCCGCCAGAGCCTCCGTAAGTTCAACTGTCGCCGCCAAAGAATGCGCATACACAGTCAAAACATATAATGCCTGACCATCGAACACACAGAACAACACGCTTTCAAAGTTAATATAGTTATAATCATACAATTGATGGAATTTTGGTCTAAAACATAAGTATTCTCTCTTAAGGCCCTCAAAGGGGTTGGATTGAGCAATTGGACCGCAATGGAAGCAATAATATGGACAATAATAGGGGTACCAACATTATTCCCACAAAAGTCCACCGACTTCCTTATCCACCATACACTTTGTCACTTAAAAAAAACAAAAATCTGGGACCACAAAAAACACATTTCGGGAGATGAGACGTGGATTGGGTCTGTGCTTTTATCATTTTTCCAATATTTAACTTTGGCTCGGTGACTATACATACCAGCCATTCGAGACCGTAGGTATGTCTCGACCCACTCGGTAACTCATCTAGAGCCTCTCTTGAGGCCATGGGCAAGTCTCAGGCTCGATATGTGCTTCGATCCTAGTTGTTTGGATAATACTCTGAGGTCGTGATTGGGTCTCTAGCTCGGGATAGACGGTTACCCTTCTTGTTCATGATTTGATCATTCACGTTTGCTTTACTTGTGCATGATTTATTAAGCATATCTCCTCTCCATTTTACACATGAGTGGAAAATATATAGTTAGTCAGATTCCCCATTTCTCTTCCACGTTGGCTTAATCCATGTCACTCTTACATCGTAGTCATTAGTGCATCGCTACCACGATGGCTCAAATACTATATAAACCAAAGGTATTGCTTAATATCAACAGGGCCGGCCCTATAATGAGGCCGGCGAGAACCGGGTCTTAAGCTCAACGGTGTCGGAGGGCCCAACGGTACATGTTTCGCTAAAAGAAAAAAAAATCGTGTAGATTTAATCCGATCAAACCTAATATAATATGTTAATTATCTTTTTTGATAAATGCCTAATTTTTTTACTCCAATCGATAAAGATCCCAATAAAAAAAAATTAGTTGGCCAAAAATAAATAGATACACAAACAAGTTTTATTAATTTTTTGTTTTGGAAACTATAAAAATTAAAAAGAATATATTATTTTATATTATTATATATGTATATTATATAATTAATTTTTTGTTTGAAAAACTATAGAAATTAAAAAAAATATATTATTTGTTGAAAAAATGTAGTACTTAGGATTTGATAGAGAAGTAAAAACTCCAGGGCACGTTAATAACGTTGTCTTTTAAGAGATATTTCGTCCCACACGATTTGTCACTAAGGGATCAAACGAAAATCTCTCTCAGGAACAGTGACTTGTTTAAATCAAACCCGATGACACTCAAAGTTTTTCTGATGACGCTGTCAAACTTATGAATTTTCGTCTGCATACTTGTGTCTTTTATAGGCTGCAAGTACCCCATAAATGAATGGAGGTACTCCTTGCACGGAAGGGTAGGTTGTAAAGCATTCACATAAACTCCCTGGCATGGTCGCATAATGATTTGATTTTCGGATATGTTTTCCTGAAACACACACTTCCGCGGGCCTGCCTCAAATTCAGCTTGCAACTGTGAAATGTCTCGTGGAAGACATTATGATATCATCAACATTGAGCCTAAAAACCAACCGAGTAAACGGTTTCCTCGAGCTCTGTGGAGCAATGGCAAAAAATATCCGATCAAAAACCACAATCGAAGAACAACTACAACAACAGGGTCGTAGCAATACAGACCTAAAGAAATCCATAGAGGGACTTAATCAGTTCGAGGATATATAAAGCATCTAAATTAATGTTTCGATGAGATTCAGAGTAGGATAGTGGAATGGAAGGAGAAATTAATGATAAGAGCTCACAAATTTCTAGAAGCAATGCTTCTGAACAATAGCAGCTAGAACAATTGTCAAATGACCAAGCCCAGCCCCCATGCCAAATGATGTAAGATCTAGGGTTGATAGAGGTATGAAATCATGTCATTTCAATCAAAGCTCAATCGTAGTGGGAAACGAATCGCGCGTGTTTGACTGATTTAGCGATAAGTACGTAACAACTTGTTCCATGCAACCTTTAGTGGGTCTAAGAATGTTTATGATCGAGTACTATATTAAGGTTGCAAGCATTCAAAATGGGATTATATCAGAGGGTCTATTTGTGGAGGGTAGCTAATTAAGCGTATATGCTGCGATTTGAACCTGTAGTACTCGATAAGGTGGGAGTGTTTGGAACAAGGCGTCGAGGGGCCGAGATTTTGTCCATATATATATATATATATATATGGAAACCTTCTACAAGAAGGCTAGGTCATCTTCTTTACCTTGATCTTCTGCCTCTGGTACTTTCTTTGTGTATGTATTGCTAGCGTGCCTAACAATAGAGAAAATACTACCGCCATAATTGTGGAATTGTGTCCGAGAACATCGCATGCAATGCAGATACCGGACCCCCATAATAACCAGGACATGTTATAGGTAAAAGCAATCCTCCTTTGTGCTTGTATGTGTTGGTATCCTTGCCCTTACTTGTGTTTTCTCAACAAAAAAAAGCTGCAAAGAAGACCAGAAAAAAAAGAAGAAAAAAAATCAGGCTCAGAAACACCTCAATTTTCTTCCGAAATCAGAAGAAGGCGACAGACCCTTCTATCGCAAGGCGCAAATATCATCATAGCAAGATTTGCACCAGCCGGGAATCGAACCCGGGTCTGTACCGTGGCAGGGTACTACTCTACCACTAGACCACTGGTGCTTGGATGACAACGTTTCTTTTCATTTTCATACAATACGTTTTGTCAGCGCTTGCATACCATGTTACTTCTTCATTCATTTCTGCTTCAATATTAGTTTAATACAGTTTGATTTTAACATGGTATAATTAAAACCGGATCAAACCGAGGTTTTTTAGTTATATGCATGTGTCTGTATATACACCTTAAATTGCCATCTTGCCTAGTTCATTTCAACTAAACCAATTTATACATTTATAGTTGCAATATATTAATGATTTATTGTTTATCTCATATCCTGCCTACAACCGGCTTTTCGAGGTCTTTACAAACACTATTAAATGTTTTAAAATCTTAGAAGAATAACAAACGACATAATTTAATACAAAACTCACAGGCTCATGGCGGATGCATGATTCTGAGCGGGCGACGGGGGGCGATAATACTAGAGAATTTTTGCAATGAGAAAATTGTACTTATGAGTGAAATTTTATGTCTCATTGAATTCGGGAAAAAACACTACTATATATTGTAAATAAGTTCTATTTATTTTGCTATATATATTAGGAAAAAAATTTAGTTTATATCGCATGATCCGAACATATTAATCATTCTACCCCAATAAATGAAGATTTCACACGTTAAAAACAATTTTTGAGGTAAACAAACATTTCACTCATTAGTATTTATTTTTTTTATAAGTAAAATCTTACTACTACTATTTTAAATGTATCACATTTGTAATTACCGTGTATTTTATTTACAAGTTTAAAGCTTTATGTCAACTTATCTAATTATTGTAGACGATAGGGGTGAATTTTTTTTTTTTTTTTTTGAGGGGTCGATAGGGGTGAATTTAAGGGGGCAAAGAAAATAAATAACATATATAATTGATACGGTCGGATAATATCACAAGCGTGTTTGATAAATTTTAGCGGTGGATATCTAGCTAATTATGAGCAATTTCTCCGGTAGTTGATTGGTGGTGCTCAATAACACTATGAATAAAATATGGAGAGATTAAAAACACCAAAGCTGTCGATTGCGTTCTTGAGCACCACCAATCAACTACCGGATAAATTGCTCATAATTAGCTAGATATTCACCGCTAAAATCGATCAAACACGTTTGTGATACGATCCGACCGTATCAGCTTTCCCGGTAACAAAGCCAGCTGATACGGTCGGATCATATCACACACGTGTTTGATCGATTTTAACGGTGGATATCTAGCTAATTATGAGCAATTTCTCTGGTAGTTGATTGGTGGTGCTCAAGAACGCTATGAATAAAATATGAAGATATGAAAAACACTAAAAGTGTTGACAATTTGACAGAAGTTGTCTACTTAAATTAATTAATAGTTTTTTTTTTTTCAGATATGAGGGGGTGAATTTAATTACGCAATTATGAGATAGTTGGTAAGAATTTAATTACGAAATTTACAAAGAGTTGTCAATGTTATTTTCGAAATTTTTATTCCCCAAAGAATAAAAATAAGTTAGAATATAAGTTTTCCTAGTAAGATTGGTAAAATGTGAAAAAAAAAATTTAAACAACAACAACAACAATAATAATAATAATAATAATATGGTAGACGCTTGATCTGGGGTAGCTTATCCAAAAAGATTCAAGTCATCTGCAAAGAACATATGTGACATAGGTGCAACATGTCTATCTTAATAGGTTTCCATATTCCTAACATGATGGCTTCATCTGTCTGCTTACTAAGGAAATCCATACAAAGCATAAAGAGATATGGGGCCAAGGGGTCTCTTTGCCTCAGTCCTCTCTCAGGATAAACATTCCACAAAATCCTCAATTGAGATGTCCTCGTGAAGAACATAATCAGCTCTACAATCTTCTGTGAGAACTGAGAAGCCTATGTTGGTCAGGAGTCTCTCCGAGAAGGTCCAATCCACTCTATCATAGGTCTTCCCCAAGTTAATCTTCAACATCGTGTCTCCCTTCTTCTTCTTCTTTTGTTTTTGAAGCAATGGAGGACTTCTTGTGCTAAAACAATATTACATGTACTACCTCTCCTTGGAATGGAAGCAGCTTGAATCTGACTCGCTAATTTGTCGATCGTTGTTTGGAGACTGTTGACAATCACTTTAGAGATGATCTTCACACAGATATTTGTCATAGCAATGGGCCTAAACCGTGCAGCAATCTCTGGTGGATTAACTTTATGTATAAGAGATAATGTTGTTTGGTTAAGTCTGGCATCAAATCTTCCTTTTGCAAATGCCTTGGACACAAAATAACCGACAGTCTTGCATGTTAATGGCCAGCATGTTTTATAAAAGATAGTTGGATTCCTTTCAGGTCTAGGAGCCTTGAAGTCTCCCATATCGAACATGGCATCTTCCGCCTCCTTCTTTGTAACTTGTCTATTCATAAAGTAAATGTCAGAGTCTGAATGAGTGTGCAAGGGAATCTCATAATCTGGGCAGTTCATATAAGGTTTGGCCTTGTGGAGATTTGTATAGAAGTTTCTCATCATTTCTTCCACCTCATGCAAATCAGAACCCAAGATCCTTAGTTGTTCTTGAGGCAACTTACCTTTTTGTTGGTCTTTAGATTGGATGTTTGGTTGTACACATAGAATTTGTTGTAATTGATTGATTATTGGATATTGTCTTGACATGACAGGGACTAGATCAATATAAATAATTTATTAAATCATTTTTTTTGACTTTTTACTCAATTAATAATATCAAAGTATTGAATGACTTATCATATGTCGTGTGTGAATAAATTGTGATATACAATTAATGATTTTATTTCTTCATTAAAATTGTGAAAACCGAAACTAAATCGAACCGAACAATTGAGTTTAGCCTTAAAACAATTTGGTCTCTGGTTTATAAATTCAGAAAGCTTATAAAACGATCTTATTTTATAAATAGAATAAAAGTGAACGATATGGATCATGTGACACAACTTGATTTTACAATTGATAAAATGTACAACTCATTGATAATAATATAGACTCATGATAATTTATGGTGTGAGATTATGTTGTGTTATTCGTTGTGTTCGAGTGTTGTGTTGTGTCATAAATTTTTTTTTTCTTTTGAGAAGTGTTGTGTTGTGTCGTAATGTTAAAGAGAGTGTCTGTGGCAATGGGTGTACACGGTTCGGTTCGGATCGGTTAATGGCCGTAACAGAAACCGAACCGAAATTTTTGGGTAATTGAAAATCCGAACCGAAACCGAACCGTTTGTAAAAGAATACCGAACCGAACCGAACTGAAATAACCGGTTCGGTTCGGTTAACCGAAAAAACGAAAAAAAAAAAAATCAAAAGTAAATAATTAGAGATAACTGAACAAAACCGAACCGAAATAACCGGTTGATTAACCGAAGAACCAAACCGAAATAACCAAATTTCATCCAAATTATACAATTACAACAGTTTGATTCACTATATGGTTATAAACGGTTTGATTTTTGTATTTGGTTTCGTTTCGGTTCGGTTTCGGATATAAACGATTTGGTTATCGATTTGGATTCGGTTCGGTTTCGGATAATTTACAGCACTAACCGTAACCGAACCGTTCGGTTTTTCCATTTTGAAAACCGAAAACCGACCACAGGACTTATGAACCAAACCGAATCGAATTATCCAGAGTTATATCCGTATCCGTGTGCACCCCTATGTCTGGCAAAAAACATCAAAATATGTGCTCAATCAAATGTGGTATCGCACTTTTACAATGGAAAATGCTACATCCACTACATAAAGTGTAGTGGATGTTGTGGATGATGTTGTCCTTTGATTGGAGAGAAAAATATTTTTTTTTTATGGGTCCTGACTAAAACGTTGTGGATGATGTTGTGGAGATAAGTGTAGTGGATGTAGCATTACCCTTTTACAATATCCATATATTTATGATATACAGACATAATCAAACGTCTCACGCCATAATCAATCGTAAAAGTTTTGTTCTAACTGTTTCATTGTGACACGGTGCACAGTACTCAGTGAACCATACAATACGGTTGATTCCCGCCTTGAGCATCTGCATTCAGGCCGAAGGAAGGGAGATGCTCCTCCAGCTACGGTGGACCTTTTCGCGGTTTAATGCAGCGACGATGATATAAAATAGAAATAAAACAAAATTGAATCGACAGTGAATCCCCTTAGCAGCTCGTTCAGATCGGTCTAGCTTCTCAGTTGGTTCAGATCTACAAAATAACCAGTGTTGGACACTGTCTTCTTCCCTTATTTCTTCTGCTTCCTCTCGCTAACTTTGCTTGTTTTGTAAGTATTTCCTAATCTTTCCGATTTCCTTTTTCCGTTCTGTTTGAAATCATTTATAGTATGAACATGCTATTGAATCCTTACTTTTGCTGCTTTTTCTTCTATTCTGATACAAACTTTCGCCTCTCTACTTGTTTGTTATGTTTTGTTTTTTTCATTTTATTTTTACTTGTACTTTTTGTGAAGTTTGCTTGGTTGATCAGTCTTTTATCAATCTAACCCTCATTTGTGCTCTATGTTTGAAATCATTTCTCGTATTGTATGGCTTGGAAACTGAATCCCTACTTTTTTTCGATGCAAAATTTAGTTATTAAACCTAATTTTCTGGGTTCTTGGTTATTTGCCTCACGGGTTTCTGTTCTGTTGTGATTCAAAATTCATTCTTAAAAACATCATCTGTGTCACTGTGTGTATAAAGTTTCTTTTAATCCTGCAATTTTGTAGTTTTGGTTTCTCGAATAAACAGATTTATTATCATGAATTTGTAGGTGGCCAAATGGTTTGCAGATCCATTTTATTTATTGCACACATTCAGCTCTTTAATTTATTCAATTTACGACAAGTTTCCTGAGCGCTTACACCATGCTTTATCATATTTTTGAGTCATGCTAGAGATAATTTTGATGTTCAGTGTTTTTTTTTTGTCTTTGTTTTGGGCATTTTAAGAGTAGCTCTGCCAATAATTCATATACGTCAAGGGCATGCCAACATGTTTAATTTTCAAAGAACAAACCAACAATGCAAAGATAAGTTTTGACCTATAATGATTTTCGAACTTACATGACAATTTTTATTGAAGCACATACACTTGAATTTTAGCGTGGAATGACACAGATATAAGAGAGAAATATGATACCTTATAACATATATCTTAGTGATGATTTTTGATGTCAATGTGTATTTTTTATGACTTGAATATGACTAAGAAATTACTGAAGGGCATTTTGCAGATTTTATGCCCAAGTATTTTTGGTAATTCTTTTAAGCATTAGATTGAGGCTTTTACCTTTGTTTTGATCATTGTTTTCTATCTAATCATATGCACTATCCAGATATTTCAACACTGAGAGCGGATGATGAAACTCCTAAGATTAACTCTTCTGATTGCTTTAGCATTTGGTTTCCTTGCGATTCTCATTTACATCAACGGCATTACATTTCAAGGTGTGCACCAATTAATCCATGTGTCTTTCATTTTCCTTGAAAAAACCTTTTAGTACATGTGTCAAATATACTTGACCTATTTTTTTAAAAAAATTTGTTCGTAGATGGGGCAATACGTCTTTCGGACGAAGACCTGGAGTCATTACAGAATCTGCAAACCTCTTTTAAGAAATGTGTGGTTAGTTTTTCTCTTGCATGTTTTTGTAGGATTTGGTAATCAGTTTGGCCTCTCTCTCGCTCTCTGGTTAAAACAGAGATATTGTTTCAGTACTCATGATTACTGGGTGAACCAACTCCTCTTGGATGGTTGATATTTACTATTGCCAGGAACACGGTATCTTATTGTAGAGTTGTAGAGTTTTCAGTTGTTTCTGGATCATCATGCTTCTCATCAAAGGAACCCCTGCTTTTTATATCCCCTTGAGTCCGGATGCACCTTCAACTTGCTCCCTCAGTTCTTTTGCTGCTCTTATTACCATATATACATGCTCAAACCTGCTCCCCTTAGCATTAGAAAATTTTGATCAATATATGTAGTCCTACTGGACACTGAATGAGCGTATACACAGAGCCTTCAAATTTTGCTTTAACGGACTCGCATTGAGCTGCCTCTGACACCTTCAGTGAACCAGAATGCATCTTTGTAAATCCTCTAAGAAAGTACAGTATCTCATTAGGGTTGTTCAATTTTTTATAATTGCCTCAACAAGGATCGTAACTGAAGCAAGTTTTTGTCTCTCGGACATGATCAAGTGATGCCTACTTTCGACCTTATACTCTTCACGCTTTTTAGGTGCCAAATTATTGCATCGTCCATGGGGTAGGTGCCAAATTATTGCATCTTCCATGGGGTAAAAATTGGATGGAATACTTGGAATATCATACTCGTCTGTTCTAACGAACATTTGAAAGATCCTTCGTGTAATTTCTCAATTAAATTAGAGAACTTACTTCGGCTTTGTATCTTTTTTTTTTTTTTTTTTTTGCATTCCACATTCTTCAATGTCATGATGTTTTGATTGAATAATTATTGTTTATACTCTGCAGTAAATGCTTTTCCGTGGTATGATTTTGCTTTGGTTACTTTAGAATTGATCATGACGTCATCATGTCAGATTTATTCTAATATTCTTTCCTAGATTTATTCTAATATCTATGTCCTTTATTGACTTTGTTAACTAAGTTAATGGGTACTTAGTCTTGGATAAAGTCTCAACTAGCCGTTGTGATATTGTCAACCAAGTTGCCAACGGCTAGTTTTTATCCTGTTTGCTTTTTTCTGTTTGCTGTGTTGTGGTATATAAACAACACAGCCTCTCTTGTAATTTTTCAAGCTTTACCTTAATGAGCTAGTTATTTCTATCTTCTTATTAAGCTTCCGCTCTTACATGGTATCAGAGCCTAAGGTTCAAAAATTCAAATTTTCTGGGAAATTTTAAATCATCATGGCTGCTGAATCTACTGCTACTAGTAATACTACTGCAGCTACTCCTCTTTCTGATCATCTTTCCACCAATAATGGTGATCTTCAAAACATCCAGCCTGCTCTTAAACTCAATGGAAAGAATTACTTGAAGTGGTCCCAGTTTGTTCGAACCTTTTTGAAAGGAAGGAGCAAGCTCAGTCATCTTAATGGGACAGGACCAGCTCAAGAAGATCCTAAGTTTACAGTATGGGATGAGCAAGACTCCATGGTGATGTCTTGGCTATGGAACTCCATGATCCCTGAAATCAGTGATACATGTATGTTCATGGCCAATGCAAAGGAAATCTGGGATCATGTGAAGGAGACTTATTCTAAAGTCAATGATGCAGCCCAAATCTATGAGGTAAAAACAAAGATTTCAAATACAAAGCAGGGTAATAGATCTATCATTGAATATTCTGGTCTGATGCAAGGCCTGTGGCAAGAATTAGACCACTACCAATGCATCAAGATGCACAACAGTGAGGATGCTAATATCCTGAAAAGGATATTTGAAAAGGATAGGATCTATGCCTTTTTGGCCGGTCTTAACATGGAATATGACTCTGTTAGAGTTCAGATTCTGGGAAAGGGAGATCTCCCTAGTTTAAATGCAATAATTGCTCTTATTAGAGCTGAGGAAAGTAGGAGAAGTGTCATGATTGATACACCTCCTGTTGAAAGTTCTGCTTTGATTATTCAAGGCAACAAGAATACCAATGATAAGAACCCTACCTTTCAAAGGAATGGGAACACTTATCAAAAGAATAACAACAAAATTGGAGAAAAAGACTCTCTTTTATGTTCTTTCTGTAAGAAGAGCAGGCACACCAGGGAAAATTGTTGGAAACTCCATGGGAAACCAGGGAGTGAAAACACCAACAGAAGGACTGCAAACACTGCTAGTGGCAGTGAAGAACAACAAAAGCACAGTGAGAATATCCAGAAGTCTGTGAATCAGAATCAAAACACTACTCTTGGACCTTCAGAAATTGAAAAACTGAGGAAGTTCATTGAGTCTCTTGAAGGCTCATCAACCTCCTTAGATTTTTCAGGTATGACTGGCATTAATAAACAGTTTGAAGGTCTAATAGAGTGGGTTATTGACTCTGGTGCCACAGACCATATGGTCTTCTCTTGTAAAAATCTGACAAATTACAGATTGTGTGACAAAAACAGAACCATTTCTGTTGCTGATGGTTCTCCTATCCATGTCACTGGGATAGGAGACTATTTGTTATGTAATAAACTGATCTTAAAAGATGTTCTACATGTTCCTAACTTATCTACTAATCTGATATCTATCCAAAAATTAACCAAAGACTCAAACTGCTTGGTTGCCTTCTCCTCTAACCTTTGCTTGATACAGGATCTTGTAAAGAAGGAGAGGATTGGGGTTGCTAAAGCTAGAGAGGGGCTGTATTTTTGGGAAGATCTGAAGAATGTTAGAGAAAAAGGCCAAGTTGCTAGTTTTTTGTCTAAGTCTAACACTGATAAACTATGGTTATATCATTATAGACTAGGTCATCCACCTTTTACAGTTATTAAACATATGTTTCCTACTTTGTTTAACAACTGTGATTTAGATAGGATGCATTGTAATGTTTGTGAAATGGCCAAACATAAAAGGGCCTCTTATCCTATTCAAAATATCAGATGTTCTGAACCTTTTACTATTATTCATAGTGATATATGGGGTCCTTCTCCCAATTCTAATATTAATGGCTGTGTTTGGTTTGTTACTTTCATTGATGACTATTCCAGGGGTACATGGACTTATCTTATGAAAAACAAATCTGATCTCTTGGAGATCTTTCCCAAATTTTACAATCATGTCCTCACCCAATTTGATACAAAAATCAAGAGGTTGAGGACTGATAATGCAAGGGAATACTTCAACAATCTGTTAAATCCTTTTCTGGATGAAAAGGGGATAGTACATGAATCCTCATGTACCTATACCCCTCAACAGAATGGATTAGCAGAGAGGAAAAACAGACACTTGATGGAAGTGTCCAGGGCAATCATGTTCCAAATGCTGGTCCCTAAGAACTATTGGGGAGAAGCTGTCTTGACAGCAACTCATTTGATTAACAGACTACCTACTAAGGTGCTGAACAACAAAACACCTATTGGATGTCTGAGGAATTTGTATCCTACTATGTCTAAGTCTGAAGGACTAGGACCAAAAACCTTTGGTTGTGTTGCATTTGTTCACATACATGCACATAACAGAGGAAAGTTGGATCCTAGGGCCCTAAGATGTGTGTTTATTGGATACTCCAATACTCAAAAGGGTTATAAGTGTTACACCCTCCCACCAAAAAGTTCATCATCTCTAGGGATGTGACTTTTCATGAAGAGGTATCTTATTTTCATAAAAAAAGGGAGATCATTACCCCTTACATAGAAACTGATCTTGATTTCTTTCAAAATCAAATGCATACTCCTGCCTCTAATGAAGGGAATAATTCTGGAACCTCTGGTGATCACAGTTCTCCTGTGGATACAGAGGATATAATACCAAAGGAGAAAACACCTATTGTCTATACCAGAAAGAAAAAGACACCAAAAATGGGAATCACCATGTCTCCTCATGGGATGGAATCAAATACGAATGAAGTGACGAATTCTCAGAAAAGTGATGATTCTGAGAATTTTAGTACAGATTCAGAATCATCATATGAAAATGATGAACCTGATTCCTCTGAGTCACACAGTGTACAAGATACACAAGATGACCTTCCTATTGCTCTTAGGAAAAGAAAGAGGAGTGCACCAAACACCCTATAAGAACATTCCTCTCTTACAGGAAATGTTCTCAGAATCACAAAAGATTCCTAATGAACCTTCATAAACATGGTACTCCTAAAAATGTGCAAGAAGCCATTTCTGATGAAAAATGGTCTAAAGCCATGAAAGAAGAACTACAAGCTTTGGAAAGGAACAAAACTTGGAATCTTGTGTCTTTGCCTAAGGGTGAAAAGACTGTTGGCTGTAAATGGGTTTTTACCACCAAATACAGGTCTGATGGGTCTATAGAAAGACATAAGGCCAGACTTGTGGCCAAAGGGTACACCCAAACTCATGGGGTGGACTACTTTGAGACATTTGCTCCTGTTGCTAAAATGAACACTGTCAGGATTCTCATATCCTTGGTTGTACATCTGGGATGGAATCTGCAACAATATGATGTCAAGAATGCCTTCTTGCAAGGCAACCTGAATGAAATCATATACATGGCTGTTCCCCCAGGATTTGAGAATCCTGAAGGAAAAGTTTGCAGACTAAATAAAGCTCTATATGGGTTAAAACAGTCCCCTAGGGCATGGTTTGGCAGATGTGCTAAATTCATGCTTGAACAAGGGTATAAACCTAGTCAAGGTGACCACACCATGTTTGTGAAACATGGCAAAACTGGGAAGAAATCTATTCTGTTAGTGTATGTGGATGACATCATTGTTACAGGGGATGATCAAGAAACAATCAAAATCTGCAAAAAGGAATGGCAAGGGAATTTGACATCAAAAACCTGGGAAGACTCAAGTATTTTCTAGGGATTGAATTTGCCTACTCTACTCAAGGTATCTTCATATCTCAACAGAAGTACATCCTAGATCTCCTTACAGAAACTGGGAAACTTGGATGCAAGCCTGCTTCAACTCCTATTGAGTACAATCATGGCTTGAGTGACTATCTTGAAGATGAAGATGTAGACAAGTATTCCTATCAAAGGTTAGTGGGCAAGCTCATATATCTGGCACACACTAGACCAGATATTGCTTTTGCAGTCAATGTGGTCAGTAGATTCATGCAAAACCCTAAGGTGTGTCATCAAAGAGCAGCAGACAGAATACTTGAATACCTGAAGGGATGTCCTGGCAAGGGGATTCTTTACAAAAAGGGGGATAAGTTGGATATAAAGGGTTATACTGATTCTGATTATGCTGGAGCAATTGAAGACAGAAGATCAACTTCAGGTCACTGCATATTCCTAGGAGGAAATCTTGTGGTTTGGAGAAGCAAAAAACAAACTGTGGTTGCAAGATCAAGTGCAGAGGCTGAAATCAGATCCATGGCTATTGGGATATGTGAATTATTGTGGCTGAAAATTATTCTCAATGATTTAAGAATAATATGGCAGTCACCTATGATTCTGAGAAGTGACAACAAATCTGCTATAGAGATTGCTCACAATCCCGTGCATCATGATAGAACTAAACACATTGAAGTGGATAGACACTTTATCAAAGAGAAACTGGAAAGTGGGCTGATTACTACTGAATTTGTGACCTCTAAAGATCAAGTGGCAGATTTGTTCACTAAAGGGCTACCTAGAAAGATGTTTCATGAAGATGTTAGCAAGCTGGGAATGTTTGATATACATCTACCAGCTTGAGGGGGAGTGTTAGAATTGATCATGACGTCATCATGTCAGATTTATTCTAATATTCTTTCCTAGATTTATTCTAATATCTATGTCCTTTATTGACTTTGTTAACTAAGTTAATGGGTACTTAGTCTTGGATAAAGTCTCAACTAGCCGTTGTGATATTGTCAACCAAGTTGCCAACGGCTAGTTTTTATCCTGTTTGCTTTTTTCTGTTTGCTGTGTTGTGGTATATAAACAACACAGCCTCTCTTGTAATTTTTCAAGCTTTACCTTAATGAAATAAACAGCTAGTTATTTCTATCTTCTTATTAAGCTTCCGCTCTTACAGTTACCCCATTTCATCTTTATGCAGATTTCTAATGGATTAGGATTAGAAGCTCATACTGGCAAAGATGCTTGTGAAGTTACTTTGACATTTCCTAGTGAGACGGTTCCGAAATGGGTAGGCTTGTTATATTAGTTTATTTACTATGTAACGTTGATATTCCTGAGTTTTTGTCATAGAGTAATGGTGTAATGGTTTTCTTTTTATTTCGAAGGGTGGTATTTATATATCCTTGTTTTGAGGCCCTGTTGAAATTACATATAATGGTGCATGACTCTGTTTTGCTTGCAACAGAAAGATCCAAAAACAGGGGAACTTGAAGGCCTGTCATATAGTTTTAATTTATGTGAAGCTGTAACAATATGGGAGCAGGTCAGTTTTCATTGACTAGTTTATTTAATGCACATCGTTGGGTCATGTTGGCAAGCAAAGTGCTTAGTCTTCTTAAGGATTGCTGCTATCGGTTTTCAGTAAAAACTGTTGCATAGTTGCATTTTGTTTGATTGGAAAAAAATGACACTTAGAAGTTAAAATTTAAAACAATCCGAACTTTATTGCATTCCTTACCCCGCAATGGATTTTCATTCTGAATACCTTTAATGTTCGCAGCTTATTTGGTTATTAGTTAGATGAATTGCTCAGGTAAGGAATAGTACCACAATACTTACAAGGGAGTATATTGATGCATTACCAAACGGATGGGAAGATTATGCCTGGCGGAGAATCAATAAAGGAATTTCTCTGTAAGTATCTTTCCTCCCCTCCAAAATTCCTGAGAAACCACCTTTGTATTGAGAGGACTGCTTGGCATTACTTATATGTCTTTAACTTGATATGATTCAAGGCAAGTACCATGTTATTTCAATAGATATAGAGCTCATAACAAGGCTTCGTACTGTCATCAACCATCCAAATTATTTACCTTATGCCCAACTCTCAATACTGTCGATGAACTCTTGTCAACCGTGGGTCCCTTGGACTGTTATGGACATTTTCCATCTTAATCTCATTATCTTGCTGTGGTGTTATTCGAAAAGAGGGCATTTATCCTTTGCCTTTATGACGATGTTCTCAAACCATGTGACATTGGTGTAAGAGGAATGATTTTCTCGCATAACTTCTTCCTATAGGATAGTTCTCATTCGTTCTTGTATTTATCTTTGTCAAGCTGCATGGAAACAACTTTTTTTATCAAGCCATAAATATCTTCTGTTAAAAATTTAACTTAGGCGTTGCATCGGCAGGAAGTGCTAATTTCCTAATTTCATATTCGAAGGAAAAAGTAACTTTTAATACATTGTAGGTGTAGAATGCCTGGATAATGCATTTTTTCTTATCCTTCTGGTCTTTCGTGTTGCTTGGTGAAAGTCCGTGATCTGTGATGCTTGCTCAAGCTCACACCTGTGTTGTTCAAACACTTCCCTTTCTTTTTTATGTGAATGTATGTATACTGCCGCAGGAACCGATGTGAGAATAAGACTCTCTGTATTGAGAAACTTTCTTTGGTACTGCCTGAAAGACCGCCTTATTTCCCAAGGCAGTTCGACCGCTGTGCTGTTATTGGTAATTCAGGTGATCTCCTGAAGACCAAATTCGGTAGGGAAATAGATAGTTACGATGCCGTTGTCAGGGAGAATGGAGCACCAATTCAGGTTTTTCTGATTTTTGTACGCATTATTTTTGTTGGAGGGCATGCATCTCATAATACGATTTATTAAATTGTTTTCCTGTGGTGCTGCAGAACTTTACAGAACATGTTGGCACCAAAAGTACATTCCGTCTTCTTAATAGGGGCTCTGCTAAAGCGCTAGACAAAGTCGCTGAGTTATACGGTAAATGCTTTTATTTTCATGCTTCTTATGCAGTTTTCTCGCAAAAGTATTAAAATGCTTAATCTTTTGCGTTCTCAGACAGAGGAAAGGAGGTTCTTCTCGTCAAAACCACAATACATGATATCATGAGCAAAATGATCCGGGTTCGTATATTTTCTAGTTCATATATTGCTTGCCATTGACTTCAACGTCTCTTGTCTATCATAAAATAAAATTGATATACGAATAGTGGAGTTCAATCATTCTTTCTTTGTGTATCGGTTTACCTATCTCTTGGTAGTGCTTAAACGTTATTGACGCCCTGATTATAACTACAAACTAAAACCTAGATTGAGAACACCTACTTCCATAATTTTCAGTTGCCGACACCGCAAACTGTGGCACACTGCCAGTCCAGCGTGACGCCCAAATCCGGCTTTCTTTTTCAGTTTTTCTGATGTATTCACTGGATTCTGCTAATTTCTTACCCCTTCTTCCGCGCCTACCGTCAGCTTTCTGGGATCCGCCAGTCCAGCCTGCCTTTGGTTGGTTGCAAGACTGAGCATGTAATAGCTATAAGTACCAGTTAGTCTTGATGATCTACTCCCTAAGTAGATAAGAAATGCTTCAGACAGTAGAGTGTCGCGAATTAATTTTTGTGGACATTTTTTATTTTTATTTTTGAAGGAGTGAAGTATGGTATTTCAAAGATTTGGACAATGGGAATAGATGATAGGAGGTTTTTTTGTGTATGCCAATGATTAAATGGTAGAAAGCCTGAGAATCAACTGGTTATTATGCCACAGATGGAATATTAACCAGAGTTGGATGTAGATCAGAGGATACAGATTCTAGCCTGAATCTAGATATGTCACTGTGTGAATGTGAAGTGTTGTGGTGCGATATCTTTTTTAGGAATCTATTGTAAAGCTTAAAGAAAACTTGAACACGCTACTACGCTAGCGCCCAGGCACTCCCCTCCCGCTCCTCCCAGCGAAAATACCAATAAAATAGCTGGCACTTTATTTTATTTGAAATGTACTAGAAATCGCACGTGCCAGTTTTGGTTAAATTGATATTTTAGGATTGAAAAATGAACAACTACTTGCATTTGATCGTTGTAGTAATTTTTTATATGCGCTTGAAGTATAATTTTCTAAGAACTTCTTGGACTGTTGTGTCTTATGTATGATGTGGTTTTACCGTTTTGTAGGAAATTCCTATTCTCAACCCTGTGTATCTTATGTTGGGTGCATCCTTTGGTTCAGCAGCAAAGGGAACAGGGCTGAAGGCTCTTGAATTTGCACTTTCCGTCTGTGAAACTGTAGACATGTATGGTTTTACAGTTGATCCAGGATACAAAGAGTGGTATGTTGGAACTAAGAACTTGGAACCTTTTTGATATTTTGTTGTAATTTATGCATGTATACATTCACATACGCCCTCCCACACGTGGGCTTGTCGACATGTGGATATTAAGCAGTATTAGACTGTTAGTAGAGGAAACAAGCAATAGAAGTAGGGGTAGCAACATTAGTGACATTTCTTGTTTTTGTTTTCGTTTTATTAGATGTGGTACGGTATTGTATGCTATAATACCATGATAATTTCTCATACAAAAGCTTAAGTTGTTAGGGAGAAATATGATTTATACATGTGCACATTCTAGCAGTTACTGTAGTAAATATTCAGTACTTTTGGGCAACCATTTGAGTCAATGATACTCTGTGTGCTGATCCATCATACTCATTATTCTAGGACTAGATACTTCTCAGAGGCTCGGCAAGGTCACACTCCTTTGCAAGGCAGGGCCTATTATCAAATGATGGAGTGCCTTGGGGTAAGTTAGAAATTGTTTTTGGTCTTAATTAGAGCTGTTCTTACATATGTTCAGTAAATGGAGTTCACGTGTTCGTTTTTTGTGTGTGCAGTGTTTGCTTTTCTCACTAGTATGAATGTATGATGCTATTGCAGTTTCTTGTATAATGTATTGCATGAAACGATCATCCAGTGATCTTATTTGTATCTGTCTTGGGTGAAACGAAAAGTCTGAATGAATATCACAGTTGCTCCGCCTGTTCCCCTTATACTTATCAGTTGAAGAATTGAATTCATTCCGCGTGCAGGGATATTCTTTTTTGACATTCACTAGATAATTCCCACATCAGTTTCGTATGATATCACCTTTTTCTTTTCATACATTTCATAGATACTTTCTTCATTCTGTTACTCTTTGTGCTGTATGTTAAGCTTATCAAGATCCATTCCCCAATGCGAGCCGATCCAAATCGTGTGGTCAAGTGGGTGCCAGATCGTGGGCTCATTGCTGCAGCTAGAGTTGCATCCGAGAAGCTATTGAGGTAGCTTTCTGTCCCCTGTGACTACTTATGTACTGTATTCTCCTGGTATCAGAAGTCTTTGTCCAGCATTTTTTGATACTTCCATGCAGAAAATAATTTGAGAAAGCATAGTATAGTTCTTGTAATAGTATTTCTGCATGCTATAATGTTCGAGCAAAGATATTTAGTAATCCAACAACCTTTTTTTTGCATCCGCGAGTTAAGTTTTTGTATGTATATGTATGAACAGACTGGCTGGAACAGGATCTAGTGATCCTCTTGCTGCATGTTCTATCATGAAAAAGCAACCTAAAAGGAAAGACAACAGGATTTCAACCCTTCGAAGAAGTGCAGCTGTTGAGCACCAAAGCTACGTAAAACACGTGACCATGTATCCATTGGAGCATAATCCAGCTCACGGTGTGCTTTGCATAGCGCCTACAGATTAAAGCTGTTGTGGATCAAAATTTTGTTAACCCTACAATACATGAGAATCGGCTGCTCGGAAAATCCGTCTGTTGGTAAATTTTGTAAAGTGCGTCATCTACAGCAGGCAGCAGACACAGCCTGGTTGAGACTTCTTATTTAAAAGTTGTGTCGTTAGGGCATACAAGAATGTATTGTTGCAATAGAACATATGACACATGATGCCCTTTTTTTTTTTTTCTGAAGTGGTTTGTTGTGGCTGAGTACAATGAAAGGACCTAGTTTTATTTCACTCCAAGTTCAACTCTAGTTTAGGGGTGTTGGTCGTGTACAAATGCACTAGTAGTGCCATTAGTTTCGAGTAGGAGAGTGATTATTTGTTTCATTTTGAAAATGAGTTTAGTCTAAGATCAGGTACTAATCTGCATTTACTTGCTACGTCACCTATTATTTAAGATTACATTTATATGTAAGATACATGCAAGACCCTTTTATTATCTAACCCATAGGTGAAGTATCATTAACTAAGGTATGTTGCAACACTAGTTTAGATAAGTCCACATAATGGACATTTACTACAAGAGCAGAGTTCTGTTGACCAAAAAAAAAACAGACAGCATTGATCTGTAGTATTCATTCAGGCAATCGAAAAGTTGTTTTCTCCAAAGAATTAAAAGGCTGAATCATGCCTGCAGAAAAATGGTATGGAAACAGTATAAAATACCGGTATTTGAAGAAAGAAGCATTTATCAGCTGCAGAAATTTTTTCTGAGGACTTGGAAAAACACCGGATCAGTAATACAGTAACATGAGGTAAGCACACTTGGAAAAGTGTCTAAAACAAGTTAAATATGCAAAGATAGAGATACACGTCATTCAATTCCACCAAAAACCATCTATCATAAAATCTCTACTATCCCTAAATTCTCATGCATGTCATTTGTGTTGTATATCACACTAGAAGACAAAAATGGATGTTAAGAGTCCGTAAAAATGCAAGTGCTCTAATGTGTAACCAATCAGTGTAGAAAGTCTGGGTTAAACAAAAATCATCAGTTGTGGACCCTCAACGACCCAAACGGGAAGCATGTTTCTCTAAGGATACACATCAGCTTTCTTTTTCCCATTCATTACACTGCCATTTTACAATAAGAGCCATTTCTCAGACACATATTAACTCCCATAATTCAAACTTAAAAAAACCTCAACACTTAATCCCAAGCACTTGCGACTCCAGGGCCATATGCGCCATCGCCACCATATCCACCGCTATGATTCCCACCACCATATCCACCTCCATGATTCCCACCACCATATCCACCTCCATGATTCCCATATCCGCCACCGTAATTTCCAGCACCACCACCGGAGTTGAATGAGGAATCACTTCTAAAGTCCCTACCACCAAAGCGAGGACCGCCACCAGACCGTTTATTTTTACCCCCACCAAACACTGTCCTCTTAGCAAAGCGTGCCAACCAATCGGGTACTTCTTGATTTGATTCTTGCATTAGCTCAGCTAAGGGCCGTGCCAATGACATGTTGCTCTCATTAAAGAAAGCTGTGGCCACCCCTGATTTGCCAGCACGACCAGTTCGTCCTATCCTGTGCACGTAATCATCTATGTCATTTGGAAGGTCAAAGTTTATTACATGTGCAACATGGGGAATATCAAGACCACGGGCTGCCACGTCAGTTGCTACTAATACAGGCGTCCTCCCACTTTTAAATGATTTCAATGCTGCTTCTCTTTCCTGTCAAACAAAAGAAATCTTCTGAATTCTGATAAAAGTTAAGATGACAAATGCTTAATAACATCATGCATCCAAAACAGGTTTTCTAGCTCAGTGGAGATTTTCACTCAAAGGCAATTCCAGGCTCTACCCCAGAAAAATGCTACAGGTACTGAGTCTAAAAATATTGAAAAAAAAAATAATTCTAACCTGCTGGGTCCTGTCTCCGTGAATTGTAGTAGCAGGAAAGCCATTCATGCATAACCAATGCTCTAAAGAATCAGCTCCTTTCTTTGTTTCCACGAAGACCAACGTAAGTGCTTGCTACAAACAAACAATTACTTTCATCAACACAAAGAACAAGCCGATATGCTAAATGATGATACAGAAAGCCAAAAAAATATATACAGCTGTTGTGGGAACATAAATCAGAGCAGTAGAGGATTCATAACTCAGTTTACAGCCCAGATTATTAAGTAAAATACAAATGAGGCAAAAAAAAAAGTCGGTGGTTCTTTTTTCGTTTTGTTTTTTTCCTTTCCAACTTTTCTGGAACAACTCAGCAAGAGGATAATTTGATTACTAGATGCTCTACGTGAAACTTCGGACATAAGAATAACAAAAAGCAATACATTATCATTTTTATCATTTAATCTTGTTGTATTATTTTCATGGAATCGAGACATGGAGAAGTAAATGGCCATACCACCACAACATTGAGGAAGATGAAGAAGAGTCACACTGTAGTATCAAAAGACAACAAAAAGGAACATAGATATAGGATACGGCCATTATCACAAGTACCTTGCTCTGAGTTCCATTTGCCCTTTCTGCATGAAGAAGGTCCATAAGGTAGCTTCTCTTGTCATTATCTTGAACATATTCAACTCTTTGAATAATTAGATCAGTACTTGAACCAACACGACCAACAGCCAAAAATATGTAGTTTGACAGAAAATCAGATGCCAATCTCTGCAAATGAAGGATAAGAGAACAGAGATTAAATTAAAGGACCTCAACCAGTGAATACACAAACAATCGTACACGTACATATGAGCTTTAGAAAAGCTTATATATCTGCATTCACACCACCTTTACCCCCACCCCCCCACACACACACCCAAAAAACAAAACATAACAAAAGCAAAAGACACAGCACTCTAAGAAGCTTTAATAAAACTATATAGACAATCAACAAAATCCAAACAAACAAGAATTTTCCCTTGGGCAAAAAAAAAGTATAGAAATCGTCTCAGCAGCTTTCAATAAAGATGGTGGACAGACAAACTTCATGTATGTATAAGTATATGTTGGGAATCGGATCTGGCCTAGTGGTACAGGCCATTGCACCTTTTGGTGAGAACCAAGATTCGATTCCCATCCCCATAATAAAAAATATCCTTCCCAATTAAAAAAATTATGTGTGCAGAAAAGGAACAAAGGAAACTTGGACGCAGAAAAATCTGACAAGTTTTATCAAGTTCATTCATAACATGTCAACAAGGACACATGCCAAACACTAATTTAGTAAGCAAAAACGATTTAGCATACATAAGAATAGCAAGACATAACAGACAATTGAAACAGGATAAACTAGAAAGAAAACCTGGATCTCCTTTGGGAAGGTTGCACTGAATAGCATTGTTTGTCTTTCACCCCGCGGAGGCATATCCATTTGTTCTACTATCTTTCTGATTTGAGGTTCAAATCCCATGTCTAGCATTCGATCAGCTTCATCAAGAGCCAAATACTTTATCATCTGCAACGATACCTTTGCTCTCTCGAGCATATCAACTAATCTTCCAGGAGTAGCCACAAGAATATCAACTCCTTTTTCAAGTTCTCGCAGCTGCAATATTCATAGCACTAACTGAGAAGAACATATCAAGAAACGATACCCTTTTGAAGGAAATACTCATGCTATACAAAATATATCAGATCACAAAATCAAAATCAAAATCAAAATCAACTAAAAGAATGCTAAATAATCATATGGGGACATAGTGAAATATGCGATAGAAACTTTTTCGTATAACAATGCATAAGGAGGCTTTATTCCAACAAAATCTAGTTCTTTCACAATCAAGTTTACAAGGAACGCATTTCAACAAATGCAACTTCTATCACAGTCAACTTTATGTGAAGGGTAATTCTTTCACAATCAATTGACCAAACACTTCAGTGGAGCCTTTGATATGCCACCGTTTCTTCTGAAGGCAAAAGCAAGCTGGTACACTCAATTCAATTTAGACAGCAATGACAACTCTTAAACAAAATCCGAAATATTAGAAAGAAACAATATCAAGAAAAGGGAAATACAATTTAAATCAGTCAAGAATATTCAAGTAATAAGGTAAACAAGTCGAGTTGCTTTCAAATAGTCTAAGTTAGAGTTTAAGTACATGCGTCGTGCTCAAGTAGGAAATGCATTAATCATCCAACCAGTTCATATAGACTAAAATACTGTCAATCAACTAAAAATAATTTACTAGGGTGACAACTAGAAAATGATGTTTCTGGAAATCAATGTTCCCTTCAAAAAAAAAATCAATGTTGGTAACTTGGTATGAAACCAAGAATGGCAACGAAATCGTATTGCCTTAGCCACATTGTGTTGGCCTCGAAAGCTCTAGTCCTTACAAACAAAAACTAAACATTGAGCATTAACAGTGTTCACTCTTCAAAATCCAAAAGCCAACAATCCAACAACGGCTTCGGTGAAGATTACACTACCTGCTGGTGAATTGGAGCTCCTCCATAAACCACCACAACCCTAACACCTGTCTGATAGGCAAACTTCTGTGCTTCTCCGTGTATCTGGAAAGAAAAAGCATGGATAGTTGTCATAACCACATTGACTCCGAGCTAATAAAAGCATAATGAGAGCTGCCAGATCAAAAAACTACCTGGATTGATAGCTCTCTGGTAGGGGACAAAATAAGAGCAAGTGGAAATACAGTTCTAGTTCCACGAGGCCTTTGAGTAAAGCCTCCTTTCATAATACCACTTATAACGGGGAAGCAAAAAGCAGCTGTTTTTCCGGAGCCTGTCTGAGCACACGCCATCAAGTCTCGCCCAGCAAGAGAGATGGGAATGGCATGACGCTGTATAGGAGTTGGTTTGACATACTTGCACCTCTTAACATTCAAATTAACGGCCTCGCCTAAATCAATTTCAGCAAAGGTGTTGACAGGAGGAGGTACATTATCCCCACTAGTCTCCACAGGAATATCTTCATAAGCATCAAAATTAATGCCCGTATTCTCATGCTCCACAGATTCGACCTCTATATCCCCACTCCCCTGGTCATTGCCAAAAGGATTTACCTCCCTGTCCCTCCCCCAGCCTCCACCTCTGCTCCCCCAAGCACCACCACCACCACCACCACGACCTCCCTCTCTGTTTCCCCTTCCATAATCATTCCTGGAACCACCCCAAGGTAACTTATTTTGGATTCCATTGTTCTCATATCTATTCACACCAGCTGGAGGACCACTAACTGACGGAGCAGGTGACTCCGAAGTTGGAGGTCTATTGCGAAGATGCGGTGGTACATACGCAGGCTTGACGTGAGCAGAAGCTAACGTACCGCTGCTTGCTCCAGCATTTTCTGAGGATCCGGTTGCCGAATTACCAACCGACTCTGCCCATGAACTACTCATCTTGTCAAAAATTCACCTACTGAGGAAAATTTACCTAACCAAATCCAAATACTCCAAAAAGCCGAAGAAAGAAAAATCTAAACGATAATGAACAAAAATACACCTAATATCCGTCTACTCGCACCCTGCCAAAATTATAAAATAAATTAAGCAAATGCACATCATATGTTAAATTAAACACCGAAAAAACAAAATGCCACGAAAATGAAGCAAATGCAAACGAGGAAAATCCACAATCTGCAAAGACGCAGCACATTGCATAATCGTAACGGGAGAGCTCAACCAAAAGAGATGGTGTGAAAAATACCTGACCAGCTGAGATTAAAGGACGAAGAAGATGAAGAAATGTGCTGACGATTATATTTTAGATTCTGCTGAAGCGAAAATTGCGAAACCCTAGAGAAAAAGTAGGTTTAAAGAGAGCTACTAAAACACTTGATTAAACAATTTTAAAGTGTTTGGACTACAATTTTTTTCTTTTTTACGAGAAAGTGTTTGGACTACATACATAACATGAATTTAGGAGGAAATATGAGTCGTAAGGGAATAGGATTCTCAAGTAACTTTTGGAAATATTCTCTCAAGTATCCATGATCCAATAATATATTCTGAAAGTGTAAAACATCTAGCCATTGATTAACTTTTTCCAAAACTACGTAGTTTAGTTCGTTATATATAAAAACACTAAATTTACTCTTAAGTTACTTGAGAGGATCTTGATCCGAGTCGTAAGTGGGGAGTATTCGAATACTTAAATTTTAATTATTTTTTTTACATAAGTTTATTTTTTTCATATTAGTTTTGATACACCAAGTAAGATTTGATTCACGACCAACGTAAAATTTGTGTATCTTCATTGGGATAAACTATGGCAAAAAGTATTATAACACTATATACCCGGAAAAAAAAGATTAAACAAAAATCATTTTTTACAAAAATATTCACAATATTAGATTAGGAAGTCGAGCGTTATCGCTAGGTGTGGCGATCTTGCGTCATTCAGAAAACTCGCTAATTACTAATTATGATTATATTATAAATCATTCCTTAAAGACTCCTTCGCCGCCCACATAATCTTCGTCGCCTTCTTCCTACCCTTCCCTCCCGCTAATCCAATACCATGGAGCAAAATGGTTGCCGATCAATCGTTAGAAGAAGCATATAGAAGCCGAAAGTCTCGGATTTTTCTTCCCAGCCGACGCCTCTTTTAGGTATGTGCCTCAGGAAGAAACCCAGTCTATCTTGCTACTACAAGTCAAAGCCATTCTGGGAAAGCTCCACCAAAAAATCGGGTGTGACATTGTTACAAGCCGGTACGCGGATCCACATATATTCACTAGCGGGGATGACGACTCGGAGTTCACCAAATATAAAGACAACATCGATAATTTCATGGGTTTGAAACAAGCTAGAAGTCGGTGCCAATCCCGCTTGACCATTTCTTGGACCTATGGTGGCCTTGGTGTAGAACTCTTGTCATAAAACTCATTGGTAAAACTATCTCTAATAAGTTCCTTGTTCAGTGATTCTCTGAAATGTGGATATTGAAAGGGCGTCTATAAGTCAGTGATTCGGATATGGTTTTTACGTTGTCAGTTTTACGATAAAGGTTGATTACGATATTGCCCCTGATGGATGGACCCTGGATAATCCAAGGCCACGCTAGCATGGATTTGTTTCCCTGAGCTATTTATTTGGTGTTTTGAGAAGGATATTTTGACGGATCTAGGTAACCTAATTGGAATCACAGTGAAGATTGACATGTTACCTGCCATAAATATTTGAGCAAGGTATGCAAGGATCTGTGACGGAGGTCGGACTAGCGTCTCTTTCATGTGTCATGCCCACAATGATTCAACAATAAATGAAACAGAGAAAGTACACCTTAAGGGCCAGAAGCCCCCAAGACCCGAGCTGAGCAAGTTCGACCCCTCTCCCGACCTCTGCAGGTCGGCCAAGGCACAAATCAGCTTGCCCGTGTCCCACCCTATAGGTCGGCCTAAGTCCTTCTCAGACCTAAGTCCCCACGTGCACAATTAATCAGATAAACATGGAAATAATATTCAGTCATAAAGGCTCCTATCCGATATTCAAATTACCAAGATTATCTCTTATAATTAAGGATGATGAAGATAAAAAAGATGAAAAAGAGTGCTGACGATTATATTTTGGATTCTGCTGAAGCAAACATTGCAAAACCCTAGAGAAAAGGTAGGTTTAAAGAGAGCTACTAAAATTTTGAAGTGTTTGGACTACAATTTTTTTAATTTTTTTTACGAGAAAGTGTCTGGACTATTCCGTATTCGTAGTGGGGAGTATTCCGTATTCGTTTACTTAATATTTTTTTTTTCTTTTCTGACAAGAGTTTATTTATTTTCTGTGATGGAGAATTCGATTTTCTTCGTTGGGATGAAACTATGACAACAAAAAAAAAAGGGTGCAATAGCACTATATACCCCAAAAATTTAAAGAAATTTCATTTTTTAGAAAAATATTCACAATGCCTGGATTCAATGTGTTTGGGAAGGCGAACGTTTATTTATGGTATGCAATGAGGTTATATTTCTTTAATATTTTTATCCTTTATGCAAAACGTTAGAAATAATTTCCAATTGTCTTCTAATTTGGTTTTATTTTTTGAGGAAAATTTTATATTTTTATTTTGTCCTTCTTCTTGATCTCTATAATATATTATTTTACCCCATTTTTTGTCACTATTTACTGTAATATGGTAACATGGTTATAGAAAAGGTGTAATTTACAGCTTATATGACGCAAACTTTAGTCAAAATATTTTTTTTTTATAATTGTGAAAAGTGTAACAGATCTATAAGACTTAGGGCTTGTTTGTTAAACCTATTTAGTACTTATCCTGAATAAATTAAGGGTGGTTGAAATAAGAGTTGTTTGATAATGTTTTATACTCCTACTTAATTAATTAAGTGTCACTTAATTTTACATATAAATAACACAAAAGTTTTCGAGCCTCACTCGACCCACTTATCGCTTAAAACGGAGTAGCATCCGATTCCTATTTCCTTTCCCAAGAATAACCCACTATCATTCTCACGTAATTGAAATGTTGTTCTCTTTTAATCCAATTGTTTTTTTTCCAATTGTTTTTTTTATCCAATTGTTCACTTTTGTGTGTTTTTAACTGCTTTTACTATATAAAAAAAATCATTCTATTATTCTATGTCCATGAACCATGATACCATAACACTTTCCTACACTTTGTATTTTTTTCGATGGAATACTTTTGTATTAAGTTCTCTTAATTCAAGTTACTAAAACATTAAGTTCTCCAATTGAATACTTTCGATTAGGGGGTGTGATCGAGCCGAGTCGATATTCTTTAGGGCTCGAGTTCGACTCGACTAAAAAAGTTCGGGCTCGAGCTCGATCGAGCCATAAAAAGTCAAGATCGAACTCGACTCGCTAAGTA
Organism: Gentiana dahurica var. dahurica; assembly: GCA_024500145.1. Classification (NCBI taxonomy): domain Eukaryota; kingdom Viridiplantae; phylum Streptophyta; class Magnoliopsida; order Gentianales; family Gentianaceae; genus Gentiana; species Gentiana dahurica. The sequence continues at coordinate 93,654,185 of CM044897.1, read as the reverse complement.
CTCGATAAAACTCGACTCGACTCATAAGCTCGATTATTATCCTAGAATTCATTTAATTTTTAACGAAATATGGCAAATTCAAGCTCGGCTCGTCTAATACTTGACTCGAATAATATTTTTTTAATAATAAAAAATAATATTTATAATAAATTAAATTAATTATAATTATTTAATCAAGCTCGATTAAGCTCGCGAGCTACTCGATTACTATATTTTAAAAGTCGAGCTTGGCTCGGTTAATTATTCGAGTAGCTCGACTCGAGCTCGAACTCGAAAAAAACCGAATCGAGTCGATCTCTCTTGCGAGTCGAGTGCGAGTAACTCACGAGTAGCCCAGCTCATTTACAGCCCTACTTTCGATACATTAAGTTACTTTTTTTTCGTTTCAAAAAAAAGTTACTAATTTTTGTGTTTCTTATGATTTTTTATTTTTTTTTTGAATAATTGAAATGCTTTATACATTTTTTTTTTAAGTTATGAAGTATATATGCGTATTAAAAAATTTAGAGAGAATGAGGAAAAGTCCTTTTTTAATTACAAAATGAATAAATAGGACACACTCCTTTTTTTAGTTGCAAAAAAGACAAACATTTTCAGACGGACAAAACTAACCCTTTCTAAAAGGGACGCGCGTATAAACATTTGATTCATGTTACAAAATGAACAAACATTTGCTTCATGTTTGTTTGGTTTTTTCTTTTTCAAACAACCGTAACTTTTGATTTACAACTCCGATCATCGAAATTTTTTCACCAAAATTCATGTTTTTTTTTTGCTCTTCAATTTGAGCCCAAATACGATACCCTTCCGACGTATATTTTGAAAGCCGAAAAAAAATTTGTATTAACTGGAGCGTTTTTTCTTATAAACGACCGTAACTTTTGATTTAGAACACTGATCATCAAATTGTTTCACCAAAGTTCATATTTTTTTTTATCTTCATTTTGAGACCGTGTTTGATACCTTTTCGACGAAGTATTTGAAAGCCGAATTTAATCGCAGCATTTACACCAACACAGTATCAGTATCAGTATCAGTATCAGTATCAGTAGTTAATCACTTGAATTAAGACTAAAAAGTACATCAGACTAAAAGGTAATACATAGAAGAACAATACAACAAACTATAGATTTAGAACAATAGGTACATCAGACTAAAAGGTAATACATAGAAGATCAATACAAGTCTGAAACAGTCTGAACTATCAGCCAAATTATAAGAAGGATATTCAAGTTCAAAGAACTAAATTATCATGTCCGGAATTCACAAGGTGTTGAATTACAAGTTCAGTAAGCTTATGAACTAGGCCTATCTATTACATGATGATACAATGTAAATCAAAAACCTCAGCACGCCAAGACACTCAGTAAGCCTATGAACTAGGCCTATCTATTGCATTAAGGCACACAGATCAGCAGTATCAGTATCAGCAGTATCAGTATCAGCCGTATCAGTATCAGCAGTATCAGTATCAGCAATATCAGTATCAGTAGTATTAGTATCAGTACCAGCAGTATCAGTATCAGGCTCAAAAGGACTCTCCTATCGGTTTTTTGTTGCAAGGTTTATGTCCCTCAAGTCCTTGATATGAACTGAATGTCTTCTTACAGTTCAAACACTCATATTTACTTCTTTTCAGAGCATGTTTCGATACTACTTTTTCTTTAGGATCATTTCTTTTAGGCCTCTTCTTGTTCTTGGCTTCATAAACAGCTGCATTCTTGAACAATCTTCAAAAGAAGTATTCGATTTGCCTTTTTCAACACACTAACACTATCACAATGAGTGAGCTTGCTAATAATGCTTGATGCTTATGACATAAACAACTTTTTGATTAGCCTTAAATTTAGTCTTGGCCTCTTGTACTAGTTTCACACCAGAAAATATCTTTACCAATGAAGACAACTTTTTTTTCAACTAATTAACTGATCCAAACGATGAATGTTCGAGTTCAGCGACGACATGCTTCACTTAGTGGTAATTGTAGCTAAAACCATTAGAATCCAAAAACACATAAAAGTCAAAACAAAGCAACAAAAAAATGTTTTCTTGACTCTATATGCTTTATGATACCATATACTAAAAAAACTTCTTATACATACACAAATAACAATCCTACAACCAAAATAGAGAGTTTGAAGATGTTGAAAAGTCCTGAAGCTTTGGAATTAATCTTAAACTTGAAAAAAGAACTCTTTGATCCATTAAAAACAGATAAATAAATGAAGTCCATGCACTTTATTTGAGGTAAAAGGCAAAATTAAAGTAGTAGATCACTTTACAACTACATCAGATCCACAAAAGTTGAATCATCATCCAATAATCATTGGCTAGTGGGCACTTTCATCAAATTCATCTCAAAGCTAACCACAAATTACACACCAAATTCCAAAATCCAATTCTCATAAGCACATCGAGCTAATTCACTGCAATTTCCAGCTAAAATAGTCTCGCTTTTTATCAATCAATCTCAAATCTAACCACAAAATCATATTTATCAAACCTGAACGGTGGTAGATTGAGGACTCCGATTATCGTCGGCAGCGATCCCCGACGGTGCAACATTTACAGTATCAACAGCGCTGCTACTTCTTCCGCCACTCTTAATGTGGCAACGTCTTGACCGTCTAGGGTTCCAATGCAGAGTGCCTTGGAATCTGCAGAAAGAAAGCCTTCATTAACCAAATCTTGGAAGAGGGTGGAGAAGGAGGAGGAGGACGGGAGGAAATGAGAGTTTGGTGGAGAAAATTTTTCATTTTTGGGGAAGAAAACAGAATGGGAAAAATTTGGGGTATTTTAGTCCGAACGGAAAATTATTGTCCTTATTGCAACTAATAAATTGAATGAGGATTAATGCTTTATTAAGGAGGAAAAATAGGACTTTTACCTAATTTTTCCAAAAATTTATTTGCCTCAAACTTAAATGTGAAAAATAAAATATTGTGGCATATTTATATACATATACAAAAATGTGTATGGATAAAATATTAAAAATATAACATGTCTCGATTTCAGATCAATATCGTTATCAAACAGTCTAATCAATTTCAGTACTTAAACTATTCAGTAGCAAACGACCCTTTAGTTGTCTTTTTTTTTCCCCTTTCGTCGAAATGAAATTACTTTATTTAGATGGGCTATTACCCACACGTACATCGGTGCTGGAATGTTGTACCCAAACCATTTGCCAACTCCGACATCAGCTTTTGGTCACGGGACATCAGTTGTACACACGATGAGACTCAAACCCACGGCCGGCCCATCAGTGAGGCCTGTGAGACCCGGGTCTTAAGCCTAACGGTGCCGGGAGGCCCAACGGTACATGTTTCGCTAAATTTTTTTTTGTTTTATCTATATTATTAATTTATTATATATATCTATATTATATATAAAAAAAAGCACACACAAAATAAATAAAACAAACTTATTATATATATCTACAATGACTTGTTTGAATCAAACCCGAGGACACTCAAAGTTTTTCTGATGATGTTGTCAAACTTATGAATTTTCGTCTGCATACTTATGTCTTTTATAGGTTGCAAGTACCCCATAAACGAATGGAGGTACTCCTTGCACGAAACGGCAGGGTTGTCACTGTTCACCGGATGAAAACATGCAACCCTTACACGAAATGGTAAGTATATATCAGTTCGAAAATGCATGTATCTGAAAATGCATATCCCTTCATGAACTGATGCATGCATTAACATATCCGTTTCGTTGCGATAACATTAATTCGTACGGCAACTCGTATGCAAACGATAACCAAAATATTTATTTATGGAAAAATATCTAACAATAAGTATGTTTTTTTAAAATAAAAAAAACAATTTCAACTAAAATGCTCAATTCGAAGACTTGGTATTAAGCCCAATAAAAGCAAGGACCGGCCATGCTCAAACCTGTAATCTTTTGGTCACGGAATATCAGCTTAATCACTTGAACGGAGCTTCATTGGCTATTGAGACTCGGTTGCCTGCATGATTTAATTTGGAACAACGACAAGACAACCAGAGAGAAGGCAAAACGATTAACATACTGGAAAACAAAAAAAAAAAAAAACAAAAACAAAAAAAAAAAACAAAAAACCAAAAAACTGAAGTATAGTCACATTAAAATTCATTTTGTTTGTTTATTATGGGAAACTTGACTTTATATGCCTATAAAGTTATATGTCTAAATCCCCTCAAAAAAAGTTATATGTCTAAAAACTATTCCCCGTATGAAATGGTTTGGAAAATATGCTTCCTCCCCATTTGCGTGATACATGCGTGGGAGGAGCTCAAAATGTTTGTTTGTTTTTTTTTTTTTTTGGTGTGTGTTTTTTTTTTTTTTTTTGTTGTTTTTTTTTTAGAAGTGGCTGAAAATATTAATGGGAAATTTGACTTTATTATATTTGAAAATTTTTATTTTTTGATAATTGTTTATAGTGTTATTTGTTAATAAGGACGTGTTTTGGGACTTAATTACACACTTAGGATACTCAAAAAAGATCATTAGTTATAAGGACAAAATAATATTAACCGGACAAAATTACCCTCATTTGTCTTTTACTAGTCTTCGTTTATCTTTCTTCCTAGAGTTCCATTGCCGCAGGAGAAGCTTTCGGTTGTGGCTACTACTTTTGGATTCTTCAACAACTCCTTCTCCCAGTATCCATTTGAAGGATGCATATTCTTAGATCTAAACGAGTTAGATCTACACGCAGCGGATGGATCACGACTTATACATCACAATACATAATTAAAGGACTTAAACTACTACAAGGGGGTTAAGATCATGTTACCAATAGTAGGAAGAGAAGCCAAGATCTTCCGATGTGTTCTCCAAACGGCGGTTGGTGGACACCCTTCTTGATACACGAACCTCCTTGATATGCAACGCCTTCTTCCTCTAAAAACCCTAGACAAGAAAAACAATTTTTTTTCTCTCTTTTACAAGTGTGGTGGTCGAATTTTTCATTGCCCATTACCCTTGGAATAACTCTCCTTTTATAGGAGAGTAAATCCTTGGTCTCCAAGTTTTAATTAATTAAAAAATTAATTAATTAAACAAAATAAAAAGATATTTTCCTTAATGACTAATTGTGACATGTATTGACCAATAGGAAATCAAATAACAAGTCATCCAACCAATCACATAGCAAGAATATCTTTTATTTTTCATAACACAAGAAAATTAATTCTTGTGCTAAATGAAGACTAAAATGGCGCCACACTTAGGGTTAATTAGCCCACACAAAATGTCTTTTATGTGTATTATATTATTTAGCCCAACTAAATAATATGGAGTGCTTTATTTACACCCCACATATTCTACCCATACACCCCCATTGTTTTTAAAAAATAAAAACATTTTTGATACACCACATCATTTATATTCTGGGTCCCGCATTCTACCGTTACACCCCATTTAGATTATGGAATTTTTAAAAAAAAAACTTTTACCAATAGAATTATACTACTACCAAGTTTTATAAATTATACTTACACCCCCAAAGCTATTTACAACAAATTCCAACCCCCCAGCTTCATAATCGACTCCTCCCCACTTTCCCCTCTTTTTCTTCAACCTCTTCTTCTTCCTCCTCTTTTCAACTCATTCTTCTTCTCCTTAAACATCTTCTTCTTAAAATCATCATCCTTTTCTCATTAATTTTTGTCTCAATGTTTTAGATCCATTTCTCAAAAAAACCATGTTCTACACCGTTTGCGAAAATACAGCTTCTTTATGTCTCTGTGTAGGGGAGAGGAACCCACCGGGCGGCGGAGAGGGATAGGGAGGATTATGGCCACCGGAGCAGCTGGGGAGAAGGAATACTTTGAGGACTAATTGATGGCTGCATTTCCGGCAGTGACATGGGCATCCAGAGACGACCTTACCATAAAAATTGCAACTGCGCTTTGCACAAATAAAAGGGATAATGTAGCCATGCATCAAAATACAACGATGTTTCAATTCCTACCCCATTAGGCGAACATGGAGTGAAGGATGCATCTCTTTAATTGCTGCTGCTGCTAATCAGTCTTTGGGTTCTTCTCCGGCGGGCCTTGGTTCCGTCCCCGAATCAAGGAGATCAATGCAGTTGGTTTTGTGTAGAGAAGAAGATTAATGATTTGAAATCGAATTGAAATAGCTGTTTTTTTTTCATTAAAAAAAAGTAAGATGGGACTTTTTGTAATATATTTTTGGAGTAGAAATAGTATGAAAATGGGAAGTGTAAGTAGGTATGTCAAAATTGTAATTAAAAATGTGGTGCAAATAAATAAATAAAAATGTTGAAATTTAAGTGAGGTGCAAAAGTAGATTAAGATTATTAGGTGTGGTGTAGTGTGTATAGTGGTGTATAAGTAGATTAGGTGGGGTGTAAATAATAAACCCCAATAATATTCATGCATATCAATTAATTAGCCCAGTCAATTAATTATCACTGAGCCCAAATAACAAGATTATTAGTCCGAATTACAGAAGCCACATCGGGGACCATGGACCTATAACCAGTAGCTCCAATAATTAATTATTCATCGAACCGAATAAGTACATTAATTATTAATTCCGCGATTACGCCACCATAAACCCGAAACTGAACTCTACCGATTATAGATGTATACTTATACTCAACCCATAGAGTGAATAACCCTCCATAGACTGTCCATTCTGAGTGGGATATCTCCATAAACCCGACACAAAATATCTTATCCTTATTTACCATTAACCCCCTGATGATCAATTAGTTCACATATCTGACTAGTGATCAATCAGTCTAATATGAACTCCTGGGATTGATCACTTTCTTAAGGCTAACAAATAAGGGGACTGTCTCTCTACTTCCCGCAGGAAGGAATGGATTTCATGTCTGTGAAAATCAGAACTACTCACTCATCTGGAGATAGTGCCAATGAGAAGTGGCTTGGAACACATATTTAAGTGAACTGTAACTAACACATCAAACACTACCCCGGGACAAGCAGCACCCTGTGATCAGCTCATGATTAAGGTTGATCCATATATGATCATCTAATGATTTAATAAGATTCCTCAATTACGGAATTATATCGAGAAATACAGATTAAATCGGTCCAGTCCTATATGAATGCCATCACATATAAATGCCCCACGTAGGTACCCTCTACCGACAGTCCGGATAAAACTATCACACCCTAAGGTGTTCTGGGCGCACTATTGGTGTTTTAATCAAAAGACCCTAAATTCTGATTAAGTTCACCACGGACTAACAATTTAAGTATATCACCACTAACTCAATCCTCACGTGCATGCCATACACTGAGTTAAGTGGTTACATACTGATATACTTAGAGTTTGCAGCAGTGTATTACTTACAAGCACAAAGCAAGTAATAAGGTGAGATAAATTATGTTATCAAAAACAATTACACAAATTGTCTTTCGGGCACTATACCTAACACCATTGCCACCGATGACAAATTCCCGCCGGCACGTAAATATCTGATATGAGTGTATATGTGTATGCTCCGTTTCTCACAAATCTGTTTTCTTCTACGATTTTTGGTTTCAGTAATTCGCCAATCTTCGATTTCAGTAATTATTGATGGATTTTATGCTTAGAGAAAGGGGAAATCGGATCCAAGCTGAGAGAAGGCTTGACGCTGCAGATGTGTAATCTCGGTTTCCATGTTTAAACGGAGAAGTCCAAGAGGAGGATCCTCATATGTGTGCAGTGTATGACTCTGAGACTTATGAGTATCTTCGGAAAATGGAGACGGGATCGAAGAGGAGACCAATGGCTGATTATATAGAGAAAGTTCAAAAGGATGTGACTGCAAACATGAGGGGGATTTTGGTGGATTGGTTAGTTGAGGTTTCTGAAGAGTATAAGCTTCTTTCGGATCTGTTTCCTATATTGATTGATTCTTGTCATTGAATGCTATTAGTAGAAAAAAACCTTCAACTTTTGGGTGTTTCATCAATGCTCATTGCCTCAAAATATGAAGAGATTCATCCTCCACATGTGGAGGATTTTTGTTACATCAGTGATAATACATATACAAAAACAGAGGTGGTAAAAATGGAAAGTGATGTACTTAATTTCCTCAAGTTTGAGATGGGCAATCCAACAATCAAGACTTTTTAAGGAGATTCACTAGAGTTTGTCAAGTAGATAAGAAAAATCTTGATTTGCAGTTTGAGTTCTTGGGATATTACTTAGGGGAGTTAAGCCTACTGGATTACACTTGTGTAAAATTCTTTCCTTCATTAGTTGCTGCAGGTGTTGTATTCATCTCAAGACTTACATTGCAACCAATGTTACGTCCATGGAGCATTGAACTTCAACATTATACTGAATATGAAGCTAAAGATTTTAGGGAGACTGCCCAAATCATACATGATTTGCAACTACGAAAGCGAGCGAGTTCATTGGTTGCGGTTAGGGATAAATACAAACAACACAAGTTCAAATGTGTGTCATTGCCTCCCTCTGAAATTCTAGATGCATTCTTTGAAGATTTCAAAGAATGAAGAGTCATTTTCGGCTCTGTTCTTTCAGCTCTGAGGGTGATAATGATGTGGCCTGTGGTAATGAAGAATTAAATTTTCTACCACAAACAGAAATTTCCAACATGGATATAACTACAATTAGAACACCTTATGATGATTCATTAAATTTTTTGAGTAATGATCCGGACACAACTGTTGTGATACAACGAGTGGCACATCGTGTATCGACACCGTAAATCATGATGCAGTGATATTGATGTCACTGCATATGTCACTGCATATACAATTTACAAAGTTTTTATTTTTGCAATTTGGGTGTTGATGTCACTTCATAAAATGTTGTTGTTATTGTGTGTTATTTTTTCCTTTCTTTCTTCCTCCAGGTAGCCGCTAAAAGTTTGGGGAAGTGCATGCAAAACTGTGGTGGGAAGCAAACAGGGACAGAATACAAGCTCAATACCTTAACCAAAATGCTAGCAGAACCAGATGTGTTTGACTTCCCCTAATATGGATCAGCTTTTGTTGCCAAAATATGTTGTTGCATGTATTGAAGTTATGATTATTTAGGTGAACAATTTTAATTATAATTCCTTTTTCCATTCACATTTTATGGATAGAGAAGCTTGCCAATAGATAAAGGCCAATGGCTAGCTTAGATGGGAATAATGAAGGGGTTGGATAGTATCGTAATAGAATGAAGGGTTTCGATACTCCCTAGGGCTCGAGCTCGAATCGACTAAAAAAGTTCGGGCTCGATTGAGCCATAAAAAGGCAACATCGAACTCGACTGGCTAAGTACTCGATATAGCTCGACGCGGCACATAAGCTTGATTTCCTTGAAAAATCTTCCTAATTTCGGGACAAAAAGTTCAACAAAAATGTTGATGTCACTGCATATTTGATTGCCGATGTCACTAAATAAATTGTTGATGTCATTCATATATGATTGCTGATGTCACTGTATAAAATGTCGATGTCACGCATATATGATCACCGATGTCACTGCATAAAATGTTGATATCACTGCATATATCATATATGATTGCCGATGTCACTGCATAAAAATATGAATTAATGTGAAAGATTTATGTTGATCGTAGTTTTATATCGAAAGATATAGCCATTTGAAGTCGATTTTATGAAGAAAAGAAATCGATTTTATGAAAGTAAGTCGGAAAAATATCAAATGTAATCACGGTGTTGCTTCATCAAATGTCACTGCATATCTGATTGCCGATGTCGCTGCATAAATTGTCGATGTCGCTGCATAGATTGTTGATGTCACTGCATAAATTGCCGATGTCACTGCATAAATTGCCCATGTCACTGCATAAATTGTTGATGTCTCTGCATAAAATGTTGATATCAATGCATATATGATTGCCGATGTCACTGCATAAAAATATGAATTAAGGTGAAAGATTTATGTTGATCGTAGTTTTATATCAATAGATATAGTCATTTGAAGTCGATTTTATGAAGAAAAGAAATTGATTTTATGAAATTAAGTCGGAAAAATATCAAATGTCATTCATATATGATTGCCGATGTCAATGCATCGCGGTTATTGGTGCATCGCGGTGTCTCTCCATTGGGGGTGGTCACTGCATCGGGTTGCCCCTGCATTGCGGTGGCCAATGCATCGCGGTTGTCAGTGCATCGCGGTATCATTTCATCTCGGCGTCTCTGCATCGCAGTTGTCAGTGCATCGCGGTGTCACTTCATCACAGTAGTCAATGCATCGCGGTTGTCAATGAAAAAAAAGAAAAATAATTTTCACTGTCCGCCGAACGAAAAAAAAAAAAGAAAAAAAAAAGAAAAAAAAAACCTTTCAGCGTCTAGCTGAAGTAAAATAAAAAAAAAATGCAAAACACAACAGCAAGTTTTTAATCTAAATTAAATAAAACACAACATCAACTTGTTCAGGGCGTCGGCTTTTTTTTAATTTTTTTATTTTTTTTTCTTCATTAAAGGTATTTGAGTCTATCTACCTATTTTTTGTCCTTATAACTAAGTGTTTGTTTTGGATGCCCTTTTTGTCTAATTAAGTCCAATATGCGTCCTTTTCAATAATTGTCCCTTGTTTATAACATCATACAACATTTTTTTTATTGAGAAACATAAATCGGGATGGATTCAAGAATTTATTCAAGTGGTGTTCGACTATGAATCTTAAATATTAAAATAAATTAAAATAGAAACCATCGAGGTGTTACTTTTTCAACAATACACGGTGGTCTCGGTGAACAATATTTCTTCAATGGCATACGGTAGTCGGTGCACCCTTACTATCCGACTCTGGTCAATCGTTCACTTTACATCAATTTTAATAATTTTAGCTCATTTTCAAAACAATTTTTTTTATAGCTAATTCTCTTCTTTTTTTTTCTTTCTTAAAGCCCCTGATATCCGGAACCCACTGATCCGACTAATCCAGAGTTCGGCCCGGGTCGTGCCTGCATAGTCCGACTCTTACTCAGGGGTAAGGTCTGGCCAAGAGCTCTTTCAACATGACGCCTCAGAGGAGAATTGAACCGGTGACCTCCCTAGGCATTCTCAAGTCACTTACCACTTGAGCCAAGCTACTTGGTTTAATTTCTCTTCTTTTTAACTTCTCTAAAATCATCAATTTTTTTGTTTTATATTGTCTACCGCAAAATTAGAAATATAATTAGTTAGTGTTTTTTTAATTTAAAAGCATATTGTATGTGCCTTAGCTCTTAAAACATGATTTTTTAGTTATAGATTTGGGATTATATATACCGATTTCCGGTTGATATTTACTTTGATTAGTGATTTTATTTCTAAATATACTTGAATAATGATGTTTAAAAATAATGTTTAAAATTTGTTATGGTTGTTTGTAAATTTATAATGAATGTATTATTTTCTACACCATTTATCTATTTTTTAGAGAGAAAAATGTATTCAAAATTAACGAGGACCGGTATGTAAAACTGGCCTAGGGACCCGAATGGCCGAACCCCACGTCTTTGTTTGGTTTGGGGTTTGAGGTTCGGGGTTCGGGATTCAACTCAATATTTTATTCAATCCACTATCTTATTATCACTATTTTATTAATTCTATTATTTTATTATAATTTCTCTTACCAATCATTTCACCATCAACAAATAAATTAATATTATTAATAAAACTGATTAATAAAATAACAACAACAAAAAAAAAAAAAAAAAAAAAACAAAACAAAACATTTTGAGCTCCTCCCACGCATGTACCACGCAAATGGGGAGGAAGGATATTTTCCAAACCATTTCATACAGGGAATAGTTTTCAGATAGGCATATAAAGTCAAGTTTCCCTTTATTATTAATTCCTTTTTTGAAGGGCATTTATTTTTATTTATTTTATCTTCTTCGATAGATGCGCGTGTTTGCCGGAAGAACGGCAAAATGACTAAGATACTGATGGAAGTGTAATTATAAAAATGTATAAAAGCTAATCCAATTCCAAAGTGGACATGTGAAAGATTATTTTTTTTCCCCCTAAAAATAACATTAGTATAAAACCTGAGCTATGACATAGAAATTACGTATTAAAAATATTTAATCATTGGAATCATGTGGAAAGTCAATAGTCCCTTTAATCAACCTAAATTCCCTAAAAGAAAATAAATAATAATAATAATAATTCAACCTATAAAAGCAACTCGCCCTCCGCTTGGAAAGGAATTCATGCCAATTCGTGGGAAGGTTTTAAAATTCATCCTTAAAATACTCGTATATTTATTTTACAATTATTCTATATAACATACTCTACACCAATCAATGGCAGAGTCAGAATATTTTTTCAGCGGAGTCCGTAAATATTTAACACACTAAATAATTTTTTTACGGGATCCGAAATATTTTCTATATGTAAAATGTAAAGTATTTTTATTTTTAACGGGATCAGTGGACCACCATATGATGCACCTAGATCCGCCCCTGACACCAATATCTCTATTTTTATCACTATAATATTTCAAACTAGTCAATAACCAGTGCATAATGCACGGGTGATATAAATTTAAAAATAAAAAAAATTATTAGATTTTATTTTTGAAAATTTAAAATTCAACCAACACTCTCATCTTTGAGAATGGTACGTGTACTCAATTTCCTTATAAAGCTTACGAAAAATGATATGAACCATACATTTTTATAAATAAAAAAATTAAAAACCACAAATCAGAAATACCTCATCCTTTGATCGTGAATTATGATTTTTTATACAAATCAAATGATGTAAATTATAATTTTTTTAATCATCTGTTGTCTACTATTCAAGAGTAAGAGGTACAAAATTCAAATTTTCATTGATAAAGTCAAGAGTTTAAACTAAACTCTTGGCCATAAAAGAATTGTTAATAGATTTTAATACAGTTTTGGGAACAATGATTTTAATACTTACATAAGATCATAATATTTTTATAGATTTTAATACTGTTTTTGAAACAATGATTTTAATACTTACCTAAGATCATAGCACACTTTGTCATCATGTAAGTTATAAGACATGGATAAATAGAATAATAAAGTTACTCCGGTCTACAAAATGTCTACAACGACGAACATCATATTGTGGTGGTAAGTGTTGTTATTTTGAATTTTTTTTTATTAATGAACAATGTGTGATGAGATGACTGTTCTTATTAAATTTTCGTAGTTATCAAAACAAAATATTCCTTTTTATTTGTCATAATTATAGTTCCAAATCAATATTGATTGTACTTTTCTAGATATTCCCTAATTTTTTAAAGGGTAAGAGTGTGAAAACAATATTGCATTAATAATATTCAACAGATGTCAATGTCATTTTGATGGTCAAGTCAAAATATTAACTCATCTTACTAATTTATTGTTTTTAGCAATTGCGACAGTTAAATAGAAACGAAAAAAATACTATAAACAAATATGAACCATAAACCTTTCGTTTTTACGAATAAAAAAAATCATAGGTGCCTCAACAGAATAATACAAATATGAGCATGAATATTAATATAAAAACGGAGTGTAGTGATCAAAATTGTAAGTAAACAACCTTTTTTTTTTGCATGTTTTGGTGCAAAAGATAATGGTGAAATCGGTTGTAGTGGCAACAAAAACAACACCGCTTATCAGCGATACGACATTGAATTGACATTTCCTTACAACTTAATAAACAAGGGAGCCTTTAAGGACACTCAACTGTGCCTTTAAAGGCATTCCACTTCATGCCTATTTTTAAACATACCCTTAGGTAAAATTACTGGATACCTTTGAAGGCCCTCTAAAAATCAAGAACGGGCTAACTAAGAGGAAGCCACACCCCAATCTCCGACAACATCTTATTCTTTTTTTTTTTTGGAAGGCAACATCTTATTCTTCATCCGACCAATTCTTCTTCTTGGGTCATTCAATAATAAGGCTTAAGACACATGAAACAAACAAAAACAAATTGAAATTGATGTGTAAATATAAACCCAGAAACAATTTTAACAATAATATAATACCATTTCCAAAAAAAAAAAACAATAATATACTACCACTCAAAAAAAAAAAACAATAATATACTAATACATCGGAATTTGAGTTGTTTCCCAAAACATAATAATCAAGAATGATACGTATAACGTCATGAAATGAGCCTGAAATAAGTCGATTCTTATTAACACGAAGGGTATATGAAGCTGTATTCCGTTCATTGGATTATTCGAAAACATAGAAATACGATGGACGTACTTTGTTGGAAGACAAATATCTAACCTGATGTGTTTCAAGAGGGAGCCAAGAAAAAGATGCATCAGTAATGAACGGATTCTCTCGAATATATATGGTAATAAAGTGAGGTTACAACAACAAATCAATAAATATTCAGGAGTAGCAAAATCATTTTTAAATGATAATAGATCAAAAAGCCAAATTCAGCAAAGACGAAGACTTACATTCATTCCAATAACTCTTGAGCAATGATATTCTTACGGTGAAGTGAACCATGCAAGTGAATTCTAAAGTTCTGAAATCCAAATTGATAAGAAGTAAAAGGGTCAAACAACAGCCATGTCATCCACAAAATTCCACTCAGAACAGGAGGAAAAGTAAAAAAAGAATTAGTCAACAAAATGGATGAAATTACCATTCGTTTGTAAAATGGATGAAACTCTCTCCAATTCGTTTCATCCATCCGCTTCACCAATTCGTTTCATAACCAATAATTAGTCAACAAAATTACCATGAATCAAAAGGCCGCTCCTGAAAAGTTATAGCAATCATCGAAAAGAAAGTGTGATTAATATCATTAACATCAACACTATGGCTGTGAAAAATAATAATTCACCTAAAAGTTTGTTCATTATGGCTTAGAAAATGGATCAACTTCAAATTGTAAAAACATCAGGGTCGGTTAAATAAGAAAAGCCATTAAAAGCAAACTTCGATGGTATCCATGAAGAAGCACACACATGTAACTCTAAAGCCTTTCACAAAGGCAAGGGCATTAAATTAACTAAAACTATAAATCCTTTCACAATGCGGCAAGGACTTTAAGATTCACCTTCTGAGAACATATATTACAGCCTCAAACATGCATGTTGTTGGCAGTCACCTTCTGAGAACATATATTTTAGCCTCAAACATGCATGTTGGCAGTGGACTTGGGATCCTCTCATGTACACATAAGGGTCAAGTTGTGTTCACACATTTGTCCTATGTGCAACAGTGCAAGGCAAAAAAATTCTTCCACATAGGACAAAGGTGTGAACACTACTTGACCCTTAAGTTACATGAGAGGATCCAAACCCGTTGGCAGTCACCCATACGAAGATGTACAAAAGTGAAGTACAACAACTACTCTTAACATGTTGGCCAAATTTAAAATAAAACATGAAAGGCTATCATGAGTGTTGATCTGGTAAGAAGGTGCATTTTCGTATCCATAAACACCTCTATTTGCACGGGATGGAACTATTAAATAACTGAGTAGTGATGATGTCACAACAAAATAACCATAATAAATTAAAGTACCAAAACATATTTTTGTAACATTGATTATGATGTGAAACCTATTGATTCTTATCTTATGGATCCCATAAAGATCAATAGTGTAAAAACATGTTGTGTCCATTTTATTGTGGCACAAATATTTCTACAATTGAATAACCAAGTTGCATGTTAATGTAACAGACAACCAAAGAAACATGTATGTGTGGAGATGGAAAAAAAACTCTAAAATTCTGCCATTATTTTTAAATCACAGCTTTCAATAGCGTTGTATAGCTAACCGAATGCAATAGTGCATTGTACATCCCTGCTGATCATATACTATCCCTATCGTCATAATTCATACAACCTCAGCTCAGAAAAATTGCAAATTCAATGCAAGTAAATCATTGAAACTGAGTTATTTGTAGATTAAAAAAAACCATGATAAGCTCAGCACGCACCATTGAAAATGAACATACTTCTTTAATTCCAGTACACCCGTATGCGGATTTCTACATACGTCAATCCCATACATGTTGTGTGAGTTACTGTGACCAGAAAAAATAGAAACTAAGCTCTTTAGTAGAGACCAACATGCTTGAATCATTAGCCCATAAATCTAGCTAGAATTACCTTTAAAAAAATCTAGTTAGTAATAAAAAGAGGGCAAAATTAAATCATCACAAAAACCTGTCGATGACCGTTGAAGCACCAACATTACCTGCAATGTTTGCATTGGTTGTGATCGAAACTACATTTCCCCTGTTGCACCCAAATAGCTTCACCAGTCAAGCTCCCTGCATTATATGTTTGAGATATGCAATTAGATTAATGAACAATGGAGAAGGTCAGAAAATAATAAAGAGTACCTGGATCTTTGCACGCTTCTCTTTTGATTTCAAAGTTGGGCCAAATCGATCATGAACACCGTCAAACACCATTTTTTTCTAGACCATCAACCCAACTAGAAATTTTCACCTATGCTATGAAATAGAAAAAGAAATAAACGCAACAAAATTGAAAAAATGTGTAAAACTTAAAACCTAAAACACCGTACCATGTGAACGCCTATTAAATTTTGGGAATTTGCAGTCAGGGAAAACTATAAATGAGACGATGAGTTCTCTGGATGGACAGGAGTCCTACATATCCGAAGTCGACGTCGAAATGTTCCATATCCATAAGGTGATATCTGGAATCACGTTCTTTGGCCTCGAATGCCCTTATCGTTATCATTTTAGTCAAAGTTGGAGCTCTCGTTGTCCAAAGAATGTAACCGGATGCTAAAAACGGTTTTAAAAGGCGCTAGATTAATAAATCTAAAAAATAAAAGAATTAAGAACATTGGAACAAAAGGGGAAAAAATCAATCCAATGAACCATGTGGTAAAATTAAGGTTCAACTCACCTGATGCGGAAAATATGTGATTGAAATTCAACAATAGATTCATATGTCATACATGCATTTCCGTTGGTCCGAAAATGTAAAAACTCACAATACTGCCTCTAATACAAGCCCCAAGGTGGCGTTCATGTTGCATCGAATAACAAACATTATTTTTAGCAATAAATAAACAACGAAAACAGAAGGATCCTGGCAAAAAAAATTGATAAAAAAAATGCTGATAATTTAATGTTCAAAATGATAAAAATAAAAAAATAAAAAAAATGCTGAAACGATAAAAAAAAACCTTGAAAAACACTAATCTGGAAGTTTGATGTTCAAATAAAGGAGCAATATACATCCATATCCATGTAATTATACCGCATTTATATATATACTTACCCTATAGTTCCCTATTTTTCTTGAGTATATTTGTCATCTTCAAGAGATGAGACGATCCAACTTTAAAATGACTCCATTTATTGACAATGTCTTGGTTGTTTTTGCAGATTTCATGGATTCCGCTTCAACCTCTATATTTTGGGGCCTTCCATAGCTTGAAGACGACTTCATGTATGAATCTGTCAGCAGGGAATGCAAGGTTTTCACAGTGCATCATAAAAAATGAGAGATGTAAACGTGAGAACATCATCATTTCACAACAGCAAATACCAACAAACGTATATCCAAATAAAGAATTCTAAAAATCCGGAGTAAAGACGCTACATGAATCTCTTATTACTCCAATCAAATTTATGCTGCTACACGATCGATCATCATTGTCTGATTTTAGCATAGTAAATCAAACTGTACCCACAATCTGGAATTGAATGAAAGCATGGAACAGATACAAAGATGCCATATTATAAAGGTTCTCTAGAAACAAAATCAATTTGGAATATGAAGCATTAATTGCTTAAAAAAGAAAATTCTGAAAATAAAATAACATCAATCATGCCAAAGATCATACCTCTCACGGGGTGCCTGTTTCTCCTGCCCGATTCGTGCTGAAGTTGAAAGAAGTGAGGAAATATCAAAATCAAGATTGCCCGACTCAAAATCAAAATCAAAGTGTAAGACCGCGATCTACTAATTGAATGTCCCTAAATTTAAACCTTTTACATCCAGCGCCCCAAAATCACGTTGTCCATGTACTTTAGAAAAAAAATATTAATTAACTGAAGAGAGTTTGAGAAAGTAATAATACTTGAGTAAACTTCAACTTAGTTTATTCATGATGAAAGAGTGGGTATAAATAGGTACAAGTATGAATGAGAAAGGTCCTAGTAGAGTATAAGCTAGGGGTAGAGCAATTAATTACTAGAGTCGGCTAGTATTAATTGCTAGAGTTGTCTATTACATAATAAGACAAAATGGAGTTACTTATGACTTTATGACATATTAATTGTTTATACAATACAATTAATATGTCTTACAATTAATATGTCTTTATACACATATAGTTACAATAATGTAATGTAATATTTCCACACACCCCCCTCAAACTGGGTTGTATATGTCAATACAGCCAAGTTTGCTACGCAGTCTGCTGAACATAAGCGGTGGAATGGCCTTGGTGAGAATATCAGCATTCTGGTCTGCTGAGGGAACATATTGGAGTTGAATGATCTGGGCATCAATCTTCTCTTTAAGGAAATGTCTGTCAATGTCCACATGTTTTGTCTTATCATGATGAACAGGATCCTCTGCCATGCATAATGCTGAATTATTATCACAGCAGAGGATGATAGGTTGCTGAAGGGGTTGCTGAAGGTCAGTCAGGACTCTTTTCAGCCACAGAGCTTCACAAATGCCCAAAACAAGTGCCCTAAGTTCAGCTTCAGCACTGCTTCTAGAGACAGTAGGCTGTTTCTTGCTTCTCCAAGAGACAAGATTACCCCATACATAGGAACAGTAGCCTATGGTAGATCTTCTGTCTATATGGCAACCAGCCCAATCAGCATCAGTATAGACCTTCACTGATCTGTCAGTAGACTTAGTGAAGTGTAAGCCTTGGCCAGGAGTTGACTTTAAGTATCTTGGTATTCTGTAGACAGCATCCCAATGGTGCTCAGTAGGGCAATGCATGAACTGACTGACAAGGCTAACTCCATATGCAATATCAGGTCTTGTATGGGAGAGGTAAATGAGTTTTCCTACAAGTCTCTGATATTGTTCCGTTCTTACAGCAATATTACCATGCACTAGAGGATTACTGGGGTCTACTGGAGAGATAGCTGGTTTGCACCCTAGCATGCCAGTTTCCTTCAGTAGGTCCAGCAAATATTTCCTCTGGGAGACTGCTATACCCTTGTTGTTTCTTGCTATTTCCATGCCAAGGAAGTACTTGAGGTGCCCTAAATCTTTAACTTGAAACACTTTTTCCAGGAGGGTCTTCAATGTGTGCATCTCAGCAGGGTCATCACCAGTCAGGATGATATCATCCACATAGACAATAAGAATGGATCTTTTCCTGTTGGTTGTCTTGATAAACATGGTGTGATCTGAGTTGCAATGATGATATTCAGCAGCTTTAACCACAGTAGTAAGTTTGCCAAACCATGCTCTTGGGGACTGCTTCAGGCCATATAGAGATTTTCTCAGTTTACAAACTTTCCCTTGAGTGTGAGTGTTGGTAAAGCCAGTAGGTACAGTCATATAAACTTCCTCAGTGAGATCACCATTTAGGAAGGCATTCTTGATGTCCAACTGATAGAGTGGTCAGTCAAGTTGGACAGCCAGGGAGATCAACACCCTAACTGTGTTGAGCTTTGCCACAGGTGCAAATGTCTCTTTGTAGTCAAGTCCATATGTTTGAGTGAAGCCCCTTGCAACCAGACTAGCTTTGTACTTGTCAATAGTACCATCAGCATTGTACTTGATGGTGAATAGCCATTTACAGCTGACTGTCTTCTTTCCTTGTGGGTGAGTGGTGAGATCCCAAGTATGATTGTCAATGAGTGCAGTCATTTCAGTTTTCACAGCTGCCTTCCACCTGTCATGCTTGAGAGCATCATGTATATTCTTAGGAATGGAATGAGTGCCCAAGTCCTGTGTAAACATAGCAAAACCAGATGACAAGTGATTATATGACACATATTTATGGATAGAGTGGTCAGTACATGATCTCTTTCCTTTTCGGACAGCAATGGGTCTGTTATCAATATCAGCAGGTTTAGGAGTATCAGTAGGTTGCTGAGGCATATCAGCAGGTTCAGGAGTTTGGGGAGTATCAGCAGGTTGCTGAGGTTCAGTAGGTGTATGGAGATCAGGGTTAGGAGGCTGATGAGACTGATTAGGTTGCTGAATATTAGGAGTTGGTAGAGGGATTGGCAAGGCCTCAAGTTCCTCACTATAAGGTGTTGTTGGAGTCGGTGGACTATAAGAAGAGGGAAGAGTTTATGTTTCAATCAGGTTTCCATCTGTGACAGTCTCAGTAGGGTTGCTGTAGTAAGGAGTTTTTTCAATGAACTTGACATCCATAGAGTTGTAGAATCTTTTGTCAGTGGGGGAATAACACTTGTAGCCCTTCCTGTCTTTGGCATAACCAAGAAAAATGCACTTATAAGCTGTGGGGTCGAGTTTGCTTCTATGTTGGGCATGAATGTAGACAAATACAGTACATCCAAAGATTTTTGGAGGCAGGTCAGCAATGAGATGAGGACAAGGGTGATTTGTCAGCAGGGTTGGATAGGGGTCTTGAATCCTAGCACTCTGCTGGGTAACCTATTGATCAGATATGTGGCTATTAATATAGCTTCACCCCACATGTATTTAGGCACATGGGTGGTGAACATGACTGATCTAGCCATCTCCAGTAGGTGCCTGTTCTTCCTTTCAGCAACCCCATTTTGCTGAGGTGTCTCTACACAGCTACTAGTGTGAACAATTCCCTTATCATTCAGGAAGGTGCTGAGGTTGGACTCATAGTATTCCAGGGCATTATCTGTTTTTAAGATTTTAATCTTAGTGTCAAATTGAGTGGATACCATGTTATAGAACTCTTGGAAGATGGTTCCAACTTCAGATTTATCTTTCATAAAAAACAGCCATGTGATCCTGGTGTGATCATCTATGAAGGTGACAAACCACCTCTTTCCTGTTATACTTTTAACTCTTGAAGGTCCCCATACATCACTATGTATTAAAGTGAAAGGTGTGGTGGGTAAGTAAAGTAATTTATTATACACAGACTTAGTAAGTTTAGCAAACTGACAAATATCACATTGAAGGTCACTGAGGTTACATCCTTTAAACAATTCAGGAAATAAAGACTTTTTTCCACAAAGGACGAAAGCTTTCATTAAGTAGAATTAAGTGCTACAAAGCCATACAGGTACATAATTATGCCAATAAATCCCCACGTCAGATCTAAGCGAGAGAGCAGCAAGATCGTGTGCTATCTTGTTGTTTTCCCGCTTAGAGTGCCAAAAACTACAGTAATCAAACCTACCAGCTAGATGTCTAATATCATCTATAATTACAGAGATAGAAGCTGGGGGGGGATTTAAAGTGTTACAAAAGTTAATTAAAACTAGACAATCTGAAGAACATAATAAACGCTTAATTCCCATAGATAAACATCTATTCAAGCACCAACGCAAAGCCTGGGCTTCCGCAACTAGAGCCGAGTTGCAAGTCGACCTTTGAGCAGACCAGGCTTCCAAAACTGCATCATTATCCTGAAGGAGAACTGCGCCATACCCTGCAAGGCTAGACTCCGGTTTCCAGGCTGCATCAACAAAGGCTCTCACCTCCACAGATTGAGGGTCCTCGCGCTGCAAGACAGGAGAGGAAGAAAAATAGACAGAGTTAGTCCTCTCCTCATTATTGGCCTGTATGTAGTCGGACCAAGCCTCCTTAGCTAAGCTCGCAGTCTCCTCAAAAGACCAAAAGGAACAGCCATAAAAATAATTACATCGCGCTTTCCAAATATACCAGAGAATAAAACAAGACAACGAAACTCTATCATTAAAAATAGCTGTAGGCTTATTCTTCGAAATTTCATCCCACCAATGCCATAAAGACCTTTCCGGCCCCTCAAATAGATTCCAAGCCAAACCCGAACACTTCCAAGTTCCCTTAGCAAAAGGGCAGTCAAGGAATAGATGAACAGCTGTTTCGACTTCTTCTCCGCAAAGAACACAGGGGGAAGCTGGGAGACCAAACCTTTTGTGGAGCACCTCCGAGGTCGGGACAACATGCTTTAAAAGTTTCCATATGAAAAACTTAATTTTTAAAGGTAAATGCAGCGCCCAGACTCTCTTCCAAAATTTACTATTTAAGTTGTTATTATTAAAAGAATCAGAGTGATTCTCGTGCCTTAAGCTGTTTTGCAAACAAGAGTCATAAGCAGCTTTAGAAACAAAATCACCGTTGTTTGAGAACATACAGACCCGCTTGTCCGATTTGCCCATGATACTGACTGGGAGGCTAGAAATCTGGTGAACATCAACTGGCCAAAAAAGTTCCGAGAGCTTACCTCTATCCCAAGCATTATTAATAAGTAGGTCACAAACCCTTAAATTATCAGGTTTATCACCCTTAGGGGTAATAGGACGAAAATTATTATTATTGGGGAGCCAAGGGTCCTTCCAAACATTTATTGATTCTCCATTTCCAATTACATAGCACGTATTATTTTTCAAAAAGCTTTGTGACGACATTAGGCTTTTCCAAACAAATGATGCAGAAGACAAAACTTTACAGTCAAAAACAGAAGACTTGTAAAAGTACTTACCTTTTAAAACCTTAGAAACTAGAAGATTGGGATAAGAGTATATTCTCCAAAGAGTTTTGGCCAGAGCGACTGTATTTGCCACCTCCAGATTTTTGAAACCAAGGCCACCCCTACCCCTTGGAAGACAAAGGGAATTCCATCGGACCCAATGATAACCAGAGAAATCCTTATTGGAGTTACCCCACCAAAAGTTAGCCATTAGGGAGTGAAGCTTGTTGATAATACCTTTTGGAAGTTTGACTACAGACATTATTAAGTTGGGGATAGCAAAAAGAGTCGAAGAAAGAAGAGTGGACTTGCCACCTTGACTAAGGGATTTATTTTTCCAATTCTCTAATTTAGCCTTACACCTTTCTACCACATAAGAAAAAATCTGGCTTTTGGATCTTCCAAAAACTAAAGGGAGACCTAAGTATCGCGAATGATTAACTTCTTTAAGGCCATTGAGCAAGTCCATAATTTCCTTTTTAATCGGATTAGAAGTGTTTCTGCTAAAGAACACTGCCGACTTCTCTACGTTAATAGATTGACCCGAAATCATTTCGTATTTATACAGTATATTAGTAAGGTGTGAAACACAGGTAGCATCAGCTCTTGTCATCAAAAGAGAGTCATCAGCAAAAAATAAGTGATTTATTCTGGGACTGCGCCTAGCTATTCGGATCCCCGGGACTGTATCATTTTTTTCGGCTTTAAGTAACAAGTGGCTTAGACCTTGAGCACAAATAATAAACAGATATGGCGAAAGTGGGTCTCCTTCTCTAATGCCCCGCTTAGGTTTAATAAAACCAACCCTTTCACCATTAATGATGAAAGAAAAAGAGACCGAAGTAATGCATTCCCGGATGAGATCAATAACCTTTTCACAAAAACCCAATTTAGATAAAATAAAAAGAAGAAAATTCCAATCAACTCGATCAAAAGCTTTAGAAATATCCAATTTAAGGGCCATATAGGTATCCTTTCCTTTCCTTTTATTCATCATGTAGTGCAAAGCTTCATGTGCAATAATATAGCTATCCAACATTTGCCGTTTGGGAACAAAAGCATTTTGGCTTTCACTAATACAGTCAGGGAGACAAGCCTTAATTCTATTAGCCAAAACTTTGGAAATAATTTTGTAGAGGACATTGCATAGGCTTATAGGCCTAAAGTGGGAGGGCTCCGATGGGATGTCCTTCTTAGGGATTAATGCAATGCAAGTATGATTCAACTCTTTTGGGAGCTTAGCTTTAACCCAGAAATCATTAATAGCTTTTAAAAGATCATGCTTAATAATATGGAAACAGCTCTTAAAAAAACCCGGAGACATACCATCGGGCCCCGGGGCCGAGTTGGAATGCATCTGAAAAATTGCGGTTTTTAGCTCTTGCTCTTCCACTTCTCTCAAAATGTTGGCATTCATCTCCCTGGTAACACATGCTTCGATATCATCAAAATCCTGCAAAAAATCACTATTAGCAGCGGTAGGTGCAAAAAGGTTACTATAATAAGAATGAAACTCCGCCAAGATGTCTGCGGAAGAGCACTTCAAGAAGAGTCCGACAGACTAAAAATTCCAGTGATGGCCTTCCTCCGCTTTCTTCCATTGGCAACCGCATGAAAGAAGCGAGTATTCTTATCTCCTTCCTTAAGCCACCGCACTCTAGATACAGATTTCCAATATTTTTCTTCCTCCACATAGGCTTCTTTAAGCTCATTTTTTAGTTCGTTTAAACGAGCTAGAGGCAATTTGCTTTCAACTCCTGCATTTATTTTATCTTTTAAAGACTTTATTTTTACAGCTAGGTTGGGCATTGTGCTTCTTCTCCAGGAATTTAACTTCATGCGGACTTGTTTAATTTTACCTAACATTTGATACAACTTTGTTCCTTTTATTCGAGTGTCCCAACCCTCTCGTACCACATCAAAGAAACCGGGTTTTTTAATCCATCTATCATCAAAGAAAAATTTTTGGGCCTTGTGCCTGGCCTTTCCAAAACAAACTATATCCAGAAGACAGTGATCGGAGGAGATCATGTCAACGTGAGAAACAGAAGCATTTCCAAAAAGGTTAAACCAATCTTGGGAAACGAGGGCTCGGTCTAACCTTTCTAAAATGCGTCTTTCCCCATCCCAGTTTCGGCTCCAAGTCCAAAAGTGCCCAATATAGCCAAGATCGATAAGGCCATTAGCGGAGATAAAATTGTTAAAATCTGAAAAAGAGGACTCACTCCTTTCCCGACCCCCGACTTTCTCATTATTCGAGCACAGGTCATTAAAATCTCCAGCAAGAATGAAGTGATTATCCCAGAGAGACATTCTACTTTGTAAGAAAGACCACTGTTCTTTTCTAACATTAGGATGAGGACTAGCATAAACACCAACAAACCACCAGAAAGAATTAGGTAGATTACCTTTAATACGAGCTTCAATAGTACATTGCGTAGACGAAACTGCGAGAATATTAGCATCCTTCTTCCAAAATAAAGCCATACCACCTGAAAGCCCCACTGGATCCACAGTATGTACAGAGTCAAAACTAAGCTTTTTGCAAAGCTTCAAAAGTAGAGAGGGCTGATTTTTTGTTTCTGATAAGAATAGAATATCCGGGGAGTGGAGCCTGCATATCTCCTCTGCCTGGGATATTGTCATGGAGCTCCCCACCCCTTGACAATTCCACACCAAAATCCTCATTGCGAAGGCGGGAGCCACTTCGGGCTGGCTGCCTCCACCCCATCTTGAACTGGATTAGCATTGGCCATATTCATTAGCTTCAGTTTTTTGAAAAAAGGCTCTGATAAATCAAAATCTTCTCCCAGCTTTTCAACTTCAAAACCATCTATTATAAGCTCATTTGGATCAGGATTATCTTCCGGAGCGCTGAGGGGGAAAGGTGCTTCTCTAGCCTTCATTTTTCGCTTTTTACCATCTTCAACCGGGGGTTCAATTTTTGGGACTTCGGCTTCAGTCAGACTGTCAGAGACATCCTCAATGATAATCCCAGCATCCAAGGCAGAGACAGGTAAACTTGCTTCATCTGCGTGCCATTCAATCATGAGAGTTTCCAGATTTCTATAATGCCATAACATGATATTGTCTAAGGTTTGGTTGCAAGCTGCTGAGGCAGTTTCAGTCTTCAATCTTCTGTCTTCAGCAGGGTTGACCATAAACAGTCCTGAGCAGGCTTTAGCTTTCCCAATCACACCCTGTGAAGAAAGATCCTGGAAAGTACACTGATTGTTATTAAACAAGACTGTCCAATTTAGGTCTTTAGTGAGTCTACTGACAGATGTAAGGTTACAGTCTAATTTTAAAACAAATAGGACATCCTTAAGGTATATCTTATCAGTAAGTTTGACATTTCCAAAACATTTTGCACATGAAATAGATCCATCAGTAATCCTAATATTGTGGGTTTGATGACATGGCTTAAACTGAGATATGAGACTCTTGTTACCAGTCATATGGGATGAAGCCCCAGAATCAACAATCCAAGTATCATTACTGAGAGGTGAGTGGAATATACCTGTTTTAGCATGAGTAGCTATGTCAGTGATAGAACTAACTTCCTTTTGTTGAGCAATGAAGGCTTTGAAGGCAGCAAACTGAGCATCCAGCATGGTATCTTTGTTCCACTCTTCACTGACATGCCTGCCCTGACTTTCCCTGGTTGGTTTGGAGGGTTTAAAGGAATTAGGCTTACCATGTAGTTTCCAGCAAGTGTCCTTGGTGTGATTTGTGCGTTTGCAATGGTCACAGAACAACTTTCCTGTCTTCTCAGTAGGTTTCCTGTAATTCTCAGTAACCTCAGTAGGCTTCCTGACCACCAACATTGCTGAGCTATCAGTAGGGTGATCAACAGGGTTTCTTTGCAACATTACTTTCCTCCTGCTTTCCTCATGTTTGACTTCAGCAAACACAGATTTGAGGCTGGGGAGAGGTTTAGTAGCAAGAACTCTACCTCTAACATCATCAAGGAATGAGTTCAGACCTGTAAGGAACTTGAATACCCTCTTCTTCTCAATGATATTCTTGTATAAGGCAACATCCTCTACATCCTTCCAGGGGTGAGTTTCCAACATGTATAGGTGTTGCCATGTCTTAGATAGTTGGTTGTAGTACTGAGTTACAGACATGTCTCCTTGACTGTAATTCTAGATTTGAGCTTCGAGTTCATAGACCAGATATCATATGCTGTGGTCCAGATGTATTGTCCTTCTTTGAGTAAAGGTCTCTGGCATTATCCCAGATATCATTAGCAGTGTCATACATCATGAAGTTCTCACTGATCTTTTTTGTCATTGACCTCGTGAGGATGGTCATGACTTGGTTATTTTCTGTACCCCATGCTTCAAACTTGGGGTTAGTTTCAGCAGGGGCAGGTTTGGAACCAGACAAGTATCCCATCTTGCTCTGGCCTGAGATATACATTTTCATAGATCTTGACCACAGCAGGTAGTTGTTGCCATCAAGTCTGTGGTTTGTAAATGAATAGTTTTCAGTAACCCCAGTCTGCTGAGGCTGCTGGAACTCTACTGAGGGTGAAGAAGCTTCAGATAAAGAAGACATTTTTGAAAAAGGTAAGATTTTGCAGCGGATTCAAGACGATTATGTCTCTGATACCATGAAGAGAGTTTGAGAAAGTAATAATACTTGAGTAACTTCAACTTAGTTTATTCATGATAAAAGAGTGGGTATAAATAGGTAGAAGTATGAATGAGAAATGTCCTAGTAGAGTATAAACTATGGGTAGAGCAATTAATTACTAGAGTCGGCTAGTATTAATTGCTAGAGTTGTCTATTACATAATAAGACAAAATGGGGTTACTTTATCACTTTATGACATATTAATTGTTTATACAATACAATTAATATGTCTTACAATTAATATGTCTTTATACACAATTAACGTTTTATAGTTACAATAATGTAATGTAATATTTCCACATTAACCTTAATGAAAAATTAAAATCGTACTTGCTAAGACAACTAAAAAATATCTCTGAATTGATTCAACGAACAGGTTGACAAAAATGTCAAAGAAAACGTAAATCTACCGATACAGCGAATCAAGTCCTATCTCCAGCACCAATATCGCTACAAATCCCATGTTGGAGATGAATTTTCAGTGATTTGTAACAAAGAGTTGGAATTAATGGGGTCGTTAAACAAATCGTATGTAAATTTGAATCATCATGACTTGCCTGCGGTTAGGATTGATTAGTTTATAAAAACCCTGTTCCATGATTCTAGGGATATGGAAAGGAAAAGTTGAGCGGCTGAAATTTTAATTTGACGGAGGGCATATCATTGGTTCAGCATTTAAAATAAAAAAAATGGTACGCGTGTTTGATAAAGGTATGAGCTGGATCAATTTCCGGGTTTGGGTCAAACTTACGGATAATTGGGTTAAAAGTGCTCTTCATTATATATATAGATAGATATTGTTCTTTTTTTCCACATGCATATATTGTGGGATATATATATATATATATATATATATATATATATATATATATATATATATATATGTTGTTGTAGTTGAAGTAGCTTGGCAGCTGGCAGATCTCTCAAGATCGTTCAAATGCTATTAAATAATACATATTCTACTCTACAATATTATCAATGCACAATAAATATTTAATATTTCATTTCAGCAGCGTTCTTATCCTTATCTCTGTAAATTTTAATATTTAAATATATTGAGGACGTGAATAGTGCATCTTAAATGTAGGAATGCAATTCTCATATCCCTACAAGTATATAGAGATAAAGCTTCTATTGTACAAGACATTTGAGTGTTATCTTTATATTTTATATCTTTATTTTGACGATAGAGCAACTTATAGGGACTCTAGTACGAATGTCAATGGTTTTCAAGTGATTGACGAGGACATCATGTAGTCCTACTCAACCAAGGGAAAGTATACCATCAAGATCACTTATTTAATTGGAATAGAGGAACTACTGATGAGCAGTACTCTCCTTCCCCTTGGACTATAATATGGAAACTGACGAGTCCTACTCGTTTTGTTTATTCCTTTGGTAAGTTAGTCGCTATTCTCTCTTGGTTGGTCAATTATTGTTATCTAGACATGCGGCTCAGTCTCCATATATAAACTATGATGCACGGATACGTTGGTTTTCCGGCGTATCCCGTATCCGATACGCCGCGGATACGGATACGACAAGGATACGGCAGATACGCCATCGGATACGTATTGGGTCGTTTTGTAATTTTAAAAACTTCGGATACGGCTCTTTGGATACGCGTATTCGGAAAAGATACGCGTATCAGACTTTGGATACGGCTTCTGTGAGAAAATTTGCTTTTTTTTCCTAAGTCGTGTCCTTTCAGAGCCCGAAAATTACCGTCCCAAGAAATGCTAGCTTTTCATTTCATCTTCTCCATTAATCAACTTTTGGGTTTCTGGAAATGGAGAATCACAATAGTCAATAGCTCTGTAAAAAGGAACCCAAATAGCTAGCTCAATTATTCACTTTGAATTAACCCTTTCTGTCCCGATTCTGAAGGTGTGGCTGAGCTCCGGTGACCAATGCAGCGGCAAAGAGGCTTCCCCGTTTGACTGGCTGGCTCCGTTGGCTGTTCCGGACGGTACTCTTTTTTGAAAGAACCCAGATAAAGCCTCTGATCTATCTTTTTCCTTCATCTTCATGATGTGCAGAAAATAATATTTTATTATTATTATGTGCTTTTCATTTTGTTATTATTTATTTTTTATATGAAAAATGAAGAACGGCAGATTGTGTTTTTTTTTTTTTTTTTTTTTTTTTTTTTTTTTTTTTTTTTTTTTTTCATGTTATGCGTATTTTTTTATTCATATTGTTCATACTTGCAAAAGGCTGTTAATGGTTGGCTAGCTAAGGTTTTTTTGTTGAGTGTTTTTTAATTGATATTGAATTTTGAATGCTTAGATTATCATTTAGATAATTAGTTATTTGGTGCTGACGTGCTATTGATCGAGTAAAGTTATATATACATGCATTTTAATTATTTACAATTTGATCCTTATATTTTAAGTAATTACAGTTTCGTCCTTATATTTTCATTATTTACAAATACACCCCCGTATCCGTATCCTATATTTTATGAAAATCCCGTATCTCCGTATCCCGTATCCGCGTATCCCGTATCCGCGTATCCGTATCCGTGCATCATAGTATATAAATGCTTTATCTGCCAACAAGAGAAGGAAACTTTGTTTCATGCTTTGCGAGATTGTCCATGGCCCAGCAAGTTTGGAGAAGTGTGGTGCCAATAAATGAATGAAGATCGTACTTTTCAGCCTCTTCGACTTTGACCTGGATTTCTGAGAATTTAAAGGAGACATCGACTTGAACTTATGTTTTAAGAGACTTATCTGATAGTTTCTGGTTTTGGAGAAACGAGTTGTTGTATCATGCCAGCCGACCTCCGATCCATGTCCATTTGTCTAAATCTGTTAAGAAAGTGAGAGATCTACACTTAGCTTGGAGTCTTAATGACAAAGATTTGTTTTGCTGATGTACATGTTGTGGGATTTCCACTCTTACGAATAAAAGTATAAAACATCTGATCGTTTGTTAAAAAGAAAATTTAATCATTTAAAGACGCATGTTGTAACATCTTTCGGATATCGAGTTCTTATCCAGAAATTGAATGTCCGTCATTTAACTTTTAGAGAAACCCTTAAACAATGTAAATCTTTCATCAAAATAGACAATAAAAATGCTGATACTCGGAGAAACAGACCCTCATGGTCTTTCCTAAAAACAATTCAATGGAATACAACCGATGTCAAATTAAATCATGCATAACTGAAATAACGGCTAGAATCACATACAACCAACATACATAATGAAAAAGGAAACTACTAAAGCTATTTTGCATTCATGCCTTATTAAAAAAAATTACTAAAACAAATTACTCAAACATATGGAACTACATGACTTCATATCTAAGTATGCTAGCTCTCCATACTCACTAGCATACCCCTCTTGAACCTGCATATGTCTCATTTGTATTCCAAATAAAGGAAAGAAAAAAAAAAAAAAACTCACGTGTGTGATAAAAAAAAATCCATGCACACACGTCATGTAATCACCGTGTTATCCCAGTGATCACAATAATCACACCCACATACACACCATGTATAGTTATCGTGTCATCCCAGAGTTTCACAATAACCACACACACAAGTAGGGCCGGAGATATGTATATCAATGTGGGGTCACGTGAGCCACTGAGATCTGGAGAAAAATAGTATTAAAACGATGTAGTTTTCTAATTAAAAAATGTGGTTTGGGCTACGATGACCCCCCTGAAACAAATTTTCAGAGTGAAAATGTAGTTTTAGTTTCCGATGACTCCACTGAAACATATTTTTGGATCCACTCCTGCACACAAATACTTAGCAGGGGCGGACACAGTTCTACGAACGAGGAGGGACAAAACAGGAGTAGCTTTTTTTTCCGGCCTGAAAAGTACAATTTGTTTGAATAATAAAGATAATAGAAGAACTTGTCCTCAAACTACGTGCACAAATTTCACAACAAAATTCAAGGATTCTTACTATTAATAAAATCCAACTTAACCGAGTAGCTTGGCTCAAGTGGTAAGCAGGGGCAGATCCACGTGCCCCGGGGGGGTCACGTGACCCCACTGGATTTAAAAAAAATAATTTAGTATTAAAACTATGTAGTTTTGTTGTTAAAAAGTGTTGTTTTGCCGATCAAAATTGATGTTTTAGACTCCAGTGACCCCACTGAATTTCTTTTTGGATAAAAGATGTAGTTTTAGACTCCGGTGACACCACTGGAATAAATTCATGAATCAGCCAATGGTGGTAAGTGACTTGAGAATGTTTAGGGAGGTCACCGGTTCGATTCTCATCTGAGAAATCATGTTGAAAATGCTTTTTATCATGCCTTACCTCTGAGTAAGAATCATACTCTGCATGCACGACCCAGGCTAAACTCCGGATTAGTCAGACCAGTGGGTTCCAGATACTGGGGACTTTAAAAAAAGAAAGGAAAAAAAATCTACCTTAGCATTTCAATTGAATAAAATATATATAATCTTCTTCTTTCTGTGGCCGTTTGCTAAAGCCAACGGAATCCCACTTAACAACAACAACAACAACAACAACAACAACAACAAAAACCGGAATCACTACAATTAACAACAACATTTTATGAATCGACCACTACGAAAAACGGAATAAAATTGTGTTCCCCCTCCCCTATCCCCCCTTTCATCTTCTCTTTCTCCTTTTGTTTTTCCTCTCTTCACTCTCGCAGGATCTGCAGCACTCTTTCCCCCAGCTAATTAGGTGATCGTCAAAAAAAAAAAAAAAAAAAAAGCTAATTAGATTATTTATTATAGTAAACTAATCCTAGTCAATCTTGGAATAAAACTCATTATAATTCTTTCTAATTAATTGTTTTGTTTTTTCTTATCAAACAGTTGTTGCATATACATACCCAGCTT
Organism: Gentiana dahurica var. dahurica; assembly: GCA_024500145.1. NCBI lineage: Eukaryota > Viridiplantae > Streptophyta > Magnoliopsida > Gentianales > Gentianaceae > Gentiana > Gentiana dahurica. Next base: position 93,622,151 of record CM044897.1, on the reverse strand, counting down.
AGATGCTTCATCAATACAAACAATAAAATTAGCTGTATGCATGAAAGGTAAGTGATTTTTTTTTTTTCTTTTCATGCGCGATTTATTAGTATTCTTCTAAAATAAAAAAAGTGTGGAAATTATTTCCCAAATGTCAAATTTTGTATGTACTAGAAACATTCAAAATTTTAAGAAGCGGAAAGCGTGTTAAGTCATAAGTGTACGTGGTTTTGTATTTTTCAAAGCATAATTTTTTATTACTCTTTAATTCTTTATATTTTGCGTGTAGTAAACCATGCAAAAGTTAAAGTGAAATAAAGACAAAGGCCCAACAATATATATATATATATATATTAAACAGAAAGCGTGTTGAAGGGTGTTACAGTACTGGCAAGTGCATGTCAAGTTTGTTGTGGCTAATGTTTGTATATTTAATTTTGTCCTTAAGGGTTTTTATCGTACACAAAACATTTGGGTTGACTCTGCCATATATCATATATGGTATACAACAGGGTCCTGCTGTTATCACAGCATAATTTGGTTTATTAGGTTGATATTTCCCTTTTTACCTTCCCTCCCATGGTCACAGGATCATGCTGTGAAAAATGATACAAAAAAAAGACATATCTCACCTCCGTTAGACGGAAAAAGATCTCCTCCAATACACTTAACCATCATGTGTAAAAAAATATACAAAACGATATCGTTTTATATGTAATTTACACGTGTTATTGCTAAAAGATAGCGCGACCTACCACGGAATTAAATTCACAGCCCTACTAAAAACACGAAAAACTATAGAATTACTCCAAAACTTTATATACAGTCTTGTACCTAGCTAGTATCATATTTATTGTTGTGAGTTTTTATAAGTTATTACTAATATTCTTACAAATGAAAAAATGAGTAATAAGAACAACCGCATCAGATACTCTAACAGAATATTTTATTTTATCTATCTAAAATGAAATGCCTATGGTTCTTTATTTTACATAATATGGTAAATATAAAGGAAAATTTACAAAATCTGGATTAATGTGATAGATATAAATAATTTTTTACAGAATCTGTAGTTTAGAGAAAATATAAAATATTTGCTACAGTGTTGGTTTTCTAAATTTGAATATTGAATTCTCTAAGCTTTTAAATAATTTACAATATTTACCTAAGTGCAGTACAGTTTATCTAGAATATTGAAGTAACAATATCATTTTCAGACAAATTAAATAAATAAACAGCAAATTCAGTTTAAAGGCCAACTATGTGTAGGTTGTGTATTAAAACCTGTCATGACCAAAGGACCGGTTAATTTTTTTTTTGATGTTTACAATGGATCAAAAAGGTGCCGTGCATAATATCTCTGCCATTTGTTAATCGTTCTACATCCACCACTAAGGGTATTCCCATGAAATCCCTATCCCTATCCTCACATATACTATTAAAAAATACATATCCTTACTTTACAGCAACTAAATTCACAATACTCTACATCAGCATCCCTATCTCTATCCTTACAACATTAAAATATTCATTTTTTAACTATAAATAATTTTGTCAAAGGTAACTTTTCAAATTCAAATTTTACTCCAACGGCTATATTTCAACGGCTATATTCGAACACACACATTTTTCCAAAATTATTTTTAAAATTCAAAATTTTACTCCAACAGCTATATTTGAACACACACATTTTTCAAAACTTACTTTTTAAATTCCAATTTTACTCCAATGGCTATATTTCAACGGCTATATTTCAACAGAGGGAAGAAAAAAAAAATAAAATCGTTTCAAAAAAAAAAAAAAAAAATGTAAGGATAGCTACAGTGTCACCCCGGATTTGGGGTGACACTGTTCATCCACCCCAATGTAGGGTGGGGATAAAGTATCGATGCAGGAGAGTTTTTGCTTCTTCCTATTTTTTTCCCTACATGTAGGGATAAAGGTGGAGATAAAGACTACGATGCTAATACCCTAACTATATCTATA